>JAPDEM010000022.1:0-337167 GCA_027569115.1 Aspergillus fructus
GGCAACAAAAGGCCACCTTCGGTCGCTAATGCGTCACCTGTATTTTCGGGCGCATGGACGAAAAACAGCTAGCAAGGCGCAGGAAGCTTGGTTTCTTGTTCGAAGCAGACGGGAACGAACCCAATGTCATTGAGGGAGCTCCGTCTGCCTGGTCAGAGCATCATAGTCTCGAGGAATATCGAGGGGGCTAAAGAAAGAATACACTCCCCGATATCCTCCCAACGTCTGTCGAGTCATTACGCATTGAAGCATTCCGGCCCCAACATCACTACATATCTCGAGACTTCGATCCGCAAAGTCAATTCCGGCACCTGACACCTGGCCATCATGGAAACAAAGTGAGGGCTTTCTCCAGGGTCAGCATTCCCGCCTCCTGATAATATCAAGTCCGGTTCAACTTGGGGGACATCTGCAGTCGGAAAGGCAAATGATTTTGCCACCCCAGCAATTCTCGTTAAATGGTCCCGAGCTTGATCGGGTCCTCAAGACACTCTCGGGATGAATAACAGCGAGGTCGGTCCATTGAGGCCAAAGCTGAATCGCATACAGACCGTCGACCGTTGAAACTGGACCGCATCCATCGGGACGAAGTGGAGCCATGATTGATACATTCTTAGCGGCGGCGAAGTTCTGCTGGGAGAGCGAGAACGCCGCGGCTAGAGTTTAGTGTTTGCGCTAAATGGAACTAAAAGACTAGTGCGTGCTGGAAGTTCCAGATGACATTCAAGACTTGACGCTCGAGAAGATGAATCGGTAGGATTAAGCAGAAAGAATGGAGGTGGTACGGGATATCCGAGTTCTTAGCATATTGCGTTGCATTAACTACCATTCAGGCACACTACTATACACAAAAACGACTTCGGGCTAACAATGAGATGGCTAATGCTAGACCCGCCCCGCCTTGTCAGTCTCGGTTCCCTCCCAGTGCGTGGCCTGCTGCTTCTCCACAGCCGCGTCGGCAGCATCGGGGTCCTCCATCGCATGAGGCACAAGCTGGTCGCCAAACAGCTCATCAATCTGTTCGAGGGTACGCCCCTTAGTCTCGGGGTAGAAGAAGTAGTAGCAGGTAGCGGCAATCAGGTTCAGTGCGAAAAACAGGTAAAAGTACTTGAAACCAACATTGTCCAGGGCATTCGGGGTGAACTGCGCGAAGACCAGATTAACAGTCCAATTGGTGAAGGTGGTCAAGGCGTTTCCAAGTGCGCGGACCTCCACGGGGAAGATTTCAGCCGGGTATACCTGCAGCAATTAATATTGACTTTTTTTAATATGCTTGAATATGCGGGAAGTGGACATACCCAGGAAATAATCCCGACAGGAGTGTAGAACAGACTGAAGACAAAATTCATCGCAACCATGGACCGCAGTTGGTTCGCGTTGCTTTGGTCCATGTATTGTGCTTGCACTGCATTCACCAGCAGGGCGGCCCCGAGGAAGATGGCCGAGACGAAGAGAGGCTTTACACGACCGACTCTGTCGACCAGGTACAGGCCGATGGTGCAGTATACGATGGACAGCGCACCGCTGATGCCGATGATCATGAGGGAAGTTTGGTTGTCGATTCCGAGGATTTCATAGATCCTAGGTCCATAGCTATAGCAGTCAGTCTCAATACTTCATCCATGATCAGGAGCCATACTAGTTAATGACGTTAATCCCAGAAAGAGGCCCAAATGCCTGCACACCACAGCCCAGGATCAACCGCCGTCGCCAGGAGGGCTTGGTCAGGATTGTCTTCCACGACGTATTTCCCGCAGCCCGATCAGCTGCAATAACGTCGCGAATTTCACGGAATTCGAGGTCAATGGTTTCTGCCGACTCTCCTTTGCGAATGCGTGTAAGAACGGCCTTTGCCTCCTCGTGTCTGTCCTTCTCCATCAACCAACGGGGAGACTCATCAAGAAACCAAATACCGGCGACGAGAATGAGACCGGGGATGTTTTGAAACGCCAGCGGGAATCGCCCTATCCTGTTAGCGGTTTGTTTTCGAACTGCAAGTCCGCGTCTTACATGAAAACTCGTTGGTGGAAAAGGAGCATCCATATCCCAGCCACTGCGCAACCAAGAACCCCCAACTCAACATCCACTGCAGCAGACCAGACAGAGTAGCTCGCCATTTCGGCTCTGACAGTTCAGCAGCATACATCGGGATCGTCGCAGTCAGCATCCCAACCGCGACACCGGCGATGAACCGGCCGATGATGAGCATAGCCATACTGACAGCCCCAGCCTGGAGCGCGCATCCCACAATCGAAACCACAGCACCGGCTAGGATTGTTCTTTTGCGACCTGCCCAGTCGGCTCCAGCCATGTTGACCATGGTACCTAGGATCGCGCCACCCTGGAACGAGGATACGATGCCGCCGGTGACGGTGGCGCTAGGGTGCGTGAAGTACGCATTGAAGGTGGGAAGCGAGATGGTCGAGGTGATGATACCGCTGTCGTAACCGAAGAGGAATCCTCCTACAGCCAGGAAAATGGCCGAAAACACGGTCTTGATTGAGAGCATGGCGGTGATGTTGGGGAATGTGAGGTGCTTGGTAGTGCGGGTTAGGGACACGCAGACTCTTATATAGATGGCCACACATGCCAACATACACCAGACCCAGCGTATGGTCCGATACACCTAGTGAAAACGCCACCACACGGGATTCAATAGCCCGAGGTCGATGCAGCTTTCATCTCACGAATATCCCAACGGCCCTCTGCAAACTCAACCGGAATGTGGAGAAGGACTGGGGACTCCAGCTCGGAAGTTCCGGCCTGACTCGTGTCTGGGCCTGTGGAGGAACCTCGGGGAATCGCCCACCGATGGCCTCGTGGAGTGGATCCAGCTGGATTACTTTAAGCTCGAGCTAATGAAGCTGTCGGACTGCTGTATTCTCTGCCCCTCGTTAACTTTTTGTGCTTGCAAAATGGAGGTCACTCGCTGCGGGATTCACGGTTTCCACGAAGCACTTGGTATTGACACTGATGAAATCCGTTTCTTCTGGGTGCTTGAAGCCAATAATACAAATGCTAGACAAGCTGCATATCGTATTGCGGTCTCCTCCAGCAAGACAGCGCTCGATGCGCCAGATGCTTGGGACTCCGGTCGTGTACAGAGCGATGCCCAGCGCAACATCGTCTGCAAGCCCGAAGCTGGCTTCAAGTCTACTACTCTGTACTTCTGGCAGGTGACTGTCTGGGACAGGAATGGCAATGCTTCGAAGAGCGCGATCAATGAATTCTACACATCGTATCCCCGGTCATCCAGGCTGCTCCCGCCTTACAGCATGAACCAGACCTATGTTAGCCTCCTCTTCCCCCTTTTACATCGTTTATGGATGATGCTGATAACTATAGATGCCGCATAGCAGTCTGATCTTCCGCACCTGGTTCGAAAACGAGGCCGACCGGTGGAAGGCCGTATGGATTGGCAACGGCGGAGACAAACCCATCTACCTTCGCAAATCGCTGCAGCGCACATCCACCAAGGAGATCGAAAGAGTGGTTATCTTTGCATCTGGCTTGGGCCATTTCAATCTCACTGTCAATGGAAAGCCCGCTTCAACGCACGTACTCGACCCAGGCTGGACAAACTACCACCGCACCGTGCAGTATGTTGGCTACGATGTGACATCCAGCTGGAAGAGCGAGGAAAATGTCATCGGTGCCCATGTCGGTAATGGATTCTACGCTGGAGACCAGGGTGATCGCTTCTTCTGGCCGATGTACGAGGATAATACCTATGTTCGCTATGGGAACGAGCTATGCTTCTTTGCGGAGATCCACGTCCACTACACCGATGGCTCGCATGAGACAGTCATCTCCGATCCCAGCTGGAAGGTTCGAAGTAGTGCAACTACGCTTGCGAATATTTACATGTCAGAGGACCATGATCGTCGCTTATACCCAGTTGGCTGGGATTCCTCTGGATATGATGATAGCGACTGGGCCCCTGCCAAACCGCTGACAGGGCCGAGGGGAAAGCTGCGATATCAGAGCCAGCCCCCTGTTGTCCTGCACAACACATTCAATCCAGTTCGCCATCAGGTCCTCCGTCCTGGAGTGACCATGTTCGACCTTGGCCAGAACTCCAGCATCATGCCACGCGTGGAAATAACTGGCCCTGCAGGGTCCGAAATCATCATCCGATACTCCGAGACCATTGATGAGAACGGCGCCGTCTTCATGCCCGATCCTCTATTCAAAGAATTCGAATACGGCGTCTACACCAAATTCACCCTCTCCGGATCATCCGAAAAACAATCCTGGACACCCGACTTCTCCTTCACCAGCGCACGCTACATCCAAATCGAAGGCGCCTCGCTCGAACACAACGATAGCCTGCCAACAATCCACACCGTCACAGCCCGCCACGTCTCCTCCGCAGCGCGAGAGCTAGGGCACATAAAAACAGACAAGGAAGACGTCAACGCCCTCATAAACGCCTGCTACTGGAGCTTCTCCTCCAACATCTTCAGCTACCACACCGACTGTCCCCAGATCGAGAAATTCGGGTGGCTCGAGGTAACCTCCCTCCTTGCGCCGGCAACACAGTACGTCCGCGACATGGAGGCCGTATACTCCAAGATCCTAGACGATATCATTGATACCCAGGAATCGAACGGGCTTGTCCCGACAATGGCGCCCGAGATTCGGTATATGTGTGGCCCGCTCCATGATACGATCACTTGGGGTTGTGCGATTGCGTTCCTGCCCGAGTTGATTAAGCGGTATTACGGCTCGACGGAGGTCTTTGGGAAGATATATCTGCCCTGTGTGCGGTATATGGAATATATGCACACGAAAGAGCGACATGGCGGGCTGATCGAGCATGGCTTAGGCGACTGGGGTCGAGATATCGCCTTTGGGAACCACCAGGCGAATATCGAGACGGCGGTTTATTATCGCTGTCTGAGGAATGTCGCACTTATGGCCGCGGAGCTGGGATACGTTGAAGACGAAAAGAAATACACGGCCTGGGCGGATCGGATTTATGAAGTGTATAACAGACACCTCCTTGTCACGGACAAGAAAACCCGTCCTTATGCGTTCTACACTTCTCTTGATAACCCGGGTGTCCAGGACTGCACGATGGTCGTACAGTCCGTAGCGCTCCAATTTGGTCTTGTCCCGGCTGTTCATCGACCTGATATAATCAAGGCGTTCCTATCTGCCTGCGCAGCATCGGGAAACCGAATCGAAGCCGGCGAAATCGGACTAAAGTACCTTTGGAACACACTCGCCGAGCCGGACGTCAACAGACCAGATATTGTGCTGGCGATGGCGCGGCAGGAGGAACACCCGAGTTACATGCGCTTCCTGCGGCGCGGCGAAACAACGCTGCTGGAGTTCTGGCAGGATATGTGTCGGTCCAAGTGCCATGATATGCTGGGCACGATCTATGAGTGGTTCTATGAGGCGGTGCTGGGTGTTAAGCCTGTTGGAGATGCGTATCGGACTTGGACGCTGAGACCGCCGGTTGAGAGTGAGTTTGGATTTGTTGAGGGGGAAGTGGATTGTCCGTATGGACTTATTAGGGTTCGGTATGAACGGGCACGGGGTGGTGATGTGAAGCTGGGGGTTCGGGTGCCTACTAGTACAGCCTGTACTCTGGTCCTGCCCATTGGATGGGAGGTTGTTGATGAGGCAGCAATGGCTGATATGGATGGAAATGAGGTTGTGCTGCAGCAGGGCACATACGATATTGTGGTTGCGAAGAAAGCCGTTAACTAGAGATACACTATAGATTAAACATACTACACTCATTTCTCTTTTCAGGCTTGGTTGGATTTCGCTGCGGATACCTTTGTAGAGTAATGCTTGATCTGTAATCAAAATATGAGCAAAAAGCTTAGAACAGCATAAATATGGCCAGTCTCCCTTAGTCATTAACTAGTCAGCTAAATAGACATCTCGGTTCGTCGGCGGTACCCGAAACGGAGCCCCAGCCACCCAATAGGACAAGGGATCCATTGCTTCCCACACCTTCGAGATTCAGTCGGATGGGCTCAATAAGTCGACGACCAAGACCGCTACTACTTCAACGATCGATTAAGGAAAATTCAATGACATTGACGAATCTGAGGAGAATCTCAATACAGGTAATTTAGGAGATAACATGGTCGTTGCCAGGTATTGGTGGAACGAAGCGGGTCCTTGGCTGACCCTCTTCCGACAGATCCGCTTTGCCCTATACGGAAGATCCTTTATCCCCAGCTGTCATGGCACTGCAGTGCCGCACCAGATTCATTGGCTGACAGTTCTCAATGTCTTCAATCGGAATTATTGCAGTTAACCTGGCCTTGTTAGCATAGTGGAATATCCAAATCTGCTACTTGCGCGGAAGATTCAGAAAACTTTACCGGTGGTCCTATGGACTCTTATTTGACGAGGAGGATGAATCAACTGCAATTGGGGCTGTAGCCGCTGTCCTGAGGTTCTAAACTAGTAATATAAGCTAACTGTGTGATTACTAGTGCGTGTGATGAGATCTGCCACCCACTTCTTTGTGACTGCTGTCACTTCATCCAAATCCTCTTAGCACTCCCTACGTTCTCCTGCGTCTTAAAAGCTTGGAGATGATGTTGGCTCCTCGCAGAACTGTTCTCGCGGCCTTCGTCATCGCTTTTTTCCTCCTCAACATATATTATTTCTGGCGTCGCGTGTCCCAAAAATCCTTCTTAGCGCTCCCGGATCGACAATCTCAGCTATGGCAGCAACTCCACCCCTTAATCAAAGAATATGCGCCAGGCTGTCCTCCACCAGCGCTGCAGGGCAGTCCAGGAACTCGACGATATGACGCGAACAACGAAAGACCTCGCCAGAACTATATCTCCAATGTTGATGAAATCAAAATACCCATGCAGGCAATGCACGATGGCTTTGTACAAGCCATCCACAACATTCAACTTGACCCCCTTTATACACCAGGAACGACCGGTATCGTGTCATCTGCCGGGGGTACATATCTACCTACGTTTTTGGTGACTGTCTTATTACTCCGTCAGACTGGCTCAACCTTGCCCGTTGAACTCTTTATGAAAGATCGAACGGAATACGAAGCTTCAATCTGTGAGGGGATCTTGCCCCAGTTAGGTGTGAAATGTTTGGTCCTTTCGGATATCCTTGCTGGCCAGGATAACACGATAGACGGATTCCAGATCAAATCATTCGCCATGCTTTTCTCGTCATTCGAGAACTTCCTCTGGCTCGATGCAGATTGTGCCCCTCTTCATGATCCAGTTATGATTCTCAGCTCGGACCCTTTTAAGTCGGTTGGCATGGTTACCTGGCCTGACTTCTGGGCTAATACAGCTGCACCAGCGTACTTTGGTATCTCGCGTCAGCCTGAGCCTCCTTCTACAGCGCGGCAAGCTACGGAAGCTGGAATGCTTCTAATTTCTAAATCAACTCATTTTCTCATGTTGGTTCTGGCTTCATACTATAACTTTTACGGGCCGGATTACTATTACACGCTTCTTGACCAGGGTGCGCCTGGGACAGGTGATAAGGATACATTCCTTCACGCAGCAACAGCCCTCAACAAGACCTTCTATTCAGTTAGTGAGACAGTGACAGATGTCGGCAATGTTACACCTTGGGACTCTCGAGTTGCAATTAATGCTGGATATATTCAAGCCGACCCGATCGAAGATTTCAACTTGACAAGCCAGGGGAAGTGGAGGGTTAAGGATTCCTCAGTCTCTAAGCCGCCCCGAGCGTTTTTTATCCATGCTGGCGATCCCGAATTTAACCCAGGCAAGGACCTGTTAGGTGGCAAGCTCAAGGGATTCGACGGGAAGCCTACTAGATTGTGGACTTATCCGCCTGAGGCAATGAGCCGTTTAGGCTATGATGCGGAGAAGGCGTTCTGGGAGCAGACCATGTTTCTGGCTTGCAATCTTCAGCCGGATTTTAAGACGTGGAAGTCTAAAGAGCAGCTCTGTGAGGACGTGCAGGCACATTGGAGAGCTGTTTTTGAGAATCCAGATATGGAGGTGCCGGCATTTACAGAGGACTCATCTACCTCATAAAACCATCTCATAGAGCAATTATCTTGAAAGACATACTTGCAGCGCCCAAACCCGTAAGGCATGGATGGAATAAGTGTTCTGCTATATCCGAGGGAAGGAGAGTGAAGGAAGAAACTTTTGTGCATTCAATAAGTAAATCTGACACCAAGCCCATTGTGTGGAATCATCCAAGTTACTCCAGTCGTGGACTCCGGATGCTCTTCGTTTCTACACCAAGAACAACTGACAGTTGGCCGAGGAAACTGCATGCGCACACCCAGAGACTTCAAGGGTCCTTCACACGCTTCCACCCTGTCTGGAATTTTGTCTGGTTGAAACGGGGCAGCACATGAGCTTCCGTGTTGAATACCACTTCGCTGAGGGGGAGAAAATCTTTTGGCGAGAAAAGGAGGTATAAATACTTCAAAGTTTCGGCCTGCAAAAATAAGGGTTAATGAGAAATAAATTTCCGCTTTAGGCAGTTCCTCTCTTACCAGCCAAAAACTCTCCATATTATCTCGCTGTGGTGCTGGGACCTTTGTGACGTCTTGTAGCGATGTATATCCCTCCCCATCCTTCACTACCATGTGCTTTCGTAGAGCCTTGAAGATTTCCCAGCCCCATTTTCTGTAGATAGGGTCATTAGTTACTCGGTACATCACAAAGAGACTTTCGATGGTCTCCGGTCGCTGTAGGTTATGTGCGTCTAGGGGTTTAATAATGAAATCACGCTTCCAAGAGTCTTTGTCGTTGCTACTTGGAGCCTGTAAAAATGGCCTGGCAAATGACTGAAGGTTGGCTTTTTCAGCCTCAAACCAAGCGATTTCTGGAGACAGGCCAGTGGAAGTGACTGCATACATCGCCCAGCATGTTTTCGTAAGCTCTCGCGCGAGTTGCATGTGTTGTTCCTTCTGGGAGTTCCAGGTAGGCAGTTGGCGCGCTTCCTTCTCGGTCAATCCTTCTGTAGCGCCGAGTGCTATTGAGCCAGGCAGAAAGCAAACAAGATGATCCATTTTGGGCTGTAAAGGTCCACCGATGCCCTGTGGCAGTTCGGCGACAAACTGAAGATTTGAGTGCTTTGTAGTAGTAATTAGATGTTTCTGTATACCAGCGAGTGCTTCTTCCCACATCTCACGATAAACGGGCTCCTGTCCGGAGGTTTGTAGATATTGTTTGACTAAGTACTCTGCAAACAGATAAGCCTTTACGTGTTTTGAGTGGTCATCACTGCTGCGCAGACATACCATAGTACGAATCCCCGCGACTCCCAAGACGGATCTCCTGATACCTGAATCTTCCGGTGTCTGGATGAATAAAGATAGGTAGGAGGCCATCTTGCATTTGCTGGTCATCAACAACCTTCATAGCGTGCTCGGCTTTCTGCCAGTATACCTTGTTACCAGTAAGGTAAGTCAGATACTTCATTTCTAGCTGAGTTGTGGTGGCCTCAGCTGTTGATGAAGCTCCGCCGTCCGCATGGGAGGGGAGCCCTTGCCGGGTCCCAATGTTGACGCTAGCATAGGGTATCCCTGATCTAGACTCATATGCGCTGAGCAGCCGGTCTGCCAAGTCAATGGCTTTGGACAGGTAGATATAGTCACGTTTAGACGATACATCGGGAAGCTTCGTAGATAAATAGTGGGCGGATAGGAGTCCTCCAAGCATGCGGATGGTTGTCTCGAAGGTGTTCACATCTTGGTCCTGGTCGTAGGTTAGGCCCCTGTTAAGCCATTTTCGCGCATCCGAAAGACGAGTGGTCAGGTTCATGATCATTAAGGTGTCTAAGCTGTCAACGATGATCCACCCTAGACCGCTGGGGCTCATCTGGGAACCGGTCTTGGTGATGGGGTGAAAAAGGTCCTGCCCTAAGTACAAGTATGGATTTCAGTTCAGTGACGGTGACTTGTATGAGATGATAATTGGCGGGGCATTGACAAGATCATCGGGCAACGAGCAACAAAGAGAAAGCTTACCCCAGGCATATTTAGTATAAGCGTCCCAGCTGGTTACAAAAACGTCTTTTACCTCTTCTCGGTGTCCATCCCAATAGCTGTCTTTATCAAAGGGCTGAAAAACGTTCAATGGTGATTCCAAGGGTATTCTCATATTCAATAATCCAAACAGCCATCCCAGCACCGTGGCCAGTAAGCCAGTGAAGACGGATTTCACAGCCCAGCCTCGACCAAGTAGATGATGCCATCGGGAGCCTTTGGCGCCGTTCCCCTGCGGGCGCTTCGGTTCTCGAGTGGTTGTTTTCGATGGCATAGTAGTGTCGTGCTCGCCTGGAAAGAAGAGCAAATGGTAATGGAACGCCACATAAAGTCTCCTGGAAGCTCCAGGTAGAAGCAGTAATCAAATACAAAATAGGGGCAGCGGGGTGAGATTTCGTGGGCCCAAGGGAGCAGCCGCAGGTTCCGTCGGGCCGTCTTGACCCTATATGCCAGCAGGTGGAGGCCGCGCTTCCAGACACAATCTGATTCGGAGGACGTTACCGGTGGCTTGGGACGCCCATTTGTGTTGATCGGCCATTGGGCCATGAACCATTAGTTGGCCGCTAACCAGCGCCGCCGTGTGACAACTGCATGGTTGGTAGCTGTGCCGCCGGAACATAACAAAGACCCTAAAAACCTTTCAGCCCCTTTTATCCACCATGGCCTTCGTCTTTCTAAACGCTCTGCCTCACGTCCAAGGCTTATCCCGCGCTCTGATACCACCTGGGATATAGCCTCTCGATTCAACAGCTGATCCTCAACTACTCTCTCCAGCCGCCGAACAAATCCATACCCTTCTGTCCGCTGCGAGCATCACATCTCGCCGTTAATGTCGGCCACTCTCTATCCCGCTGAGACGAACGATGGTGAGGTCACATCATTCATCCCTCTTACTTCAGCTTGGCCTTCTTCTTCAGGATGTGCAAGTTACTTCCGTCTCAACGGGCCGAGCCTGATGGCCTTTGACCCTGGTTATGGACTCGAAATCGACACCGACGTGAGATGTGCTCCGCCAGCAGTAACAACATGGTGGAACCAGGGGCTTTTAGGTGGTGGAAATGAATACCACACGGCAGTTAGCCTAGGCCCCATGACATGTCCCGAAGATTGGTCTACTGTCGTAACCTCTACCAAAGATCGCACCAGCACACTGGCCATGTGCTGCCCTCCGTGAGCCTTCCACCTGTTGCCTCATTACCACTCAAGCTGAGCATCCTTTATTGCTTGATACTGATGACTGCAGAGAATATTACCTAACCGATGGCACCTCTGGTTCAGTCGCTGGAAGATGTCTCTCTGACGTATCGTCCGGAATGACCATCACTTACGCATCAACCCCTTATGACGATTCAACCGCGTGGACAACAGCCACAACGACGCTATCCCGAAGCTCAACTGTCGGCGCGATTGGTGTGGTAGGCTGGAATGTCGATTCTGCCGAAACGAGTACTCCTACACCGAAGTCGACGGCTACATCAACGACTACATCAACGGCAACCTCTGCAACTCTTGATGCTACAAATGGGCCTACTGATACTACCACCACGTTGAACTCTGACAGTGGGCTTAGCACTGGGGCCAAGGCGGGAATTGGAGTCGGGGCTGGCGTGGGTGGCATAGGCGTGATAGCACTCCTGGCTGCTGTGTATTTGTACGCCCGTCGAAAGCCGAAGCCCACGCCCACACCCATCCCCGAACCTGAATACAAATCGGAACCAGTGCCCCAAGCATATGGGCAACAACCTGCTTGGCCGCCTGCAGAGCTGTATGCGCCCGGGTCCGGGCCAGTGCGTCCTCCGCCTGCAGAATTATTGTGATGACATCTAGCTTCTCTACTGCCCTGTTTATCGTCGGGGATTACTCTCATTCTCTCATTCTCTGTCCTTTATATACCATTGGTCTGTTGAGCGCTAGGCCATTTTGTGCATAGCTTTAGTTAATTATACAATTTATTCAAACAGCCGCACTCAGATTTAAGCCATGGTAAACCAACCAGTAACAACAAGGAAGATATTGGGAAAGCGTTATTGGTTTTCTCCGGCGGTCTCGTGTCATAGTATAAGCTTGGTAGGGCTAGTTGGATTGCCAAGAACGGGGCCGGACAACCCGCAGAGCCCCAGAAAATCGCATGACAGCCTATCATCAGTGAGATGCTACTTTTATAATCAGTTAGTAGGGTTCTAATATATAAAATGGATTTAGGAGTGAAAGAATAGACAATATAGATATATCAAAAAAGAGAAGGAAAAAAACAGAAGAAAACAGAAAACAAAATAACGATTAATGACCGGGAGATGATCGCTTGATATTGTCGTGCGAAGACAAGCCATTAACTAGGCTAGACTATAGGTTTGAACATACTGGATTCATTTCTCCATTGTGGGATTCGCCGCATTCCGGTGCGATACCTTGATGTAGGAACGATTGGTCTGTACTACCCTGGGAGCCGAAACTATCAGGGAGCCACTAGTCCAAGTCGGATGAGCCATTCCAGGTTGTAGTAGGTTTAATACTACCATTACGGTCCTGTTGTGGATTTGGTACGTGCACAATGGGCAGTCGCGCCTGCTCTTGAACTGGGTGAGTATGAGCGGCAATGATCGGCTCAATCGCCATCCCTTGAGGAGATTCGATATTTGGCAAGTGCCAGAGTGGCTCTCGAGATATCGCGAGATTGGTGTTCTGGATGGCTTCAGCGGGGGTGGGGCCTCTTGGGGGCAGAATGACTTCGATGAACCCTATTTAGGGAGCGGTTTATCACTGGCATGTTGGGTGGGGGTAGCGAATACTTTTGTCGTACCACTGTAATGGAGGAGAATCCCCAGGTTTTCATCTCGGGGGGATACAGACACAAGATTCTTTCCCCCAGTTGAAAAACCCGGTTCGACTGTCCCCAGCTCCTGGCCTCGAATGCCTGAAACGGAAGAGTGTATTGTGGCTGCTGCGATCCGAAAACCGGCAATCACAACTACCGATGTTCTTCCGTTCGGGCTGACGAGCCCTAGTCAGAAAGCGGGTTGTGTCAAACTTTCAATTTTTGCTGGTCCTCAAATCAGGCCCTTGGCCACAGAACCCTAAAGCGGCTTGTTCACGACGCCACAATGTTGGGTGCGGGGAGATTTAAGGCAGCAGGTAAGCATGTTGAGCAAGACACGATATGGCCTGATGATGCGGCGGTTTCTTTCCTGTTGACTGCCAGCTTCACCATCTTCATGTTGACGAACCAGCAAATCCAGGCCATCTCAATAGCGGAGAGAACAGGCGCCAGTTTTTCACTTCTGGGCTGCGCATTCATTGTGACAACCTATGCCGCGTCGCCAAAATTCCGGAAGCCAGTAAAGCGACTGATATTTTATGCCTCCCTTGGAAATATCTTCTCTGCTGTATCTTCGTTAATCAGTACAGAGGGAATTGCAAGCGGGACAGATTCTCCATTATGTCAGATGCAGGCTTTTTTTGTTCAATAGTACGCCTACAGCCAACAGCTCTATTAAGACCTGCAGAATGCAAGGATTCCCGTTGCTAATGGTGAGCAGTTGGATGCCGTCTGACCCGTTATGGGCCCTGTGCATGGCGGTCAACATCTACCTCGCATTCTACCGCCATTACTCCGGCAAGGACCTGAAGAGACTCGAAAAATGGTATTTTGTCGTATGCTACGGCCTACCTCTCATTCCTGCTGTTGTGATGCTGTGCATTAAGACAGAAGAAAGGGGGCCGATTTACGGATCGGCTGTGGTATTCGACTCCCATCAGTGTTGATTAATCTAAGCCTCTGACCCTCTTGCGTTACAATCCTAGATCTGGTGTTCTATCTCCAACGAGTGGGAATTTCTTCGACTGGTGTGCTTCTACGGCCCAATATGGTATGGTTATCATCGAATACCTGACGTGCTCAGTTGCTTGGCTTGTCTAATGCTCTCGATTCTCCATAGGTTTATAGCATTAAGCGCACTCCTTCTCTACGCAAAAATGGGCTATGTCATCTTGAAATGCAAAATAGCGCTCGCCCAGAATAACGCGGGGGTATATGATCGGGCCATACAAAACTGTCACACTCAGTCGACAAGGACAGATCCGAGCAGTGCTCAAGAAATTCGTTCCTCGTCATACTCGACATCCACTGCGTCCCCCGCTGGAAAGAGGCAGGCAAAATTTGACCAATCACTATGGATATACCTGAGATATTCACTCCTCTTCTTCCTGGCGGCGGTGGTTACGTGGGTAAGGCCAACTATCCATTCCCTCTGGACGTGGCCGCTGGCTTCAGAAAGTTTATTGGTCACCATCGTCGCCATCAAAACAATGCTGAAATTGAATTCAGGCACCCTCGTGCGTGAATCGAATATACAGTCTCGCTCGTCCTCAGCATCCCAGCTACGGACTAAATCTGGCAGGCGCCTTGGTACTCTCCCTCCAAGGCTTCTGGAATTCTGTCATCTATACTTCGACTGCTGCTCCAATCTTTAGAGATCTATGGGCTCGAAAGTTCGCATGCCGGCTCACCTCACGCCGAGCAACCTGGCATGACCTTGAGGCGCACGATGATGGTTGTCGGACCGACAACATGGAGATACGTGGTCAATACAGCGCCTGATTGATCAAGCCGCCTGATGAGGGCGCCTAGGTAAGCTAGGCCTCTATGGACGCCTGCCATTAGCATAAGTTTAATACTATACTAGTAAGCTGGATCACTAAAAAATAATAATACTTGCTACTGTACCACCATATTCATTAGATCATCATACTGGCAGTAACATGGAAATATGATTTCCGAGTCGTGCTAAATCTGGCCCCCTTTTTATCATATCTGGAAGGACGCGGGGGAGAGGCGATGAGACGACTATTCCTGCATTCTAATTTTTTGAGGCTAGGCTACGATCTAACGAGGAAAACAACCTGCAGTAACCATGGTATAATGTGTCATCTAATTCGAAACAAGGGATGGGCTGTGCCTGTGGAATCACCATATACAAATTTCCGCTACAAGGTGGGCCTGTTCTAGGCCCGACCTTTGGAGAGCTTTCCATCGTCACCCCCGCAGTATGACCCTGTCCCCGGAGCTATTTGCGGCATTTTTCAGACCGTGAGGCGTTCTGATGGGTGCGACTTAGCGGGTAGTTTAAAGCCACTCAGTGGAATTGTGTGGGGAACGTCCTCCGGGGGTGTCTTTTGCATGGTGACACATGCCAAAGGATCCTAGTTTAGTAGCGGGGTTGTAATGGGGTCGAGTCTCGTATGAGCGGGTTTAAGAGAAATCCATGGATGGTGCTTGGCTATTAGACTTTCAGCCTTCACTAGAAGGTCGTTGGACCGTGGAACCCCATTCTAACTAACAGAATGTCTTGTCTAGCGAGGCATTGCAATAATAAATATCTTACTTTACTATGATAGGTAAGGAGGTTAAGTGCTGTTTTCTGGCTACAATAGACGTAGCCCATTTGTTGTGTTGGGTGGTTCTTGTCAGCCTGCAACTCGTTGCTGATATTTCCATATTTTAAGCAACTGCCACCTGCATGGCTCAAAGAGCTTGTCCTGAGTCTGGAGCCCCAATACGAGCGCCGCGTGGCACGCTAGAGAGCTTGTTGACCTGTCACGGAGAGTGGCGGGGGAAAGAGATATGCACGAGTCAACGGTCTCGGGCGCAGTCTACATTAGTTGAAAAACTTTGATTGAGACAACTAACAGACGATATGGGAGTATTCGGAGCCAGCTTCGTTCGGTGCATGTAGACTCGAATACGGGTCTCATATCATTCTGGTAACGCTAGCGGTATCCAGGAGATGAGCCCTGGACGGTATATCGCTTCCCGGTTGCCTACGTTGAAGCCTCCTATGAAGAAGGCGCCCAACCCGTTCTCAGCCCTGGCTCTACTCAGTAAAAAGGACTGGTTATTTTTCGCGGTTAGTGAAGTGAAGACTTCCACCCAGCCCACCACTAGGTCCGGCATCCCGGAACCCCAGGCGGGACACACAATGGGCCCAGCAATGGATGAGTTGGTGGATTCCCTTGTTTAGGTGGGTAAACAAGAAGCCAATAAGGCTACAGTTCCATGTTCGTATCTACAGTATATTGATGCCAAAACATTCAATTTAAAATACTTCCAATGCTTAGGATTCTGAGAGGTTTGGGTAACCTGATGCAGATGTATGTTCCTTAGCATCGTAGCCGGGAGTTCTTTTCCGAAGAGAGAACGCCCCAGAGAAAAATAGGAATATATAGCACCTAGCGCTGCTGTTTAAGGCGTCGACAACGCTTATATATTGTCAAAGTCTACCCTACTTGTACCAAGTCCTTATAAAACCTTCCTCTTTCGCGTCCAATAACCGCCATTCTTATATACGACAAACAACTTTCGTCGAGGCTGAAGTCATCTGTCAACACTATGTCCGGATCGCAAAGAAATGGCATCCGGCCTGCATCAATTTCGGACATGACACAACATAGTATTTCGCTTGTCTGCGCTACAGTGGCCAGCAGTGGTCCACAGCGAGCCACACGGTGAAATCGTGGCATCACAATTTGCGATAGATGACTGACAACCTGTCGATCAGGGACACAGGTTGCCAGTGTCCCAAAGGCCCATAGAGGACCATTGCCATAAGCGTCATGAGCAATAGACTCTTCCGGGTCCAGGGTTTCTATAACGGAGAGCGCAGCTACGACTAGATGGTGTAGTGGCCTTGAAGAGCACAGGACATTCTCGGCCAGTAAGTAAAAGTCTAAAAGTTCTCGGGAAGACAGGATCCGACCCATGATGTAATTCAGGTACTGCAGAGCAGATCCATTGCCTGTAAATGTCCAGGGAACGACCTGGAGTGTTTGGCTCTCCTGACTGCTTGTGCCTTTACTTGACCAAGTCGGAGTCATCGTCGGCTGAGCGGCTTTCGGGAGTGATTCTTCCCATGCGCAGAGAAGGGACTCGGTCAGAGCGAGACCATCCAGTAGCTCGGACTTGCCAAGCTCTTTTCCGTTATGAGCATCTGAGTCCGCTGCATAGGGGAAGTCAAATAGCTTTGAGTACCACTCTCGCCAGAATTGGGTTGCAGAACGGCCCCCCAATTCACCCGCCTCGAGACAGGTCTCCAGCACAAGCCGATTTCGTAGCGCAAATGCGTCAACAAGAAGCACTGACAAACTGGCTGAGCCAGGGAGAAACTGGGTCGAAAGTTCTGCAATCTTCTTGTTCGACGGGCTACGCTTCTCTCTCTCCAATGGCCTAAAGGGCAGCTGTCGTGTCATTCTCGTATGATGCATTCTTGCCCAAACTCGTAAGAGAGATGGCCCCCATGACAACTGTGAAATCCCTTCAAATGCTAAGCGTACGATAGTATCGGCGCCGTCCAAGTGAGCAAAATACGACCCAGCGCTACCGGACTCCCATTCGAATAGAGACAAGACGAGACTTGCGGCAAGACACAGTCCCGCTGCATCACTGCTATTGAGACTGGCTCTTCTGAGCGTGTTGATGGCATCGGTGTATAAGAGGAGTGCATTTCTCTTCCAGGCATAGGCAGCAGGCGTTAGGGACCCTTCTGACCCAATGGTGAAGCCAGTTGGGCCATGTCGGTTTATAGTATAGAGTTGGTAAAGGTTAGACGCGGCGAGCGACTCAATAGTTGGTCGTAAGAACGGGTGCGACCACAGATCCCCTGTCTGAGCATCTAAAAATGGCACTAGACACCCCGAAACATGAGTGACGAAATGATGAAGCAGGAAACAATCCCGCTTATTTGATTCCCGAGGGAAAGACGAGGTGAAGTTCAAGCTGCCTGATCTGTCCAGTGATGCTGGGCTCATGGCGTTTGGCATAACCTGACAGGCAGATTCTGAGGCTCTGGGTAGGTGAACTCGATTGTGGCTCACAAGCCCCCCTGTTCCGGAATTCTTTTGTATCGGCACTGGTGTAGATCTTGATGTATCATTGGGCCATTTCAATCGGAGACCGTAGCCTTCGCATTTGAAGCCCAGACGAACACAGTTGCCACATTCTGGTTTGACTTCGTCACACTGAGAGCTTTAGCGTAATTAATCGCTTCCAGTGTTAGAGCTCAAATACCTTGCGATGTCTAGTACGACAAGTGTAGCAGCCGGTGCGGGTGCGACGAATAGGAGCCTTGCCTTGCTCAGGGGCAGCAGCCATTGTTGGCTTGATGTGTCGTGAGAAGCACACGGATCGGAGAAGCTGAGGGTATGGTGGAGAAACGGTCCAAGATGCATCACAGTTGAGATTAAACCAGAGAGTATGAAGATCCGCTTATTCGGCTTAATCAGCCAGCAAACCGCACAATTCCAAGTAGTTATGCTAGGCTATTTATAGCTCTGCACCATTCTGCTCCAAAAGCCCTACATTCTTCCTCACCCGCTGCTTGATCTCACCTCGCTTGATTCTCTGTGACTTAATAGATTCTAGTATCTCGGAACAGGCCTCTTAAATACATCATGCTGCCAATAGCCTAGCCAGTCCATCTATTCCCTTACCCCGTACTGAAATATGTCACTGTTCCGCCTCCCATCTCATGATATCCCACCCACCCTTGCCATCACTCCCTTCCATACCCGGCTTCCATCGCCAAATGCCAACCTTTTTGAACCCTAGCTTAGTATATAATTCAGCTCCCGCGGGCGTTGCTGAGAGCTCAATTGGAATAGCTTCCTCTCTTGCCTTTTTAATTCCCCACTCAACGAGCTTCCGTGCGACGCCACGGCCCTGAAATCCCGGGTGCACTGCAATATCCATGATACCGTACTGAGGTGAGTTCTTAATTTCGGGGCAAAAGTAGTGAGTCGAGGACGGAAGGCGGCATGTGCGAGCCATGATGGAGGCATTCGGAGCCGATACAAGTGGGTCAATAAGGTCGGACGCATATTGAAAAGCCTCAGAGCCAGAGATGGAGGCTTTTATTCCTGTCACTTTTATTAGCTGGAAGAGACTATATATAATATATGTGCAGGGAAACTTCGCCTATCTTATAAGGGTATTATATAATCGTATATAACGCGATATAAGATGGCCCGACTAGGAGACTCACTTGATAAGAGGGGCTGCTTCTTCTTAGTGGCCTGAACCTTTTGGCGCGTCTCGTAGCTATCCTCTCGAAACCAGATGCAAAAGCCAACGATACTGGCCCTTCCAATCCAGCCTTCATCTCCTTCTTCAAGAGTGGCAACGATCACCGTTGCGGTTGAGTCTTCCATGCCATGGTGAACAATACTCTCTTTCGTTTTCAGATATCGTTGAGGGTGCTTCATGCGGCCGGGAAACATGAAGGCATCCTGCTCGTCATCGATGTATGCTGCTGCTGCAACGGCCCCCGCAGCGGGAATGTCTTCCTCTGTAGCGTTGCGAATGAGCATTGGCCCGGAACTGCTAGGCTTCTGGTGAACAAGAGCCGAACAGGGGCATGGGGTCCTTAAATAGTACTAACTGTAGAAGGCTTCGGAGCATTGCCCAGCTGTTTGAGTCACTGACAGAAGCTGGAGTTTGACCAGTACTTCTCAGCCCTTCAGATGCATTGATCAGCACGTAAGTGAACTAATTTTCAAAACATGAGTCACGCCTTTGCTCCATGTTCTATGCTTTCATAGCTCTTCGGTCCTGCCCTGGAGTCAACGATTGCCGCAGGACGTTTAGCCCTTTGGCTGATTGGCTGGGGCGCTCTCGGTTGCCTAATTTGGTTTAACGCCCATTAAAAACAAGTGCTGGTGGAACGAAGGAGGGGTTTCCTATTGGCTTAGGCGTATCCGTGCCTGACTGAGGAACGGATACAAAGCCCTGTAATCCAAATACTTGGCACGCAGTCCGAAGAAATATAAGATGAAAAGTTGTCTTCCTGTGAAATGACTCTGGAAGCAAGAAAGAAGTGCATCTCTGCACTTTAACAATGGTATCCAATTTCCACATCCTACTCTTCTTACTCCTTCATTGCCTCGCCATCATGGCCCAACCGCCTCCTCCCTCTCTCAACATCACAGTCAACCCAAAGTATCAGGGTAGAACACCGAAGTCGCTGGATGTACGTCTGGTCATTGCAAAGCCCGACTTAACAGCCAACAAAACACTCGTCCACCTAAGAGATGTCGGAGACTTGTTCCCAGCCCCGGTCTATATAGGCCCCAATGCAGTACAGGCTTCAGACTCCAAGGGCGAAGTTCCTCTCGTTCCGGCGGATACCAGTGATGGCGAACGCCAGTGGAATGTTGCACGCGAGACGACGGGCGACGTAACTGTGAGGTACAGCGCCACGCATATCAACAACGATTCAGCACCTACTGTTGCGCTTTTGGACCTTCGCCGGGACCATGACGGCATAAATGGCGCCGGCATGTCTGTCTTTGCCCTTCCTCCCGAGGAGAAGACATACTCCATTAACTTGGCCTGGGATTTAAGCCAGTCACCGAACGGCACCCGAGCTGCATGGACATACGGCGAGGGACCTGGGACAGTCACCAAAATCGGAAGCACAAAGGTGGTGTTGGAGAGTCACTTCGCCGTTGGGCCGTCGATGCACAGTTATCCGCCCACAACCAACACTGCTGAAGATTTCGGCTTTTACTGGTTCGGACAGCCCGACTTTGATGTCTTACAGCTTGCAAAGTGGACGCAAACCCTCTTCCAGTACATGAAACGCTTCTTCAACGATACGGAGCCGGCGTATCGCATCTACATGCGAGGAAGCGCGAGCAGCGAGGGCACGGGCGGGGCGGCCCTTTTACGCTCCTTCATGTTTAATTACATCATGGGCGCAGGCAACACTGGCGAGAGCTTCCAGACTCTTCTGTCCCACGAGATGGTTCATAATTGGCCAACGCTGTCCGACGACGACGACGACGACGACGACGACGACGACGATGTCACATGGTACGTCGAGGGCGTTGCGGATTATTATTCAATGGTACTCCCCTTGCGCCTCGGCACCTTCACTCTCCATCGGTTCATACAAGGAGTGAACAACATGGCTACCGCGTATTACACCAACCCCATGATCAATCTCACGAACGCTGAGATCGAAGCCCGCAGCTCAGAGAGCGACTGTATAGAGCGAGTACCATATGGCAGAGGTATGTTTTTCCTGGTTAGGCTAGATGCACAGATTCGGGCGAGGTCAAACGGCACGCGCAGCATCGATGATGTTGTGCTGAACCTTCTGAATCGAACACGGTCGGGCCAGAGTGATCGCCTCGCGGACTTCCTTGGTGTGCTGGAGCAAGAGCTTGGGTCTCCTGCAAGAGATGAGTACGAACAAATGGCAAATGGCAGGCTGGTGGTGCCTCCTGCTAACAGCCTGAGTCCCTGCCTGACGGTTCAGAAGGTGCAAATGGAACTATACGAGCTCGGATTCGAAAGAAGAGCCAAGAACGGGCAATCCTTCATCACCAAAGTGGTTCCAAATTCGAGGGCTGCACAAGCTGGATTGATGGAGGGGGATGAGGTGGTATCGGTGGATGACCGGTTCTCAAACCCCACTGTTGTCGCTGCCTACGAGGATGTGAATGCTGAAACTCTGGTCAAGATTCGGAGAAATGCCGAGGAACTCTTGATTAAATACCGGCCAAGAAGTTTTAAGACGGCTGAAGCGTACCAATGGGTGAAAAGGGACGGTTGTGAAGGGCCCTGCTCTGCACCCCTTTAAAAGCTAGATCTATGGCAGTTCTTCATATGGCGTCTGATTGTCCAAGGCTTGCTGGGATTCTTTTACTTCGAAACATGCATAAATGCTCTTATCTCCTAATCTTTGTTCTTCCCTAGAGGCTTTCCGAACTGCAATCCAAGTGCGGAAATTGCCGAAATGCCGCGGCCCAATAGCCCTGACGTCACGTCGGTATATAAAACTGTTCCCCGCAGCTCTTAACTACCATTCTAGACATATCTTCTTCCCTCTATCATGGCCGGATATCAAGGACATTGCATCTGCGGTAGCGTTCGGGTGTCGTTGACGGAGGAGCCGCCAAACTCCTTGGTATGCCACTGGTATGTTGCTGAGTAATTGATCCTTACGCTACCTTTCTCACACTTTGACAGCGGGCACTGTGCTAGATCTGGAGGTGGTGAGTGGTATGAAAAGCCTGTCTGATATAATTGACTAATCGTATTAGGCGCTTCAATCAACTATATGGTTGACGAGTCCGACCTCACCGTCGAGGAAAACAACACCCTCAAGGCATTTGAAGATACGCAAACAGCCAGTGGAAACCCCATCGAGGTTCGTTCTCTGTCAAGTTTTTATCGCGAATAAGTCCAATCTAACGTCTGTTTAGCGCCGATTCTGTGGAGCCTGTGGCAGGTAAATCAACCCGGCCCAGCACTCTAACCCATTGGCAAGACTGGTTCCTCAATACATATTGCGGGTACTAACTTGTCATCACATAGCCCTGTTTTCACAAAGACCCCGAAATATCCGGGAAAGGTTCTCCTCAAGGCTACGCTCTTTGACCATATCTCGAATCCAGTCATGGAGGTGTTTACTGGTCAGCGGCAGTCCTGGCGGAAGCCCATTGAGGGGGCTTCGCAATTGTAATTTTGTAGCAAGAGGAGCATGGAGTGGAGTTTTGAGTCGCGTGAAGTAGCATAGATTGGCGGGAAATGGATGGTGGGAGTGTCAATATTTATAGGTTGCTTATGTCTCGCAGTCAAGGGCGAGAACAGCCACCCTGAGTTCGATTAGTATATTCACCTTTAGTATACCAGTGCGTCTTAGGAAAATTCAAGTCTGAAGACGAAGAATCCTATTGTCCCTTCGGTCAATCCTTTCCTTCCTGATTGCCAGCCTCGTATTTACATTCCACGTGACGCCCCCTCACTGCAATATCTCTCTGGATGAAGCTTTTCTGTCTTCTCGCTCTAATTAACACTGTCCTGCTTGATTTCTTGGTTTCAGGTACTATAAAATCATAATGGTATGATAATTTGCCTACTGCCCCCCGCACCCGGATCTGATACTATGCAGCCAAGCCCCCAAGCCCCCACCCCCAGCCAGCCGCTGTCCATCCGGCTGCTGTACGGGTCTGCCTTATGCGTCCAGTCGGCCGACTGTTTCGCCTTCTACACAATCTCGCCACTGCTATTCCCAAATCAATCTGATTTCGCTCACCCGGCAACCCGATTCTTCCTCCGCCAGAACGCAACCCTGCTACTGCCGTTTATCCTGAACTGCTGGTTTCTACGGGACTACCACATCCGACATACCAAGGTAGGACGGGTCGTTGGCAAGACGTTTGCGTTGTTTCATGCTTCTGCGCTGGCTATGTATTCCTGGAGCCGGTGGGTGGGAGGGGAGTATGCGGTTGAGCCGTTTTGGTTGATTGCGGGTCTGCATGGGGGGTGGGCGTTGTGGGCCATTTGGGGACTTGTTGCCGTTTAGATTTATTGCTGTGCTCTGTATATTATAATAATCCACTCCTCTCTTAATTCTTCCCTAACCAGACCGTAAATACAAAGTTACTAAACGGTATTAAGAGTGATCCATACTAATATATGCCACAACATCAACACACTGACAAGCATATAATCAACTCAAGCATTCCCTTTCCCCATAGCAGACAGGATACCACGCACGCCAGCCCAGTTCAAATCCTCCAGCGTCTCTTCCCACAGCTTATCTCCAGCCCTCTTTCCGTCAGGCGAATACATGCTCTTAGGGAACCTAGACAGACACGCGCAATCAGCACCCTCAGTCCGAAGACCGAATCAGGTCAGGGGGGTAACTCACGCATACACGTCCCAATTCGAAAGCCAACTCCCATGAGTCGTATCCTGCTTTACAACTGCTGCATCAACATACGCCCACCCCCCAGAATAAATACTTCTAGCAACCAGCTTCCGACTCAGCCCGTTTAGATACCGCAACAGGGGTGAAATATTGCGGTCAAGTCCGGGTGTTGCGACGAATCCGGGGTCTGCGACGTTAGCAACAACGTCGCTGGGATCGACGTAGGGCGCGAGCTTGGAGAGGAATATAAGCAGAAGGAGTTTGGTCGTGCTGTATCGGTCCACGCTGTCGAAGTATTCCGGGCTATCAAATGCGCGGATGACACTCTGTGAGTTCCGCTCAGGGAAAGTGGCTGACAGGGCCAATCCTGAGCCGACTATTGTTATGCGGCTTGGTTTGTCCTGTTTCGGGTTCCGCTTTGCTTTCAGGATTGGGAGGAGGAGGATTGTTAAGAGGGCTGTTGAGAGGTAGTTCACCTGGAAGCAAACTTCGTGGCCGGTGCTCTCATTAATAGAGAACTCGCCGCTTACCATGCCGGCATTGAGAATGATAAAGTCTATTCTAGGTAGGTCGTCGTTGCACCGCTTGATGAATGCTTGAATGGAATCGTAGGAGAGCATGTCGAGGGGCCAAACTTCGATTATTGCCCCTGGATGGAGACTGCGCAGTTTGGAAGCGGCCTCGTTTCCTCTTCTTTCATTGCGAACGGTGATTACCAGGTGGGACAATTTGTTGGCCAGAAGGATTTCTGCGCATTTGTATCCGATGCCGGAGTATCCGCCTGTGATGATGGCTGTTTGCCCTGTGAGGTCTATGGAAGTGGTTTTTGCGAACCGAAAAACGGTTAAGGATTTGAGGAAATAGAGAATGAAAGATCCGGCTGGACCGAGGTCTGTCGAAGTGGTCATGGTTAACCTATTCTGCCAATTTAAGTTCACGGGACACGTTGGACAAAATCAGGACTTTTTGTGGGAAGATCGGGTATATATATATAGTTTTGGACAAAGGTAATCTGTAGTAGTTGTTCAAAGAACCAACCGGTATTTATTCATCATCATCACGGAGTTAAGGCCAGTCTACCGTGAAGCCACGAGTGTTAAACATAACATCCCGATCCCATGGCCGGTGCCGATGAAGCTATTGCTTTCCCAATCGGGAATACAATCGGGTGGGCCAGGCGGGGCTCTGAATGATTGGCCAAAATGCAGACGTGAAAAGCAAGGTGATTGGAGGGCTGTATGGACTAATCCTGAACTGGCAAACAATCTGGTGGGCCCCACAGAGCAATGCTGACTCACCAGGCTGACATCCAGGACTGATCCTCGACTTCGACGAACTTCCACTTCAACTGGAATTTGTTACGCCATATCTGGTTGTCGGACATACCGGCTTTTGCGGAGATTGATTACAGTGGCAGCCATAGCAGCCGGCCTAGCAACAATGGTCTCCACGCAGTTTGAAGCCGGCTTCGCGTTCGTTCCTGTGAACAGCTCTGGCAGGACCCAGCCGAAAGATCGAAAGACCATCCGCAGTCATTGTATGCGCGGGAAGAATAGGCGGATAGGGGTACCCCGTCGATCTACTGCGCGGGCGACCAGGACATCGCCCGACTGGAGACCTTTGCCGGGTGATGACGGATCATCCACTATAACCCTATCTGGTGCTGACCAGGACATTGACGAGGATAGGAGTTTCCTTGCAAAGGCCACTTCAAACAGTATTGCGTCTATCTATGCTCCATCAAGTACTGCGCAAGTTAAGCTCGCCATTGATATGGATGATGCAACCAAAACGCTTGTGATTGACTGTAAGCCTCCCTTGAGATCCCATACTAGAGGGCTAGAACAGACTGACATAGCTTTAGCCTTCCGCTACTTCAACGAGGCCATGTACCCAGCCGGAATCTTCAAAGACCTCGATATGAACCAGAACGAATGGGGCCAATGGCTATTCCACGACCCTGCATATCTCCAGTGCGCCTTCTTCATGGGGTTCGCCACACGCGACGTAACAGAGAACAGACCGATAACGCCAACTACCTACTCCCACCTCAGAGAGACTATTATGCATTTAAATAATCGACTATCAAGTTCTGACAATGACGTCGCCCTTGGCAACTCGACTATTGCTACAGTGATTCTACTTACTATGTTCTCCTGCATAATTAATGACCATGAAGCTGCGAAGACACATATTGCTGGGTTACAGCAGATGGTCTGCCTACGTGGTGGGCTTCAGACTGTTGCATGTAACAAGAAGTTGTATCTTAAACTTGGAAGGTAACGAGCTTCCTTCCCCTGCTGTCACAATGTCTAATTTAGTTCCAGGGTTGACCTCATCTACGCCCTAAACACAGGCTCGCAAGGCCTTCTATGCACATACCCACTCTACTGCAACCCAACATACTATAATAATAACGTACCAACGTCAGGTAGCCTTAACATGCAATTTGACCTTTCAGAATACGGTCTGAGCGATCCCCAGATCGTTCCCATCTTCCTCGAAATGCGGCATTACTCGTCCTTAATCAATGGCGCGCACAGCACAGGCAAACGACTCTCTACAGACGGTTACCACACAGCCGTGTGTTCATTCCAGTACCGACTCCTCCAATTACATGGCTGCCTGGAGGATTGCCTATCCGAATGCACTCGGCTTACTCTGCTTGCATTCCTCATTACAACGTTTCAGACTCCTGGTATACGCGCGAAGTATCCGTATCTGGCAGAGTGCTTGAGGGCGAGCTTTCTTGCTGTTCCGGTAGTTGATGAATATGGGTTTAAGGAATTGATCAGGTGGATTCTGATTGTGGGGGCGGTGTCTGTGTTTGATGTTAAGGATGAACGGTGGATGGTGCAGAGGTGGAGGGATAGTGTGCAAGGAGAAAACATGACCTGGGAAGAGGTAAGAGCAGGGCTGAAGGATATTATGTGGATTGATCCTTTGCAGGATAAACTAGGGAGGATGGCATTTGAGGAGTTGAACAGGCATTAACATAGTTTTTGATCAACCTGTCCAACAGATATATCTGATAATAATTCCAACAATAAAGTGCCTAAACCTATAAACGACTTATACTAGGTCTCTCCGTAGCCAGCTCTATAATAAAGTCCACAACCCCCTCTGGATCAGATAGAAAAGGAGAATGGCTGGTATTGAGCGACTTAGTCCGCTGGATGCCGGCTGCCTTCACCACATTCCGCTGTCGTTCGATAGGAAATGCACGGTCATCCTCACAGTAAAGGAAAGCCGCAGGGATATCTTTGTATGCCTCGTAGGTCAACGGCTCCGAGCCCGCACTTCTATGGTTAGTATCTACCTTGGTACGTGGTATAGATGACATACAGTTGGAACTGCGTTCGCAGCAGTGAAGCATGGTACTTCGCAAGACTTGGAGAGAGATCGTGATAAAGAGCCTCCTCGCCGTTTGCGAGTGAAGTGTATCCATTCTGCAGGTATCAGTTGTCAGCATGTAGTTCAAATAACTAAATTTGGTGAACTGCAGTACTCGCACCAAGATCATTGAATATCATCCACGTCCCGCCCTTCTCTTTCGGAGTCATTGGCCCAAACGCTTCCAGGGAAGATATTCCCCTCGTGGGAACTATGGCAGCAATGTATAGCAGCTGAACCACGCCACCCGGTTGACCCTTAGCCAAGCGGTCCTTCTTTGAAAGGCCTATAAGTGCCTCCGTTACCGGATGACCTCCATAAGAGTGCGAGACAAGGAAGACATGCTCTCCTAGCTCGACAAGACCAGCAACTACCTTGCGAATGGCAGAAACATCGCCGGCAAAGCTAACAGGCCCGGTTGTACCGACGGTGGGAAGGTGTACCCCCGTGGTTCGGTAGCCCGCAGCATGAAGGCTCGGTAAGAGGAGATCATATGTAGCAGGGGTGTGCCAGGCGCCTGGGACGAAGACAATAATTGGTTTTTTGGGGCTTTGCTGGGCCAATCTCTTCTTTGCTGCTGAGGCGATGAGCAGTCCCAAGACAGCAAGGGCGAGCACGGCCATTCTTTCTTTGAAAATGGGTGGAGTCAAGCATTGGGATATGCGGGTAGGGCCTGTTGTAACCTTTATATCTTGCATTCTCTCCACGAGACGAGCAGGGGGTCCATCCCAGCTTGTGCTCACCGGCCATAGGCCCCTTACTGCTTTTAGTGGTCCTTGCGCAAGAGACCATGCTGTCCTCGCTGCAAGTTCATGTATGATCAGGATCCTTCCACTTCTTCATTGGATGCTGGTAGTGGCTCCGCAGAGACTGTTTCTTTGTTCACATATAATTGCTTTTACAGAGATCAAGGAACCGAGTCATGAATGTCTGTGCTCTCCGATTATTGGTCTAGAGGATCTCGTATCGAACTCAATCTTTCCACTTTCATTGTGTACACAGCAGGGATATGCTCTACTTGTGTCTGAACCTTCTCCAGTACTGCTTGTGGAGGGCAATACGCGTGGCAACCAGCCTGATCGGCATTTCCTTCGCCTGGCGTCGTATAGTCCACGTTGGAACCGCCTCTGGCGTTTTCTGGCTGCACCCTTCGGAGCCTGCAATCCCTCGAAGCTCTGCATACTATCCTCTCCCAGTCTGTGCCTGTGCTCAGAACGTCGACATTTCTGATCAAGACGGCATCGCGACTCTCCCAGCGTGACTAGTATAACTGCATAATGTAGAATTTCGAAGCCATCTTGATTCGCGAAATGTATATCCGCACCTCGACCCAACACGACTTTGACGCGCTCTTCGAGCCTTTGTGCGGCTTTCCCATGCAGTGGCGTTAAAGCCGGTCGAATCTGAGCCCCAGATCGGCACCAGCATCGAGATCTGATTCAATCGTTGACTTAAGACTGCGTCCTGTTGCAATGCTTAGCAGTGTCCGACAAATCCAATATCTAAGTTTATTATTTCGAATATCAAAGGAGTCCTAACTGATCCTCGTCACTCCCGAGTCACTGAAAAAGACAAGTTTGTCAGAGGTAAGCCCCATGATATATCCCCTTGTTTTCTCTACCGAGTACTATTATTAACAGCCAGGAGGAAAGTATCCTGGGATTGCGATGCAGAAACCTGAAACGTCTGCCCGCTCAGTCCAGGAGCCAGGGCTGACTATGAAAGGTGCCGAACCACACAACCCATAAATAAACCAGAAACGGGGCTTTGCTCTGTTGTCCTACTAGGTCAACGAACGAAAGCAGCCTTCAACTACAGTGACTAGTTTTGCTACACGAGGACCGGGTTGTAGTGTCAGAACGAGGCTGTATGGCCACGCGATAGGCCAGGCAGGATGAGATCCCTGCAAGGCACAGGCACTGCCACCAATTTCAGCCTTGTCCCCAGAAACAGGCGGGATATAAGCAGCAAGACAGGAAGGACCAGACAGAACCCCCACGAAGCTTATTCTTCTGGAAAGTGACCATGAATTCCTTTGAACTGCAACAATCCCCATACGCCTCTGGCTCAGCACTAGTTGGACGCACGGAAGACGGCAGAGCGTCGCCTACAAGCCTTTGTAAGAGAGTTCCACTCACTAGACCGTCGTTAAATTAATATTATAAACCCAGCAACCAGGACATCTCCAAGCAATAGGGAAAGTGATACTGAAGATGGACGGAATAGCAGTCCCAGTATCAGTCGCCAATCACCAAGCCCATCGCCATCGGGCCATGCTCGAGAGGCTAGCAGTAGTCGCGAAGATCAGCCTTTTTTAAAGACAACAGGAGATTTTCTAACCGGGAGGGACAGCTGGCTCTGGGAAATAGCCTCCCTTATTTTCAGTGCTGCCTGCGTGGTCGCAATGGTGGCTGTTCTGCTCAACACCCAAGGAACTGCTCTCTCCGCGTGGCATCTATCAATAGCGCCGAACACGGTCATTTCCGTCCTCGCTACTGTCTCAAAGGCGAGCCTGCTGCTTCCCGTCACTGAGTCTATTAGCCAGTTGAAGTGGCTGCATTTCGACAAAGTGCACAGGTTGAGCGACCTGGACTTGTATAACAATGCTAGTCGTGGACCCCTGGGTGCCTTGTTCTTCCTATTCAGGCTACCTGCGAGCTTGGGAGCGCTGGGGGCAGTTATAACTATTGTTGCTCTAGCATTCGATCCTTTCGCACAGCAACTGGTATCCTTCCCAAGTCGCCAGGTGTCCATTAGCCAGACCGCGTCTTTCAGGACCAGCCAGGTTTATGAATCTGGGGCGTCTTTCACCGAGCCCACTACCGAAGTTGGTGAGATAGCACTACATATAGTCGGCGGCCTTGACTACATAAGCTAACAATTGTACAGAAAACTACAGTGACTTTCCTATGCAGGGGGCCATATTCAGTGGACTTTTCGGGTCCCAGTCGCCGCGCGCGTTCACCTGTCCAACGTCGAGCTGTACCTGGCCCAATACCACCAGCTTTATTTCATTAGGAGCTGTTGGTAAATGCGAGAATGTGACCCAGGCGGTCGTGAATGACTGCAAGCATGATGACAACACCTTAGAAACATATTGTAATGTCACCACCCCTGGAGGGTTCCATCTCACGACGAGAAGGGAACGCCAAATCGCAAGTTTCCGATCTACCGAGTTGAACGTCACTACGAGCACCACTGGCAATAGATCACTGGAAGACTTTACCAGTTTTGCTGTCTGGCGCGCAGTCGGGATTCAGAATCTCGAGGATTTCGAAGTCCTTGAGTGTCGCGTAAGCGCTGCTGCTTATCTCTACAGTAATATAACAGTCACAAACAACACGCTGAATATCGGAGGTGAGGCTGTGGTGCCTCTCGAACCGGTTGGCCCTCAGAAACAATGGCTGAATGACTTCAGACCGGCAGCTGGCAGCTTTCCTGCGGAGGTCCTGTTCGCGATTCATTCCGCAGATTTATCCAAGATCTGGGACTTGCTAGGTGAAGTATTCAACGCCGATGTCACAGTCCCGAGGGGTAGCTCAACTGGGCTGACGAGTGACCTCTTCATGAAGGGAAACCTATCCGCCATTGTTGAAGATATTGCCTCGGCCATGACAGAGCGAATCAGAACCGGGCCAAACAGTACCGTCTCCAACGGGATGGCCTACGAGTCCGAGACGTATATTCATGTCCGTTGGCCTTGGATAACACTCCCCGTATTGGTAGTGATTGGTGCTGGCACCTTGCTTGCGTTTACTATTATGATCAATGCTCAGCACCGTGCAGCTTTGTGGAAGTCGTCCAACCTAGCTGTGTTGCTGCATTCTGTGGACGGATTGGAGACGCCTGCATCGTCAAATGATACAGCTCTCACTACGATCGAGGCGCTAGGGGACAAAATGCGTGTTGTTAAAGGGGGGGATATGGAATTTATACTAAGGTCCTAGTATGGACTTCAACAAGGAATCCTGCAGGCGACCTTTGCCTTTATTAATATGAATACAAGGGGGTGAAGACTGATCCTGTCTAACTGTTAAGGGCCTTGGTATTGGGACTTGGATGGTGGTTGCCCTGCCCACTGTTGCTCGTAGATAGTTTTATGTATATTCATTATAGTATTCCTCGGTTATGCAAAAAGGCTAATATGGAACGCTAAGGATCAAGTAAATGGTGGGCCTAGGCTGCTCACGGCTTGAATTTGTCCCTGCGGTGCCGCGCCACCTGGTCTAATACATCAGCCTTGATATCAACGCACCCATCCCTCTGCATCCGTTCTACAATACTAGAAATTACCTCCATGTTCCCTCCACACGTCGCCCAGTACAGGGCAGAGCACCCATCGGGATCACAATGCATTGGATTTGCCCCGAGCCTGAGAAGCTCTCGCACGATACCTACATACCCCAGACACGCCGCCCAGCTCAATGCCGTCCTTTTAATTCCCTTTGATGGAAGAGATTCCAAATAAAGCGCAGATCCATGCCTCTTGAGCATACCAAGGGCTAAGCCCGGCCACCTGCGCTGAATAGCACGCGCAAGCAGTGTCTTACCCTGTTTTCCCCTCCCCAGTGCACTGGCCCCAGAATCAAAGAGAAACTGTGCAATATCAGGCTCAGGCGCGTCCATTGCCATCATTAAGGCAGTCGATCCTTGTCTTAGGAGGCTGTCATTCTCAGCCTCTAAATCTGCCCCGGCTGCGACGAGTCTTTTCACTAGAGGTAGTGAGCCTGCGAGAACAGCGACCATGAGGGCCGTGTTGCCCTGTCCGTTGCGGTCGTTTACTGACTGCCCATGCTCGAGGAATAGCTGGACCAGATCCTCTCGCCCGAGCCGGATGGCAATTCCAAACGGTGTTTCACCGGCGTAGTTATTCCCGCCGAGGGCGACGCCACGTTCAAGTAGCAGCTTTGTGATTTCCGGATCGGATCTTCTCACTGCGTGGTGGAGGAGCGATTGGCGTTGAAAGTCAGGGCAGATAAGGGGATTGCAGCCTTTGTAAAGCAGGGTTTCGATGAAATCCAGGGGCAGGGTCTGAACTGCGATTGACAGTGGCGTCCAGAAAATTTTGTTCCGGGTATGCAAGAATTCATCTGAAGATGGACTCTGCATCAGAAGCCTAGCTGTTGACTCCCTCCCCGTGCGCATGGCGAGGTGAAGAGCCGAGTCGCCGTCTGCGTTTTGGATGTCAACAGTGGGTCTATGTAGCAGTAAAGCGCTAATTATCTCGTCAAGGCCGTTACCTACTGCGCGATGCAGCGGTGTATTGCCATATAGGTCTATTCTCCGATCCATACTGTGATCTGGGAAGTCGTGTACGAGTCGTTGTACAGCCGAGACATCCTCCAGGAAGACAGCGGCGACCATTAACAGCGACACGTCAACCGCTGGAGCCAACTCAAGGCCGTGGTCCAATAGCAGTTTGATGGTCATTTTGTTCTTCTCGTCTAGAGCGTGCTGTAGAACCTGATTGTCCAGGAGAGTCATGTCTGCTCCAGCCTCGAGCAAAGCCCGGGGTACATCAGGCAAGTCGCCATGATAAATATGCCGAACATTCAAGGGCGTTCTACCGTTGTTATTACGGACATTCACATCAGCACCCGCGGTGATGAGCGCCCGGACGACCTTCGGCAGCGGCCTGGCCGCAGCCATATGAAGCACGGTTCCTCCATTAGGCAGTCGAGAATTGATGTCAACGCCATGGTGAACGCATTTGTGTATAACCTCTACGCAGTCATCCTGGAACCACGGGGTGGTTTGCTCGACAACCTCCACCAGAGGCCGCCGGGTAATATCTGCTGGCTGGTTCGGATCCAGCCCAAGGTCGAGTAGGACACCGATGGTTGCAAACGGAGCTTTGTCTCGCAGGACACGCTCCAAAATGCCCAGGTCCTGACCGATACGCATTCCATGTTGAAGGAGGAGCTGCAGAATACGCGGATCGTCCATCGGACGCCGCCAGCCACCCCCGGTGGGCACAGTGTACGTGGGGGATTGGGTGCAGCGGCTGATGATCTTGGCTGTCAACCCCACGGAGTAGCCTGTGGGACGCGCACCACTCGAAATCAGGATCTCGACTATCTCTAGACGCCGGGAAATGGCAGCCGCCGCTACGGGTGTTCGACCGCAGCATCCCAGGCCATTGGGAGGCGCACCCCAGGCGAGCAGTAGCCGCACCATCGCGGCGTGACCGCCCCTGCAGGCCATTACAAGAGCTCTCGTAAGATCGTGCTGAGTCGGGATCGTGTACTGGAAGGCTCGCTGTATCGTGGCGTGATTGTTGTGTTCGCCGGCGTGGAGGAGCGACCAACGCGCAAAGCGACGATAGAGCTCGGGATTGAGTACATCATGCAACCGCCCGCAGGCGCGCGCCATCTGGGACAAGTCCGAAATCCCGCAGTATACAGAGATCCCGAGGATGACCTCGTTCGGCAGGCAGAGCAGGGAATCCATGGTTTGCTGTGTTGTGCTGTTGCTACTACGTGGGCGGGGGTTGTTAAATATAGGAATGTAAGCCACAGGCAGCAATTTGCCTGCCTTTAGGATGATGACGTTGATCAATGGGGCTGAGCAGTATATTTGATCAATGCAGTTCGCTACGAGTCAAAGTGCCTATTTACCGCCCTCGAAGATAATCTTCTGCGACTTCATCTGGTTGAAATCGTCGTAGCCCTGGATCGCCTGCGACAGCGGTCGGATATCGGCCGCCATGAAGCTGAATAGTTAGCACTGTGAACACTATAAATAACCGATAGACTCACTCAAGAACATCCTGTTTCTTCTCCAGCAACGCCAGCGCATCCTCGAAAATACTGCGAACTGGGCACCGGCCCATCTGAATCGTCAGGTTCTTTCCATAGGCCTCATTTCCCGTCCACGGAATCTCCCCATTATGCACACCAACACTCGAGATCTTGCCCCAAGGCCTAATCATTTCAAACGCCATCCTCAACGCATCACTATGTCCCACCACTTCAATCGCCACATCCGCGCCCCTTCCCTCCGTCAACTCCTTCACCCGCTTCCTCAGCCCCTCCCCATCCGTCGCGAAATTCCACGGCTCAGCACCCAACTTCTTCGCCAGATCCAGACGCGAGGGAACACTATCCACCGCAATAAGATGCTTGGGCTTATACTCCAGCGCATTGATAAGCGCACACACCCCCACAGGCCCACACCCAAACAGCAACACCGTACTATCACGCACAACCGCCTCCTCCACGCCCTTGAACGCATTCCTTGCCGCAAAGAACCCAGTCGGTAGAATATCCGCCATCAACACGAGTTTCTTCTCGTCGATTTTCTCGGGGGCATGCACGAGCGTGCTGTCTGCCAAAGGAACACGCACGTAGTCCGCCTGTGCACCGTCTAGGACTGCGGACCCGTAGAGCTGGCAGTTGGAGCACCGAGAGGATGTGCTCTGTCGGCAGTAGAAGCAGGTCCCGCAGGAGACGGTGAAGGGGGAGACGATGCGATCGCCGGCCTTGAAGTTCTGGACGTTTGCGCCGACGGAGGCGATTTCGCCGGTGAATTCGTGGCCCATGATGAAGTCTGTGCCGGAGGGTTGGTGCCCGCGGAAGACGTGCAGTTCACTGCATGCTGTTAATTTGAGATGTCCTAGTACTGCTATCACAGAGAAGGTGTTAGTGTTACCTCCCGCATAATGCTGTGTAGCGGACCTTGACGATCACATCGGTTGGATCCTGGATCTGGGGGACGGGTCTGGTCTCAAGCGCGACCTGGAGGGGTCCTTTGAAGACGACTGCTTGCATGGTGAATGTTATACTCGATACTATTCGAAAGTGGTTGATTCAGGATGCCAGAATGGGCCTGCGCGGGTTAAGAAGGCGGGCGCATTTGGACCTCGGTTGGACGTTGTTTGGGCCTCTTCAGGATCTCCAGAGAATGTCTGGCTCGGACTTGATTCCGTGCGGGGTTGCTGTGATTGCTGCATCCTCGTCAGATCAGGACAGTCAGCCAGGCGATGTCATGAAGGCTGTCCGAGATGCCTTTTTCTTATAGGCTTCTGGAGAAGGGCAGGGATGCATGGTGAGGGGTCGCGCATGAGCCTGCTTGAGCACGGTTCCTCAAAATAATCCAACTGTCTTCAAACTGGAGTAAAATACAGCAAATACAGCAAACCGAGTAAGCTGGAGTAAGCCGGAGTAAGCTGAGATAAAATGATGCTGGCAGGTCTATATAAACGACCGTCTGAGGAACTTGGAGACAGACAGACTGAGGAATAAAATGCGGTCTGTGCACAAGACGAAGCCAAATATCGCGCACTCTGGCAGTCAGGCAGAAATCGGACTGCAAGTGGGCTGTTTCAAGGCTTCATTGGCCCAGCATGTGAAGAGCAACACGATGCGGGCCAGGTCGGAAGTACCTGGCCTGAACCTTGATTTCCTTATATTCCGTCCCTTGTTTCTTATCTAATTTCTCTTTCTGTTTTATCTTGTCCTCTTCATTGATTGTTCTCAATTGATTGTTGAAAATGGCGCCAAGCATCGCGTACCCCGCACCTTCAGCTTCACTTTCACCTTCACCATTACACGCACTCTCGAAAAAACCTCAAATCAACATTGACATCGTCGAACTTACTGAAAATACGGATTCTGTTCCAGACTCCACCGCTGTCCAACCAGTTGACCCTCTGGACTCAGAGCGAGCCCGCCTCCGCGCCCACCTGGGCCTCGACTCCCCCGCCCCCCAGATCCAGCCCCTCTTCTTCATAGAACAAGCTCCTAACACAACCTCCAACCTTCCAGTACAATGTAGCCTCCCAGGTTGCACTGCGGGCATAGAGCCCAACTCTCTCCGTCTAGCACTGAACCCAGGCATGAGCGCGGATATCTGGTTCCGCTCTTCTTCTGGTACCCACTCCATACTAACCTTCATTCCTACAGGAAGATGCTAATCAAACCTGGATAGACTACTACCACATCCCCTGCTTCGAACGCCTCGCGGATTTCACCCAGTCCTGCTATCTCGACCGCATTGTCCCGCTGACCAGAAATACATTCAAGCTGCGCGGGCTAAAAGCCTCGTCTGTCTCGGACGGATCATACCTCCTAACTGGCGGCGCAGAGCGACTCGTCCTGGAGTGGAAAGTAACGCGAGGCATGGAAATCGATAAACGGGACGGGGTGTACGATGAGGCGTTTTATCGACTGGACCCCGATGTAAATGATCTGCTGTATAAAGCTGGTAGTAGCGGGTTTTGGCCGACTGCAAGACCAGGGGGGCTAGATGTTTTTGAGTACTATACTCTGGCGCGCACGGTTGCTGTGAATGAGTGTAGCCGGGAGGAGGAGTGGAACCTGTTTGAGCAGTTCCTGGGCCAAAATAAGCGAGAAGAGGTCTGGGGCAGGCATGATCTGAGTGCCTTGTTGGGGAAGTGGCAAGAGGCTGTGGTGAGTTCTCTTTTCTTTCTGATCTACTGATGACTGTGACCCGGGGAGAGGTTGGGGATGCTGATTAGCTGTAGAATCTTGCGCTGCAGGAGAGTAAACACGGCCAGGACATGGACGGACTCAGTGCGACTGCTGTCAAGGCGATCCGGCGGCTTTCGACGGTTCCAACACCACAAATTGGGTTTAACTGCATATACTCGTAGGATTACTACGTAAGCGTGCTAGGTTGGCGTTGGTATTTCGGGAAAAGCGATAGAATAATAGAATGATATACTTGGATTATGGGATAACCAATATGAAGCTTTGACTGTTGATCCTCGGCAGCATCCGTGATTGTCCCCAGATTTCGATTGAGTCCAGACCTTCACCATCATCTGACCTCGTTATTGTTTTAATATCCATTTCGTCGCCAATTGGTCCTGGATGTATTCACTTTATTTCCAGGAACCCACTCCATCGTTAAGCGATGTTCCACATGTGCCTCGGATCCCCAACAACAGCTACACCAAGCTTACTGCCCAGCTTTGTGGCTGCATCGCCGGTTCGCCAATCGCCAGGTTCCAGCCTCGTGGAGATTGCAATAATATTGACTAAATCTTCTCCAGGAACTTGGGGTAGGGCGACCTCGACAGTTCCCCGCATGGTTGTCCAACTTGACTCGCAGATGCTACCTCCCAAAAATTGGCTGCAGACACCACTATCATGTTGTCCTTCATTCAACACTATGTCTAAGAGCGAGGACTTTGAATGTCTTTATCAAAGGGTCCTTGAATATCAACTGTCCATGGTCGAGAATGGTGGTTGTGGGAAAACTACTAACGGTCCTGTTTTCCAATCTCGGCCCGGCGCAGTTACATCGATGTTAGCTGAGGCGTTCGCGACGGTTGCCGAATTCGCTATACAAGCGCTGACTCGCTGAGTAGCCAAGGCCAGCTATTACCTTTGCAAAGTTAAACCATAGTAGATGTCCATATTGTGGCGTCTTGACCAACTCTACACAATGGCAATACCGAGGCCATGTGCAGAGCCAACATCTATATAAGCCGCATCGACAACCCTGATCATACAGCCAGAACATCAAGCCAAACATCCAGTTCCTCCTATTGATCTCTATCTTCAAAATGAAGCTCGCTACCGTCCTCACCTCCATCTCCCTCCTCACCCCGGCCCTAGCCACCCCCACCACCGTCAATGTCAACACCCAACGGGACGTCGCCGCAATCCAAGGCGTCCTCAGCGACATCGACGACAAAGTCCTCGCCCTCGGCAGTGCCATAGAAGCCAAGCCCCTAGACGCGGATGCCATCGTCAGTCAATCCAACACCCTCGTGGACACAATCACCTCAGGGACAAGCACAGTCAACGCCCAGCCTGCTCTGGGACAGCTGGAAGCCCTAGGTCTCGTCTCTCCCACCCAAAAGCTCGCCGACGACACCGACGCTACCGTGCAGAGTCTTATCGGCGTTAAGGCCGATATCATTGATCTTGGCGAGGGATGTACCACCTTAACTGCGCTTAAGGACCAGTATGAGGCCGCGACGGGCTTGAGTGACGCTGTTGTCTCCAAGGTCCCCGCTGCGCTGGCGGATATTGCGAAGGAGCTGTCGGATAGTATCTCGAATGCGATTCAGAAGGGTATTGATGCGTATGAGGGTGCTTGTGATGGGGGCAGTGAGCCGACTAGCACTGGGGGTCCGGAGCCTACTAGTACCCAAACTGAGACGCCTACCAAGACTGCTTGTCCTGCAAAGAAGTAGAGACAGCCCTTCTTGTGGGCTGTTTAGCTTAGGACGGTTGGCAAATGAACTAGGGGTTTTGATGTAGTAGCTAATGTTATGTGCTCAAATAATTGGATCTACACTGAAAGTATTCTGATAATTAAGGAGTTAACTAAAGCTTGGCAGATGCTGTCGGGTCTTTGACTTCAGTTTTGGGCTCTGGGAGGGGCGTTATGACTGCCAACTGCCAGATCTGCTTTCAGAGAATACTATACACCGGTCTCCAAGGGAGATTAAAGGAAGTAGATACGGCAGTTACTAAACGTTCCAACTGGCAGCTAGGAGACTGATACAATAAAGGTAATATTATGAAACGCTGTTTAAACTCAGCGTAGTATTGATACTTATCATCGGTCCGGCGGCTCACCTCACTGCACTTTTAGGCTCTGGGAGATGCTGGCCGGGGAATCGATCAACCAATCAGTAATTTTACCCAGATGCAAGAATTTGGAAAAGGTATTGATTTGCTGAGGGGTCTCACCACATGTTTACGCGGCCTGAGTGAGGCTGAGCATTGTACTGCAATTTTAGTGTAAAGCAGGTGTTGGTCCTCAGCGGGCTGCCAAGTTTCAAAGCACCAAACATACTTAACAGTGGGAGCCTTCTCTCGAGACATGGTCACTGCTTTTGCTGGGTGTTTGGGGTGTGTTTTAAACGTGCAATTAGACTAATATTAGGGCGTGATGTTGACTTCCTGGTTATTGCCAGAATTTAGTTGGACAGGGTTCCGGTATCGGCATTACTGGTTGAACATCGAGGTGCTAGGGTCTTTGAGAGTGTATATACTATCTTTATTGATGTAATCAGAGTACTTTCAGCGGTTGTAATTTCGTCTTCAGGACTGATAGCCAAGCATCAGGATGTGCACTCAGCGATGGAAGGGGGATCACACCGCTAGCAGCAGCAAGCTGGGGCCCAGGGCAGCGACACTGCATTTTTAGGGTCTGGGAGGGGTTGGCTATTCTAAGCAATGCCTACTCCTATTAGCTGTTTCATGTTGCTTAATTAGTCAGTCGATTGTATTATATTGTTACTCCATTTAATGCTCGGATCTAGAAAATTGAAAGGGTTAAAATAACGTGTTGTACAGAAAGTCTATAATGCTACATTATATGATAATAGACAATATGGAATAGGCAACATAGGCCAGATATAAGCAAGATAGTGACGCCCGGTGTTAGAAGACATTATAATGCAAAGTTATGAAATTAAACACGCGAGTCCTGGACGCACTCGCCATCGCCCCACATGGCATTGGCAGCATCGCTCCAGTAACTCTCAGCGGAGAAGATGTTCTCATTGGTGTAGAAGAGGCGACAGTCAGAGGCCTCGTAGGCATACTGCAAGGGCAGGACGCTGTCCTTGTCGTGCTTGCTGAAGGTGTCCCGGTAGTTGACTCTGATCGCAGCACCAGCTAGAGAAGGCTTCTTCGCGGGGCTGAGAGCCGCCAGTGTCATGAGCTCGTCCTCGGAAAGCATTTCATACTTCTTGCCGAATTCATAGGCCATCAGCATGGATTGCTGCAGCTGCTCGGCCTCCAGGACCTCGCCACCGCGGGTTCCTCCGAGCGCTTGCATTTGTCCGTTCTGGGGGCGGCCACCGAATGTGAGGGTCTTGACACCCTCGTACTGCATCAGAGTGGTGAATATTGGGCAGGTGGAAGCGCAATCACCGTCCGTAATTATTATGATGTCCTCTGGGGCGAAGGGGGCTGAGGTGAAGTTCTTTGGGATGTCATTGTAGCCCTGGAGGGGGGTCTGATAGTCAGACTCGATGTCTTCGAAGTTCTGAGAGTGAGCCCTTGTCATGTTCGACTGCAGCACAACCTCAGGTCCGTATAATTCGTCCACAGACTGGAACTCATAACTCTGGTTGGGCGTCAGGTACCCCGCCCAGTTAATCGCCTCAAGCCTAATGTTGTCGAGCTGTTCATCCTTTTCAAAGTCCTTATCGTCGAAGGTATCAAGGAACCTGTATGCAGCTTTCTCGAGCAGATGCAGGCCTTCATGCGCGCGCAGACGGGTGGAAGAGTACAGCTTCTTGTTGGGGAAGAGGATTTTGAACAGATTCCACCCATAGGCAATGTTCCCTCCCCCGTTGGCAGTCAAGTCAATTATGAGCTTCTGTTTGGCTTCAGCTTTGGCCTTTTTGAGGAATCTGGCAACGACATTCGAGTCGAAGGCGGTACCCCCAGTTTTTTCTGCAACATCAAAGGTCGGCACTCTCAGCACAGCAGCGTTCTTGAGCGTGGGGTCGTTGGGCAGATAGCCAGCAATATCGGTGTCAGCGTCGCGGACGATAGCCTTTGGGTATCCTGGCTGGGCACTGGGGATTGCCGTTGCAGCGGCAGAGCTCGTGGCAGGAGCGCTGGTGCTGGGAGTTGGCGTAGCTTTCGAGGATACCCCGGGCGTGGAGGTTGACGCGGACTCTTCCTTGGGCACGCAGATGGAATTATACAGCTCCTTGCCGCTTGTATACGTGAACTCGCCCGCAGCGGGGACTGCTATCACCCGGACCATACTCGTCGACCCGTTGGCATATCCCAGGGTGTATTCATTGACGCCGGGGTATACGCTACCGAACCCTGAGTTGAAACCTGCCATCTGGGCCTTGGGTCGGAACAACGAGTAAAACATCGCGTTGTACCGAGCGTCAGGATCCTGGTCTGTCTGGCTCCCTTCTGCCAGGGTGTCAAGGAATGAAGAAGCTTTCTCCCCATTAATGGCAACGACGGGTGAAACGTTGGCACTCGCCCGCTTGTGAAGAAGTTCGGCATCCGCTGTAATACTCGTCAGTTCCTGTAATCTACGTATAAAATGATCTGGAGCCTTACCGAGAGTGTAAATATCCGGCAACTCGAGTCCGTCAGTAGAGAACGAGACCAGTGGGCCCTGGGCCACAAATGAAATTGCACTGAGCGAGCATCCGATAACATTCAAGTGGCCATCGTGTACATGAATGAAATTGTCGTATAGCGCGGTGTCGAATTCATATTGGCTGCTGTATTTGCCTTGTTTGGCCTTCGCCTTGATATCTTCCAATCCTTCCCAGAAGTCGACCGGTTGTGACTCGTACGTATTCGGGGTATCTGTCATAAAATACGTTAGCCTTCATGTTTCTTCCTATGATGCAGGAAATACATACTGCTCAAGCTGTCTGCAGTGGAGTGAAACTGCAGGTATTTCTCCAAGTCGTCAATGTAAGCTACTGCTCTGCTTGACTCGAATGGCATCGAGTGCAGACACTCTAGGGCTAATTCGGGCGGATAATAGGATCCCTCTGTATGTATATGGTTAGCGAAACGGTTCAAGGACGGTCTTTGCAAGGATATTTCCTACTGGACTGGGCCAACCGAGCGCAAGGTTCCTGAGAGCGTACAGTTCCAGGGACTGCACCCACAAGGGCGCTCCCCCCGAGGGCGAGTAGGAGTGATGATTTCGTAAACATTATAACAAGTTAATAACGCTTTGTACGTGAATTATGATGATAGTAAGATCTATTTCGTCGGGGGGGCACCCCTTCTTATACCAGTCTGTCAGCCCATTCCCCCATCGACCGTTATTTTACCCTACGGAGCTCTCTGTGCTGGATCTTTGGGGACTGAGTTACACGGCCTCACTGACTACCATGTCTGCCCCAGGGCTGACCCGCTCGCCCTGAGTGAAGCCCAACTGCTGGGCATCTAAGTGGCTCCAACGCAACGGCCTGCCGGGTTGGCGTGCGGACGTGGGCCAGTGGCTTACGGTGGAGACAACTAGATCACTGTCAAAATGGCCAAATGCCGCCAGGGATCGTCAACTGATAATAAACAGCATCCACTCGGTTATCCTCCCGGTCATTCATCGTATCGTGCGAGCACCAGCGGCTGATTTGGCCCCCGTCCATACTGAAGTCGGGTCCTCCTCGCTCTGCTTCTATCTCCATCCGAATCTACCGAGCCTCAGCTGTCTGTCCGCCTCCATAAATTGTGACCGCCTCTGCTCAGGCTTATTGTAAGGCTTTAACAGTTACTGTGGATCGTGCAGTCGTCATCGGCCAGTGGCCTACTAACATGGAGCCGGCAACACTGGCCGTAAGGCTCTCTCAGTTCTCTTCTCTTTTGATTATGGGATCGCTCTCGAATCCTGCGATCTCAAGTGACACTCTTATTATGAATATCGTAGACTATTCGCACGACAGCTGTAACCCTGCCGCTGCCAAGATCATCCCCCTAAGCAACTAACCACTCCTGTGCCAATTAATCGCAGAGCCTTACAGTGAAAACGCTGGAAGATGATGCTGCAGCCGTCAGTATGTAACTAACTGACGATCGTGGTGTCGCTATTATTATCTGTTGCTATACCGTGTAGTCACATTTGGCGTTGTCGATCAGGCACAGCCACCCGTTGACAAAAACATACGACCCAAGACACAGCCTTACGACGATCACCAGATTCAAGAGCCGGTCTTTGTGTATGCACTACTGAGGCGTAAGCCATGTTCATCTTGCGAGAAATACTTCATCCCCTTTTCTTTCTACGGATCAACTCCTCATGACTGTGACCACAGGATCCTTCTTCGAGTCTACTCCAATAAGCCATTTATGTACAGCCAAGCATTGCTTACAGCAGATCCCAGGGCCGGTAGACGTTCGGGATTCGGGATTTGCTAAACCCAGCAGCTTCATCATAAATTAAGGGGTTATTAAGAAGCATGGGCGCATCGGTGATTCCAGGTGAAAACCTGATGGCTCTGAGGGCCTGTCTTGCTATGGAATCCTGGGAGAAGCTCATTATTTGGGCGTCATTACAATGCGGTGTAGATTTTGACTCCAGGGAACCTGGCAAGCCTTCTGTCTCCTCGAGACGTTACACCGATTTTGCTCGCGACGGCAGACTCCGACTTAGGATCATGGGCAGCATATTGCGTAGAGATATGCATTTTATAAATCCAATTCAGACGCGGGAAGATCTGGTACCATCTAGTCGTGGGTCATGTGCAGCATGACTTGCCGGATTCGTATAAGCTGAAGCCGCAAAATGCCATCTTGATCATAACTTTGGTGGTGAGGCTCGAACTATTTCATCCTTATTTAGTTCCATTCCAGCAATAATAAATCTAAGATATGCCGTACTCTGCCTAGTATTAATGGGCCTTTATATAAACTCTGGCGTCCCTCGCAATGTGCGAAAGGCCTTGCTTTGTTTGATGTTTTGCACAATATATATTTCCATGGACGTTAGAGTAAATAGATGAGAAAGCACCAACTGGATTAACCAGTGAAACGAAGTTCGGACACAGAGCTAGAATTCAAAATATAAAGCAAACAACTAATCCTAGTCAAACGTAGGCCTAAAGTCATATCTCACACAGCCATAGTCGATGTACCCACCAGCACCCTTATTCCCGGCTATAGCAGGCGCGGATTAGCTCGCTATCAAGAAATAGGGAGACGAAGAACTTACTGCAATCTTCCCAATTATTCAACATAAACATCCAGCACGTGTCACCGAGTTTCTTGTTTTCCTTCCCATGAGGATACCGCACATCCTGGCTATCTCCTTCACAGTTGTCAACCCAGGACATTGTGAAGGCCATCTGGGTTCCGCCATATGTCATTGTGCGTGTAACTGGCTCTGATCCGGATGTGAACTGGGCCTCGTCATCATCGACGCCTAGGCACGTCATGGCTGCTCTACTGATCTCACCCCCACGTACGTCTCCATGCGTGCCAATCTCCTCTATCGTATGGCATACTCGCTCCTGCAAGCCCTCCTGAGTAAACGTATCGGGGGCCTCCTCCGCCTCGGGGACGGTGATTTCGTAGCTGAAGCTGGCGCCACAATCGGGGACTTTGGCACTGGCTGATTTCTGGATGGAGTGGCTGTCGAGACCTTGGCCTGTAACGATTAATCAGTATCATAAGATTTATCAGCCAGGATAGTCAACTTACACTTGCTAGTCATAGACTTGAAAGCAGCCTTGCAGTCTGTCTTGCAATCATCGCCGGGGTCGAGTTCGAAATGAAACTTATAGTTCTCATACGCACCAGAGGAGATATCTTTTGCCGTCAGGTCCTGGCTTCGCTTCTTGTCCTTGTCCCCGCTGCAGAACTTGTCGGCAAGTTTATTGAGGAACGAGGCGTCGACTTCAACAGCTTCGCTATAGTCCTTGCTTGCACAAGTAACCTCTGGGTCTTTTGGCTCGTCATCCTCCTGACCCTGCTCATCGTAGAACTTCTTCATACTCGCGACTAGCTTTTCGATTGCTGCCGTATCGCTTTGGACCTGGGCCTTGGATCTCATTGTGTAGTAATCTTTTGTGAGGTGGTAACAATCACAGCCATTATATTCGTCCTGTGTGCTGTTAGTAATTTCAACATAGTTTGTCTTTACGAATGTCCTGGGCCATACCGTGGTGCATTTGTTGTCCTTTTCTGACTTGCAAGTATCGTCGCTGCAAACAAGGATTTTCTTGTCTGGGTTAGGACATTCGGACTTGCATTTACAGCCCTTGTGGTGTCCCTGACTAGAGTTAGTAGAGATAGATAAGCAGGGAGGTGGATGACTTACAATAGTACAAGAGCCCTGCTCGCCCTTACAGTCGTCGGCTGAACAAGACGGCTTGTTGTCGTCGTCGTCGGCAGGGCATTCCTCTCTACAAGGACATCCAGCCTTCTCGCCCTTGGTGCACCAGCCATCCAACGGTTCACAGTCCTTACAGCTGGTCTTGGTGTAGTCATTGCCGCACGATTCCTCCGTCTTCGGATTCGGCACTGCAGCAGGAGGTGGGACAAACCCCACTGGAATAGGTGGGAATGGAATAATAGGTGGTGCCCCGGTTCTTAACACTTAGTTTAGCAGTGCAGGTAGGGAGGTACGAGGTGACCCATCTTACCCTGGTTTGCCTGTCTCCTCTGAGATACACTCGCAGATCAGCCCGCATCCTTCCCCTTCCCCGTGCCATCTCACACATCTGTTATAGTCTGATCTGTATCCTGTGGCAATCTCGTTGTCGCAGAAGCCTTTCTTCCGGCTGTCGCCTCCACATTGGGAGCATTTCTGGGGGCTCCTAGGGTCTATTAGCGGGGGTAGCTGGGAGGTCATTACTCTGGAGCCTACCGAGGACAGATTGCGAAGACAAATTGGTCATTCGGTCCTGCCTGGCGCTGCTGAAGTGTAGAATCTGCATCTGGCTTGGGAAAGGCCGATACAAGTTGGGAAAAGGCAAAGGCCAGGAGAGAGTATTGAAGCTGAACCATCTTTGATAATAACAATGGGAACTGGGGTTTACCAGAGTAGAGTTAGATATCTAATGGAATAACCCTCTGCGATATATATACCAAAGAAACATGCAAATAGTGCAAATATTCCAACTGAGTGTCTACAAGATAACCGCCCGCCCCCAAAGCTGTGCACTGCGGCCCGTCAGTTAGGTTTGGCCCGTGCCGCACATCCCCGGACCCTGGACTGTTTAGCGTCCAATTAGGGGTCTTCCTGTATAGTTGGTGCCAGCATTAAGAACCGCCCCGTGCCCCAAGTCGCTTGCTCCTGCAAGCCAGCAGCGGCACCCTGCATTAACATTGATCGGAGGGGTCTCTCCAAAACACCATCTGCTATTCTTAGCCACTCATGATAACCGCCACTTGGACCCAGAGTTCGATTCTCTGTACAGATTGAGGCAGTACCTGGAGTATGGCCCCATGGTGTGTTGCATTTCTGTCTTGTCCTGTCGCTATCGATCCTGCTGGTCGCTTTATTTGGTATACACCACCCTACAACATGACTCAAGAGAACACGCCACAGTGCAGCAGCCCCAGCTCGCAAACATGTCTGCGATGAACATCAGTCTAAACCAACAGTCTTTGTGATAGCGGATTGGTTTGCTCCTGCAGTTATACGCAAAGTATCATGGATGGCATGGTTGTCTCTTTTGGTTGGGGGCTGTTCAAGGCAGCTCCTACCTAGAATGGAATATGCAGTCTGGGTGGATGTAGAGTCTGTAGGATGTCTGAAGGTATAAATATGCCGGATATCAGTCTACTCTGGCTTTCAACACAGACTTCAGTTTCAATCGATCAATCACCATGGCAAATACAATTTCCTGGAGCAAAGTGCTACTTCTCTCTCTCTTTTGGCTACAGCTCCTCTCTGTCAATGGCTACTTCATTGATGAGTCTTGCAAACGTTCGCTTCCCCATTCCTAGCACTCCCATCCATCCTAACATGAGAGGCAGGTATCGAACACAAGATAAAAGTGTCCATACATAAAGCAAATGAATCGGCCGCAGATGCTCTTGTGGAGCTAAACAGAAAGGAGGAGGACCAAAACGCCCACATCACAAAGCTAAGAAGGTTGTTCTTCCGTGACCAAGATATGGTCAGGGTGAAATGTAAGTTGATGGAGCCATTTGATAGCATATGTATTCTTACCCAGTCTAGCCACCTATCATTTCATACCATATTTAACACGGTTCAACGAGCCTCACACCCCTGAGGTGCAACAACCAGTAAGTTGTATCCCAGACCAACGAGAGAACTAGAACTCACAAAGCATGACAGATTATCTACTGTAATCTAAACCGATTTGAAGAGAGGCACGGGCCGCTTTATGATAAGCCAGAGGTGGATTACCTTATAGACCGTAAAGAGGGGATTATTCAGGAGCGGCTCGAGGGGTATGATAAGTGCAAGGACGGGAGATCAATGGCTTTCACGAGCATCGTCAACAAGCCCGGAAGAAGATACCTATCAATTCAGCTCTGCCCGTGGTACTTGAACCAGATACTAGGTACCAAGTTCACAAATGCTGAGGGTACCCTTCCCAATGCCCACGGCGCGAAAAATTACGATCCTAAAAGGCAATCTTCCAAGGATGATCCCGACGCAGACGTGTTCAGTAGCCGACTGGACTTTACTCTTTTGCACGAGGTTAGACCTATAGCTTTCCCTTAATCTTGATCGAGCTAACAGATTTGCCTTGCTAGTTGGCACATGCCCTGCCAGGCGGATATGATCTCGAGGACGACCCCGCGTATGGATGGCACAAATGTATGGCGCTGCCGACAGCTGAAGGATGGAGGAATCCAGAGTCATATGCGTTCTTTGCTTTGGGTGAGCCTATTCGTGCCGTTCTACTGTTTATTCTGGTACTAATGATAATCAGGTGTGCGTAGAATTCAGGACGATCACTTCACATTCAACGAAGATGGCATGGCTGTGGCTATTAACGATAAAGCAAAGAGGTTTGAACAGGCGATTATGAGACTCTGGAATGCGTGATTGATCATCCAAGGAATCCAACTGGGGAAAGTTGTTTGTTTCATTTTTTTATGCCTATGAATTTAGTATTGCTCGGTTCCACGCCCCCGGGACGTGTCTTGCTCTAATTGACTCGTAGTCAGCAACTACGGGCTTCCCAGGTATTGGGTCGTTATTCCTATCAAGATCAAACGGCGCACCACGAAGCAAGTCTTCCGAGTCTTCAGTTGGTGGCCACGTTACCTCGACCTTAAAACCTCGTAGCCAATGTAGTTCCATCAGTGGTGCTAACAGTTTTGCCTCTTGCTCAGCAGTCACATAGTCTTCTCCGGATCCCTGGTGCATCTTTATCCAGGCCTGGAGGTACACCAGACCCCTCATTGTTTTAATCACATCCCATGTATTCCTCCACCAGCTAAACCACTGGTCGTCAAGGGTTTGAATGCTAGTCCCGAGTACGGGATGTAAAAATGAGACCTCAAGCGAGCGGATTGCGTGAAGGTTTGCAGGTATTATCGTAGATTGAAGGTCAGAAAGCAGACCAGGGTAAACCGGGCCTCTGTGTAGCTGCACATGAACGGGACTCTGGGACCACAGAATAGGCACAGACTCGGAAAAACTTTATCCAGCTTTAATCAACATATATAGACATTGAATCAAAGAAAGGGATATAACCTACATTTGACGGCAAGTCAAAAGCAGCGGAAGGCGCGGTGTTGGTTCGTGCTTGCCGTGGGCACTGCACCTAGACCACGGCGAGGGGAGATTCAGCCAGTCGATCAAATGCCACTTTTGGCCTCTGGCGGTACAAAGGCAGTGTCTGAATTTTGGCTGTGAGCCGGCCGTGAATATGATAATCTTATCCCCGAATACCAGTTCGTAGATTCGATAGCGAATCTCCAACGGGAGTTTCGCCAAAAGGGCGCTTTCGTGTTGGTCAAGCATGGTGGGCGTTGCAGATCCCGCTCGCCAGTTGGCAGACTCACAGGTACTTAAGTACCCTTGCGCCTCCTATAGCTTTGGGTGGGTATATTTAGGTGTTGAAAGAACTTAAGCGCCCTCCTGCAGGACAGCGGGGTAAACGGGACGGCGTGCCTTTAGGGCCTGGGCCGGTAGGAGGCTATGCTACCTAGTTTGAGATCATGAATGCACCAGAGCCAATGCATCGTCACACTAAGATTACCGATATAGTAACAAACTTGCTACATCTTTTCCAGATAAAAATTAACTGTACATCGTGTAGAACAGGCCGAATTTCCCTGACCATGGTCAGCAGACGTAAAGCGCTGCAGCTTCGATGGTGTCTTGTCATCGCCATCAACGCCATCAACGTTGCTGTGGGATTCCTCTGCAACATTGGCTTCGTAGTGATTTGGACCGTTATGGACTCCTTGCTTCTCGGTCTGCTGGCCCTGCCTGGCCAATTCACGTAGGTCTATATCACATCCGCCCATGTCATTTTTCATAGGACCGAAGTCTAACTAATATACCTTCTCCAGCTACGTCCAGTTCGCACCAGTGACATATACTGTTAAACTCTACCTGGAGCTCAAAATGGCCCAGCTCATTTCTAAGGTCGTCAGGTACCCCAGGTCGCCTGCATCCAGTTACCGGACCCTGTTACAGGGGTCCTATAATCCCGGGAATTACGCGAAGCGAACTGGTACTGTGGATCACTATAATAATCATGACCGGGACAGATATCAGATTGAAATTCATACAGGCTATCATTTGGACCATACCCAGCCACCCAAGTTAGACCGAATGCCTATACTTGCGTGCCAAACACCGACAGATAACATTTCACAAATGGAGAACACATTTTATCATGGCCCCAATACTTAGGTCCCACTCTAACCAGAACTCGCCTCCTTGCACGGAGCACAGGCGATATCGCTACGTACGGACCGGGTCAGAAAGTGAATACAAGGTGCCAGACTTCATTCGATATATTTCCACTGTGACAAAAAATGTTACAACAGACTCCCAACAAAGCAAACACATCAATATGATCAATATCCCGGCGGTTGCCGTACAGAACAAACATCCAAATGATACAAACAAGCTTCTCCGCCTCCCGCTCATCCCAAGCACGCGGCCAAGCCCACTTAACAACAGCACATCGTTGGGCCCAGTCCTTCCCAAAGAGATAGAACAGAGAGGTGCTGAAAGTCAAGATGTTCCAAATATGGTCACCTATGGATTGAGGCATTTTGGAGAATGGGGTGTACTTGGCACTGGGTTGGGTTGCTATGTGATCGCAACGAAGCTGGATATCGAAACGATCTTGGGGAGGAAAACGAAGATGATGGATGGCCTCGTAAACTCAATTATAACAACAGGAGCAGCTTCATCGCAGTGGGAGGGAAGGGCCATGGTCGCAAAAGACCCAACTAACACGCACGCATCATAAGCACCAACTGTCTTCGAGGGTGCACCAAAGGAGGGAAAGCCCGGCCTTAACGCCAAGAGTTTGGTTGAGGTATTCAAATACCCCAGTGTGGAGCTTTTTCCATGCACTTGCAGCTTGTTCAGCTGAGGCGTGGTTGGGGGCGTATTTGTTGATCAGAACGACATCCGAGCTCACGTCAGTACGCTTGCGCCCCTTCCTCTCCTCCCAAGCACGATGCCACAGGTACTTGACATAAAGCACTTTTTGTAACCAGTCCTTCACAAAAAGAGAAAGCAGAGAGATGCTGCCGCTGATAAGATGATCAGTCACAGAGTTTGCCATGGTGGATTGGTGGTACTTGGCTTGGGAACTTATGGATGTGAAAAGATTGCAACGAAGCTGGATATGGAAACGATCTTGAGGAGGAAAAAGAAGAGGAAGAAGGAGGGCCTCGTGAACGCAATTATAACAACGGGAGCAGCTTCATCACGGCGGGAAGGAACGACCATGGTCACAACAACCCTAAGCAGCACGCACTTGTCTGGTGCTCCTCCCAATATTGGTCTGTGGTTTCTCCTCCGCTTCAACCTTCCTATACACCGGCCTCTGCTCTCTCATCAGTTGACGGATAACCGTTTCATGAGAACCACATTCAACAACATGACTTTTACCATGTGAAGTCCAAGTTGGGCTGCAGTATGAAGGACTTTAACGTCTGCTACACCAATGCCAGACATTGCCACTAAGATGCTGACCACGTGTAGTTAGAACCCCCTTTGTTGTACGCCGCAGATCCTATTCAGATCCCCTTCTATGCTGTCGGCTGTTTCTTCTGGAGGGCTGAATGACAGTGACAGTGACCAAGGCGAGTCAAGAATTATACCTGGAGGTGGTGCTGTTCTGGAACAGGGAGCTACATTGGCCTTCGGCCACGGCCGGCTGTGCGTTTAAGAACGCGCCATAGTACATCGAGGTAGGACATACCTAAACGTCCAAACATTGGAATATGGCTTCTGAGGTGCCCAGTGCATATTCTGCCTTGCTCTCCGGAGTTCTCAGCATAAATACCACATTCGTTCCATACTATTCCCAGGCATCCGGGAGCTTTGGTACCACTTCCGAGAGCCTAACCCCAGCGGCCTGGGCTTATTCGGATTATCCTGGACTATCCCTAGATTGCGCTCACTGCGAATAACAGAGTGCAGCCCGTCATCAGTGCAAAGAAGTAGATGGAATATTGTATCACAGTTGCGGCATGCATTTTTGGACGTCCGGGTAGGTGCGAAGCTTCCGTAGATCCAGGCAAGGGCATGGATATCTGGACACAGGAAAACGGGTTCGGTATTGAATGGAGGCTGATAGGGGTCGCGTTGGCTCACCATATCTCCTAGACGTTTGTGTGGTGCAGACCAATACACGTTGTACCTGGTCGTGACTACCAAACATTTGCCCGCATCGAGGGTCAGCATGATGGTGAGGGTTAAGAACACGTCCGGTTGGCTTGTCACCGAGCAGGTATGAATAAGACACCGCTCATTGTTAAGCACCTGGTATCGGAATTGTTGCCGGATATCACTGTGCAGGTCTTGGCTTGGTATTCCTGTCTGTATCCACTCGCTAAGCCGTTCGCCATTTGTGGTGGTCAAGGCGAGACAGGAGCACAGATCGACGATTCCGCTGTAAAACCTGCAGCTTCGCTCCAGTGGTGGGATACGTGCATATCCTCGTGGGAAATAGTTGTATGGGTGAAGCTTCAGACAGGTACGGCAGTATAGCCAGCGGGCGTCTTCGAGTTTCAGCAGAAGCTCAACCCGTGGAAGGTGGAGTTGGTTGCCAAATTCCAGGCAGGCAGTTAATGGGCTAGCCAGATACCTTGGCCAGGCTAGTTGTTCATCGTCAAGGGCGGAGCGCAGCAGTCTGTAAAGCGGCTTGCAGGTGAGTGCAAGACAGGCCCGGGCCACCAGTGATAGATATGGAACAATATGGAGCAGAATATCCAGGGGCAGCTCTAGTAGCAGCGACACGGGGGGTTCTTCGCGCGAGCATAGACGCTCATAGCCCCCTCGCTTGAGGAGTCCGAGAGACTGTAGCAACTTTTTGATACAGCGTGCCATTGCTGCGGAAGAAGGTTGTAAATGAAGAAATTTTGCAGTCCACGGAGGGTGCCCTTTGTAAGGTTTTTGCTGTAAAAAGTTTGTTTGCGGAGTCATTGCAAGGTTTGGTGGCATGCCATTCGACCATGGGCATCTTGTTTCCGGACCGAGCATCTCTGGAGCTACCGATAAATCGGGCCACAGGAAATCATGGAATGTACAAGTAGAGATTGCTACTGTCACGAAGCTTCTTTCCAGCTCCTGGAGGTCGCCAGATATCACCGGTAGTTAAAGTAGGTGAAAGTAGGTGGCAGCCTTTTAAAAGCGTGATACTCCAGTTAGTTGGGCGGAAGGAGCAAAGGACTATGGTGCTTTACCTACTTTATAGAGCTCTTCGCCTTGAGCAATCGTCTATTATCGAACCATTATTCATTACCGGGGCTCTGCCAAAACATATAGTGACCCTAGTAATAGACTCCATCGCTCAAGTTAGTCTGTGGATTTCAATGACTATAGAACTAGTGCTAGTATATTAATTCCATATGTGGTCTACGCGCACATGTTGTATAAAAGTCCTTATTTCACCTTCTCTTACTACTGTAAAAGGTTACAGAGAATCCCGAAGAAGCCATTCAAATCTCACTAAAGCTGCAAAAATAAAAGGCCACTACGGCAGTCCTTACCACTAACAAGAAAGCCGATCCCCCTATTGCCTTGGGGAAGATAACCGGCTAGCCACCAGCAGTGTTTAGCTTTCTGATGTAGCGGCGTAGCGCCTCCTGCGGCCTAACTTGCCTGGTAGCGACTGTAATATACAACTCCCTGCACCGTGAGGTATCCTATTAAACTAAAGCTGTACGTGTACCAACCCAGGAATATATCCAGACATAGCAATAATCCATACTGAAGGTAATAATAAATCTATCAATAAACTCTATCTACATCAAACCCATCCAAACCAAACCGACGAGCACACCAACCCCCCAAGGCGCTACCCTCCCAGCCATACTCGTCTTAACCACCACAGAAGGCTGATAGTCCTCCGGCTCGCTAGTATCCAGCGTCCCATTCCAGCAATAACTCCGGAAACACTGTCTACAAGCCTCGGGCAGTACGGTCCCTGTCCGCTCCGCACTACGACTCAAGATCGCACACCCCACGCACGTCGGCCACTGCTCGTCCTCTGTGCTGTTGCCGCGGGTCACGACGTTGTACCCGTTCTCGATAATTGCGTCGCGGTCGTCGTCGCTGTAGCTGAGGTCGAAGGTCGATGTGTTTGACATATAGCTGTAGGGTGCGTTGGGGAGGTATACGACCAGGGGCGCGGGAGCTGAGAGGTTCTTTGTATCGCATCCGAAGAATGTAGGCCGTTGATTGAGGCCGAGATTTACGAATGTGTTTTCGTCAGGGATGGAAGGGAAGACGGTCCCGTTGCCGACGCCGGTGGAGTTGAGGCTGCGCTCGTATGTCCGGACGAGGGACTGACCATTCGGCCAGTTGTGGATGTTTGCTGTTGAGTCGACGGCGAAGATCACGTCTACGTTGCGAGTTGGCTGGATGAGAGGGTGCAGGGGGATATTCTGGCCGTCTTCGCCGCCGTCGACGACGCTGAGGTTGCGTCGGGAGGAGATGGCGGCGGTGCTTTCCTGGAAGTTGTAGAAGGGGTTTGGGTAGTTCGCGATGTCGTTGTTTGCGTCGCCGATGTCTTCGAGGATGGAGCCTAGTGTGGATTTGAGGGTCTTGGGGATATCGGTGCTGTTCAGGCGCAGAAGGAACTGGTTGAACAGGCTCGAGGACGTGCCCATGACGAAGCCGGCGTTGTCGAAGCCCCGTACGCAGGTCCCATTATTGCCGATCTGGCCGTTGTCGAAGTCTGATCCCAGGTATTCCAGCGGTGCGAAGCCGTAGATGGCTGGGTCGAAGGTCCCGAATTCCCAGGGGTTGAATTCGTAGACGGTCGAGTTGGCGCCGACAATCTTTTCTCCAGGGTTTCGACCGTCGGCGACCAGAATGGGCAATGGGGTTCTGCCCTTTTGGAAGTTGTCCATTAACGCGATTGAGGACCAGGTGTAGCTGGGGCCACCATCAGAGGCATTGACGAACTGGTAGGACAGAGCGCGGCCCCAGTAGTCGGTGATAGAGGTGTCGTATCCTGCGTGCTTCTTTGAGTGGACGGTGTCTACCAAGTCGCTCCAGTATCCGGCCGTGGACAGCAGCTGGAAATGTTCGACATCAGGACCTTCGATGATATTGTTGCGCAAATCCCACGTTCGGTCGCTGGCTTGCAGGTCAGTGATGGTGGTGAAGTTATTCACAAAGACAGACCCAACCAGCCAGCCTCCTCCACTGAGAGCAGAAAGGTACGTCGCACTCTGCAGGAGACCTCCGAGCTGACCCTTGGCTGTTGAATTGTCTGTTCGACCGTCGAAAGCTTTCAGGGCTCCAGCCCCATTAAGCATCGCGCGATAACCACCTCCTGACACCGCGATGCCGATATTTGGAATGTTAGTGGAGTTCATAGATGCCAGATCCATGTAGCCCGATGCATTGAAGCCTGCGATGTCTAGGCGACCGAGAAACTCCCTTAAGGGCGAGGAAATTTCCCTCCGACGTGACTCGAGCCATTCTGTTTCGTTCGGGGAGATGCGTGCTGCACTGCGAATCGAGGGCTTGGTGGCCGGGCACGACACATTTGCCGGCGCGTACTGATCAGGGGCATTGGGAAGGGCTCTGGATGCCATGAACGGGGTGGCATGGGCCAGACCAGCCACAAGAGCCACCAGGGCGAGCTTCATTGTGGTGTTCTGTCGGTGTAGTTAACCAGGTTTGTAGTATATTGATGTTTAAACGGGGAAAAGGATCAGCAGATATACAGCCGGGGATGCCAGGAACAGGCAGCAAAATTCGCTTCCCAAGTGCAGCGCCATGCACAAATGGATCCACGGGCTCCAGTCCAACGGCCAGTTCATCGTGTCCCGCGGATTGCGAGGATCGTTCTCCTTGTGGGTCAGCATTATGATGGATTGTGATCTATGTAACGCCATTAAGGGAGACTATACATGTGAAGTCATGATTCCTCACAAATTTGGCAAAATGTTTTTACCAGTCACAGTAACTACCTATTCCCGGTGCTTGAGCCTGGCCGTAACCAGTTGTTGAGTGTGCCTGTAATTTCGACAAGGAGAACTAGGCAGCAGCGTGTCAGCCCTATCCAGTGCATTGATGTCCGCCCTGTGGGGAAGGCTGGCCAGGCTATTACAAACTAGCGCAATTTAGAACTAGTCTGAGTAGTTAGTGGTTCTGCTAGAAAGGGGAACCACAGTGAATATACATGACTCGCAGTTTCAGGGATTTGTAGTACTTATAGACTATTAGCCAGCCCTACCAGGACAATAAAAGATCCGATGGCACCTGCTAGCTATTATTCTATAGCTGTCTTGGGCCTTGGTTAGGATTAATCCATTTGTATGACTTTACCCTCCTTACCAGCCAATAGTAAAATTGCCACGGCTCCGTTATTTTAGTGTGCTGGACATATGATGGTGAGGCTGCGGCGCCTACATACTATTGGCACAAGATATCGAATCCAGGCCTTCGGACAGCTATATATACAAATTCTGAGAAGCAGAATCTCGCCATGTTACACCTATCAGTGAGGCAGGTAAGATAGCGCACACCTTAATGAAAAGAGCAGGTATATAATTAGCAGTCGAGCACGCAGAGGTTCCATCTTACCTCAATTCCCCGTAACCTGCACTTGAGGCTTAGGTATATTTCTACCATTTTGGAATTCTGTTGCAAGGTCAACACCTGCTTAGTGAGACGGGATCACATCTTTGCGGACGGAACCTCACGCTTGCTTTCATTTGATTTGATTTGATCTTGGTATGAGAAGGAAGCTCTCTGTCAATTCTCAAGTCATACGTGCATTTCTGACCACCAAGCCTGTCTAGCTAGTGTACTCTCAGATTATATGTTTACTGACTGTAGCTCTCTATTGCGTTGTTATTAGGTCCTGACATCTCGATTCTTGGCTGGCTGGTTTCCCGTGCAATAAACTTGCTATAAGATGCTGATTCTATGATCTTTGCCAATATTATATGGTTATTTCCTGGTTTTCTGATTTACACCCCACTTCCCTGGACAAAAGAATGATCCATGACGTGACATTCCCAGGTAGATTAAATCAGTAGACATTCTCCATAACAGCCAGTGTGACATCTGCGGCTTTATTACGATCTGTCTGGCGTGTACCCAGGATTGTTAACCCCCAGATATTCGGAATGTAAGGTGTCATCGAATCAGCACCCCGCGGGGTTTGCTCTTTATATGGAATCGGTTACTGCCATGCAAGCGCATTCTCTGTCACGTAGTTTGAGTGATATAGCAGGTTCTTTCAGTTTCCGTCATAGCCATGTTTACTCGTCAAGGCAGTTCTTGTCTAAACCTCGAAGCCTTGTGTTTTCTCTTGGTGTTATCAGTAGTCACCGCTAAGATAAAAGGGGAAATTATGGTTACTGATGAGCAAGTCGGGATACTAAAACGCTCATCTGCCAATCACTCACGGCGTCTGCAGCGGCAAAGGGGATATTCAACAGTAACAGAATGCTGTCACACGTTGGTTACGGCGGAGTCGAATCTGTATGTAAGGATTAGTCCGATGCCGTGCAATTTGCTTGAATCATGTTGCTATGCAATAGAGCAGGTCCGCAGGAGGACGGGCTAACGATGGCTCATGTTCTCGTTTACCAGCATCCACTCGATCGTTGCAACGAGTGGGACTGTAAGACACGCACGACAGACAATGGGCGGATTCTACTCCCGGTTGAGAAATTCCTGTCATCCAGTAGGGGTCTAACCGCCATTCCCAGCCAGGCTCGGTATGTTAAAGGATGTATTACCGGTTTTTCCTGGTATTTTGTGCACCACGAAGCCGTCTAGCCAAGATCTGATAAATTTATAGCCTCTTGTATGACCTGTGATTCAGCTGACGATCAGATTGAAGAATGATGCAGATACTGGTTCGCTGCGGTAAGTATGTTCAGTACCTGGTAGACTCCCAAAGCTCGTGAGATGCATTTATTCCCCCTTGCTTGTGGTCAACCCTGTATGTAGGCTGTGCACGTTGACTGAACGAGATGATATGATTGTTTGGTGCTTTGATAGTCTTCTACCATCTACTATCGTAAGCCCAACCCTTACATTGTGGAAGGGATAAAATCAAGATGGTAACCTGATTAACCCTGTGTTCCGAGCTGGTGGTTCTGATTTCACTCCGTGTAACGCTTGCTCTGGCGGCCGAGAATGCCCCCAAATCCCGAACCTCCGGGTAGGTAATAAACAAGGCTCAGCTCATATCTGCTTCAGGAGGTATATTTGTTTTTCGTTTGAAGTTGCACATGAAGACTCCGCCGCACCGGCTAAAACTACCAGGGATTGTTGCCGTTATCGAAGTCATATAGGTCTCACCCCCAGGTGATGTCAATTGATCATAGCGACACGCCCCGAGCGCCGAATCTTGATAAGTTAACCTTGTCCAGGCATATACAAAACAAATGTCGGACCACATATACATCCCAAGAACGCTGGCAACTGTGGTGGAAGCCGCGGCATCTGAGGACGAAACAGCATGCAACCCACGCCTATCGATGGTTCCTGCGCCTGACAGTGAAATCCACGTCCCAAAACGACGGACATCCAAGTCTAGTGGCACTACACACAAATCTATCTTAGTATCATCTGGATCACAAAGGGGTCAGGGCAACTCTGAGTCAGCCGATGGGGTTGCAAGAAGAACTTCCGCTGTCTATGAACACCCATCGATCACTGAGTCCCTGCCAGTGGGAGAGCGATTGTCCATGCGTTTAAGTTGGCGAAACCACATTACACCCGCCCAGCTTGAGGATGGCAGGGCTCCAGGTAAAACACAGTCACGCTTCTTCTCTAGACAGTCTGTCAATGGCGATGTTGGTGGCAATGGAACCGGAGGCCCTCGCACGACCAGCCTCGCCAGTCATTACAACATGGCAAGTCTAGTGAATATCAAACACAAAAGAAAGGTCTGGGTCAGAATTCTGCTGGAATTCGGAGGTTATATTGCCATCGTCGCATTCGTGTACTTTGTCCTCATTGGGCTGCCACTGTGGAAGGGCGCAGTATACTGGCTATACTGGGTGGTAAAATACAAGTTTGTTGTCGAAGGAGGCTGGTCGATTGTGATGGGTCTGGTAATACTGTAAGTCTCTGACTATGGTCTATGAAGACTGAGACTAATTATTGCCGATAGATTTTCCTACACTCCTCTTCTAGCTCCTTTCGAAAAGCCCCCTCCAGACGCAGAGTTTTACTCGCAGCGAAACATCCGACTAAGCAGCACTCCGACTTGTGCTCTTATAATTCCGGCTTACCGATCTGGGGCATTTATCGGAGATACTCTTGACGCGGCATTGAAGGTCTTTCCTGCCTGCCATATCTTTGTAGTTGCAAATGGAAATTCCTCAAGCCCGCTGGATACGACAGAAGAAATCTGTCAAATCCGTGGAGTAAACCATCTCTGGTGCCCTATAGGATCGAAAATAATCGCCATATTCGTTGGCTGCCACGCTGCCAAAGGCTTTCACCATATCCTGCTCATGGACGACGACTGCATCCTTCCTCCGGACTTCCCAGTGGTCACTTCGCGCCTCACCAAGGGAACACAGTGCATTTCGTATACAATCAAGTGCACAGGGGCCGACTCTTCGCGGATGACATGGTGCCAAAGGGCACAGGATCTAGAATACAAATTAGCGGGCTTAAGTCGCAGCTTCGCGGGACGAGTCGGCAGTGCTACATTCCCTCATGGGGCGATCTCTCTCTGGAATAAACGGTTTCTGAAAAGGGTCATGGAGCGCCATCCTGGCTTTTCTATCAGCGAGGACTGGTTCATGGGACACGCCTGTCGACGGCTTGGAGGGCGGATCCAGATGTGCAGTGCGGTCTTTGTGGAGACGGGCACGCCTTCAGCGCTGTTCTGGACCAGCAGTGCGCACAGTAGAGGAGGCTTCGGGGAGACGACTTTATTCAAGCAGCGGTTTTTACGCTGGAACTTTTTTGTTTTCAGCAGTCTGTGGCATAATATGGCATATATAGCCGCTTCCTGGAAGTTAGGATGGTGGGAATTCGGTGCGAAGATCTTCGTCTTTCAAGAGGTACGTATGCCTGCGATATATATACTGCTGGTTGCAATTAGGTCTCTGATACCGTGTCTAAATTCAGGTGTACGAAACAATAACCTACTTACTTGCTCCTTTCGTATTGCCGATTTCTATCTTTGTGAAGCCAGGATTCTGCATGACTATTCTGGCAGCGATAGTGGGACTGTACCTGCTTCAAGCCATTATCTTCAACGAGATTCACCTTCGGCGGAAGAAGGAGCACGTAAGCTGGGCTGTTATTATTGGATACTATGTAAGCAGACCCTTGCTGCACTCCTACTTTGAAATATTGGTCTGACGGAGGAGACTCCTTATAAAATGTGTCTAAGCCTGATCAACGTCGTGGGCTCGTATTGGTGCCTCTTCAAATATGCGCGATACTTTGCACAACAGCGTCTAAAGCTTACAGAAGACCACAAAGTAGTCGGAATGGTATTGAAGCTGGAAGAGCAGATGCAGGGGGCGACTCTCAGCCGGAGAATAACAGTCAGGAGAGTGGATATGGTGAATGACAGTAACCAGGCGCCCTGAGTGCGTGGGAGCTCTGGCTATACCCGTCCACACCGTAATGCAATCTATAACAGCTTGACTGGGCCGATCACAGCGTCGACTTCGACGGGACACCTTCGGAGAAGCCAAGACGGTCTTACGGTTAATCGTCCGTCAGTTTACGATGCCATACCTCTGTTGACGTTGCCGAGATACGATACTCCTGGACTATATCTCTAAAACGCCTTGTAACACTACTTCCAAGGCTTCTGCTTTTATCACAACTGTGGACCGAGATCGGCGGAGGAGCCACCGGGCCCGCGGCGTTGACGGGCCGATACTGAGCCATGTGCTATACTCGGCAGCGGATCTCGGATCATCTGCTGCACACTGCTGATGCTGTGAACCGTGTCTGTCAATGTCCATCCTGGCATCAGTTACTCTTGTACAACGTCAATGGCCGCAATTAACCTCCAGGAGATGCCTGATAGAGACCTTCCTAGAGAAGTAAGGTTCGTCCTGAATATTTCCCGAACAGGCAATTGTGCCACTATTAGTCAATCATGTGAGCCTCGGACCGCAGGCCTCGGCTGTAAATGCGGGGATGGGATCGCGAGCTGCTGCTGTATTTATTATTAAATAAACGCCCTCGCATTTTCAGAGATCAATCCAGTCAGAATCGCCGAGAGAATCGAAAATGTCAGGCATCTCAACCGTCCCCTTCGCGGAGCCGCCGTACCTGCGCGGCCTCCCGTCGCCATACTACACCGAAAGCCACCGCCGCTTCCAAAAGGCTGCTCGCGAGTTCCTGTACGAGAACCTGATCAAGCATGCCATGGAGTGGGAGAAGGAGGGCACCGTCCCCGAGCATGTCTTCAAGGACTTCTGCAAGGCCAACATGTTGCTGCCGAATCTGACGGCGCCGCTGCCCGTCGATTGGCTCAAGAGGCTGGGGATCCATGATATCCTGGGCGTGAAGGTGGAGGAGTGGGATTACCTGCACACGGGGATTTACACCGATGAGGTGGGCTATCTAAAATATGGTTATTCTTGCTGGAATTGTTGCTAACTGTGTCTAGCTTGCTCGCTCTGGTCTCAGCGGTCCCGGTGGTTCGTTGAATGCTGGTTTCGCCTTCGGTATCCCCCCGATCATCAAGTACGGCAGCAAGCAGCTGCAGGAGAAATTCCTGCCTGATCTCTTGACCGGGCGCAAGCGAACCTGTATTGCCATTACCGAGCCCGATGCTGGATCCGACGTGGCGAACATCACCACGACCGCGACCAAGTCCGAGGACGGCAAGTACTACATCATCAACGGAAACAAGAAATGGTACCCCACCACATCCCCTGTTTAAAGGAGTAACTGGTTAACGTCGGCAGGATCACCAACGGCATCTGGTCCGAGTACAGCACCATGGCCGTGCGCACCGGCGGCCCCGGCGCAGCTGGGCTCTCGCTGATCGTCGTCCCATTAAAGGGCTACCCCGGCGTCTCCATGCAGCGACTCAAGGTCTCCGGTCAAGTCTCGGGAGGAACAACATACATCGAGCTCGACGACGTCAAAGTCCCCGTGGAGAACCTGATCGGGCGCGAAGGCGAAGGCATGAAGTTCGTCATGAACAACTTCAACCACGAGCGTCTGACCATCTCCGTCGGAGTGACGCGGCAGGCGCGCGTGGCGCTCTCCACTGCATTCGCCTACTGCTTGAAGCGTGAGGCGTTCGGCAAGACACTCATGGACCAGCCTGTTGTGCGACACCGGTTGGCGAAGGCTGGTGGTGAGCTTGAGACGATGTGGGCGTTTGTTGAGCAGCTGCTTTACCAGCTTGCGAATATGCCCAAGGACGAAGCGGATCGTCAGCTCGGTGGAGTTACGGCGCTGGCGAAGGCGAAGTCTGCTATGGTTCTGAATGAGTGTGCGCAGTGTGCGGTGCTGCTGTTTGGTGGCGCTGGGTTCACGAAGCAGGGCCAGGGAGAGCTGGCCGAGGCTATCCTGCGAGATGTGCCTGGAGCTAGGATCCCTGGTGGCTCGGAGGATGTGCTGTTGGACTTGTCGGTCAGACAGCTGGTCAAGCTGTACAAGGCTGAGGAGGCCAAGCTGGGCAAGTCGAAGATCTAAATAAGCATATGTACTTTACCATTAGACAACTGTTCAAATTCCTTTCCTAGCACCTACATACCAAACAATCTCGATTACTTCCTAGGTTACTGTTAAAGGCATAGGCTATTGCCAGGCTATCAGTCTCGTAGCTGTCTTGTACTCTGGGCTGATAACAGGGTTGCATTTCATGAGGATATGGGTCGTGGAGGAATATATTAAGGCTCAACTGTCAAAATACTAAGACTTCACAATCTTATATTTAAATGGATTACAGGCAATTCCGCCCTCTTGCCTCTCGTCCAGCCTTCGAACTGCTGGCAGGAACTCAGCTGTCATTGATGGAGTGTAATTAGGGCTTATCAGCAGGATATGATATTTCTTTTAACGGCTTGCTTATCTCAGGATGGAAGCAGAATTTAGGGCTTCAAGAGCCAACTCAACAATCCCAGCCCGCTCCACCAGAATCCCATAATGTTGAGTCTTCCGATGCCTCTCAAAATCAAACACTGGCATCGTCATATCCTGGGGCAATCCGCACATATCTCCCTTCCTCTCAATAGAGGGCGCCTACACCCACCTACAAGACGACACTTAGAAAACAGGCACTCTCTACGCCGCCTCAAGTGCCTACTTCACTTGTTTAGTTTACGATTCTGATTACGTTAGACAGTTCGACCATTTCTTGGTAAGAAGAGCACCGCCAAGTTCACGCAGATTCCTAACGGGCGTCCCTATGGTGGAAACCCGGACGCCGAGTTTCTTTGTCACTGCGTTCTTACGGACGGCTGTCATGCAGAAGTTTGTTGAGGTGCCGATGTTCAAACCGGCCAAGTTATATGGGCTCTGTCGCATGCGGATAAATTGCGCCGGTACGATGCGGACTTGTTGGTTTGGTATCCGATGCCTCAACAGCTGGCGCAGTGGATCTAGCTCGGCCATAAAGCCATTCGCGTTGATAATGATGATGCACAATCTCATGATATCGACTACCGTTCGAGGGCATGGAGTCTGCAACTGGCCGCGGTATATGGGTTGTTCGAGATAGCGACGGGGCGGCAATGTAAGGAGCAAAGGGATGGCGGAACTTGGAAGTGCAATCATGTTGAGTCGGCCGAGGTGTTGGTGAGTTCAATCCGGAATAAAATCGTCATGAATTGTTCAGTGAAGTTGTATATTATGTATTGCAGAAATAATGCAGAAATAAATATGGTATAACAGGCTAGCAGCCACAACACAGACACTCCGCGCACTCGATGCAGCATTCGCAGGCTTCCTCGCACAGGAAGCAGCAGCACATGGTCATCAGACTATTCTGTCAGTATATTCTTCTTTTTCAGAGGTGAGGTTGGCCTACCAAGCGGTCAGACAGCCGCGGTCCTTCTTCTCTTCAGGGGGGGGCGCCTGCTGGTATTGCATGGGCGGGTAGGCGGCCTGAGGCGGAGGAGGGCCATATCCGGGCTGGGGAGGAGGATAGCTATTTCAGTCAGTATTCTGCTTCGGTATTGCTTGCTCGTAGACATACTAAGCCCCGGGGGGAGGCTGCTGGTACGACATGGTGATCTGGACTGGAGACTGGAGGAGGACTGATCTGGGGAAAGGGGAAGGGAGAATCTTTTATTTTTTTATCGATCAAGCGGTGATTCCAAGAGCAGGCAGAAGAATAATGAAAATCATCAGCCCTGTAATGAATAATGTATCCACCGGGCCAGTTCAGCGTTCCACAGCAGATTCAATACAAACAGACTTTCTTCCAGTGCATTGCTAGTTAAAGATTGCCACGGCTGTATTCATAGTTTCTACTGTCTGGTCTCTCCAGATAGAACAGCAAAGACAGCAGATGCATCACCACGTCAAAGGACTGACCGACTCAATGGACTGATAACAATGCGCTGTGCCAAGTTGATAGAAGCTAGCCAGCCCCTTAAGGCTGTTCTCCACTGGCTGCCCGGCTGGTTGGCCGAGAATGGTGCTGCCTAGCCCACCCTCCACTTTCTTGTTCGCCCTGCACGACGCCAGGAGAACTCTTTATGCAATTGCTTGTCTTGATAGGCTGCCAGTGCTCGATCCGCCGCGCCGTCCCATGGTGTCCCAAGCTCGGTGCCGGCTTGCCGGTCAATTCTGATCCTGAAGAGCGCTGCAAGCGACCGACCATGAGCTGACTGGCCTGCGAAGCGCCGTGCAAGGATCCGACACGCGTAGAGAATGAGCCAAGAAATAAAAGGATCAATGCAGTTGGTGACCAGATATTTATAAATTCAAGGGATACGTGCAATTTGCATCTGCAAGGAAATGTCAAACAAACAAACTGCCATGGGGTGATAGCACTAATTATCTGGCCGGATTTCCTCCAGAGGCACTTTGGCGGAGTGGCCTAACGCGGTGCCCTGCTATACATTAACTGTAAGCCTAGGCATTTCCTTCGGGAGCGTGAGTTCGAATCTCACAGGTGTCGTTTTTTTTTTCTTCCTTTTTTTGGTCAAGGCCTCCTCTTCCCAAGCAATTATGAGCAACAATTATGTATAACGATTATGCACAAGAATAAGTCATCTTCAGGGTCTTTTCAGGGTCTCAGCTTGGCCATCCTGAGCGCTGATCTCTGTGATTCGTATCGGACTCCCCGCACATGTCATCGCCTAATGACAGATCAAAGTGGCCAGTAAACGCTCTTACCGTTCCGAGTCCCGCCCGCGGCTCCTTCATCGCATTTGAAGGGTCACATGGAGTTGTTGGTTTTGATTGGGGCGTGGTGGTGTATGTCAGAGAGCTTGAGTCAGACTAATATATATCGTAACTTTGTTGACAATGCACTACTGAGATATACTTCGCATAACTGTATAAACAGACAACTTCTCTTGGGATTTAATTTATATACTGTGCCATGGACCGAACCACTATACTTGCATAGCGGGTTTCCTTATCTTCCATGCGTGTGTTGCGATGTTGATGGTAGATGTAGATAGCAACATGGCAATAATGCCACTGAACAAGCGAGATTGATTGCTAGAACTACGTTAACTAACTCCCTCATAAACCGCTATGAGTATCCTATACTCAGATTAGGCAAATGCTTCTCGGAAAGCCAGCACCCGAAGCATAACCTACACAACACCTCATCCATATCCGCTATTCCACACGGATACAAGGCGCTTCCGACCCGACATGCATGAAGTTCATACGAACCGCGGAAGCACATCCTCTCCTCGCCCTGTCAATGGATCCGAGCAGACAAACTCAGTCAGATTGATTCGTATTTCTTGATGGATGGTGGTCCCCGCTCCGGAAGCCCTAACAACCGTTCATCAGACACCCACTCCCACTCTCTACATCCCCAACCCCATGTAGATCTACAAATCCAATCATTCTCACGCCATTGCATATGACTACCCCAGCCCAATCCCATCCCCCCGGATCACGGCCCGACGGAAGCCTAGTCAGGATGGAGGGGCATTTACAGAGTAGATATGGACACCCGATACCCCAGTCCAATCCCCAAATAACCCCATACCCTTCTATCATCTATCATATCAAACCTGAAAATATCAGAGTAAACCCACAGAGCAAGTCACCATGATCGACTTCTCACCAAAACCCACCCCCTCCATCTCCATAACCATCGACGACGATGCCATCCCCCTCGGCGAAACCGACCTCGCAATCCATGAGCTCCAAAGCGTCGCAAAAGAAGGCATCGCCCTCGGCGCCGGCGCCGCCGCAATCCTCCTCCAGATTGCACACCCCATGGTTGGCCAGGGCGTTGCAGACCACAGCACCTTCGCCAGCCGCACCATCAGCCGCACGCAGTACACGCAGATGTACATCTTCACTATGATCTTCGGGACGGCGGACGAGAAGGCCGCGATGAAGGCTTGGGTGGACAAAGCGCATTCGCGCGTTAAGGGTGAAGTGCAGAGCGGGGAGCGCAAGAATGAGGCCTACGATGCTATGAACCCTACCCTGCAGCTTTGGGTTGCTGCTACGATCTATGCGTCTATGGTGGGGATGTATGAGAAGGTTTATGGTGAGCTGCCGCCGCTGAAGGCGGAGCTTGTTTACCAGGCTTATGCGTGCATGGGGACCTCGCTGCAGGTGCCAAAGGAGATGTGGCCGGCTGATAGACATGCGTTTAAGGAATATTGGGATGATGTGGTGGAGAACCAGCTGTATGTTACGGCTGATGCGAGGGGGGTGTTGGATGAGTTGTTTCATCCGAAGGGGCTGCCGCTGTGGGCGAGGCCGATTGCTTGGATACTACTGCCCATTGTGAGGCCGTTGACGATTGAGCAGTTGCCGCCGAATGTGAGGGAGGGGTTTGGGTTGAAGTCGACGACGGCGACGAGGGCTATTGCTGGGATGTTCATGTCGACGGTGACGGTCACTTATCCTGTTACGCCGGGGTTTATTCGCCACTGGCAGAAAACATATTCGTTGAAGCTGTTGAGGAAGAGAATGAAGAAGCGTGGTGGGAAGTTGGTGAAGCTGTAGACAAGCTGGGTCGATTCATCAGTTATGCTTATGGATGGTGTATAAATTGCTATACTAGTTTGATTTATTGATTGATTTGATAAGATGCACAAGCCCTAACCAGCCCCGCGTCCCCGCATTCTGTACACTTCTTACTCAAGGCGTCTGACATGGAATGCTGCAAACTCATATAGGATACTATCACGAAGGCTATCTCCATGGGCCGAGGACCGATTTCTCATAATTGACAAAGTGACTCGATATGCTTCCAGCGGAAGATACTTGCCTGCTGGAAAGCGCATACTTTGGCGTCAAACCTCTGGAGACGAGGATATCCAGCGCTAATCTCGTATCTCGAATAAGTAGTAACGCGGCTGTCATGTTCCAGGCAACGCATTCATCAATACTTTGCTGATTCGATCGTCCTTCCCGGGCGATGCTGAAAGACACGCTCTGTGTTGATTATCTAGCCCATCAACTGGTTTCTTAATACCAGGCCGTTCCATACAACGACGACAGACAGGCGTGCAACAGCCTCCTGACGCAGCGCCTCTGTCCCGCCAAACTAGCCATATAAGTACCCCACGGCCTGCATTCTCAGATGGTACAGAAAGCGCAATGTATCGATCTAAACGCAAAACCTTGTTCCGCCCCGAATAAAACCTGGAAATAGGGTTAATATGTCATGCAAGCGCTCACATGGTGGCTGCAAATACAGGGATATGGCTGAGCATAAATTAGGCTTGCTGATTCCTCTAGGGGCCAAACTTATCGCTATATTACTTCCGGCCAGTGCCAGAAGCTTAAGGAAAAGTATTAAAATCAACGCCGTAACCAATAAAATGAATAAGTTTATTTCTTCTTTCTAAAACGGGAAAACAGGCCTTTCGGCTCCTTGGCTTCTATGTTCAGCGTCCCGATCTTATAGTCCTTCGCATATCGCTGCAGTATATTATCGCCGTGATACTTGCGGTACTTCTTGCTTGCGTCTGTGCCCGAAACTCCGAGTAAAACTGTTTTTCATTAACTATTATCGTTCAAGATATTAGGGATGGTTTGAGACGTACTCTTCTTGCCACCAGGATGTTCCTCCGAAAACTTGGTCAAATCATAGACGGTTCCATCGATCGCAATCCAAAGATCGCCATCCTTGTTATGTATTGACAGTTCCTCTTTCGTGTATATCTTGTCCACGTCGACAGGGATAACTGCGGGGGCCTCGGGTTCGGTCTTTTCCGGCTGTACAACAGCGGGCGTGGTTGTTGTTTGTGTTTCTGCCATTATGGCTTTAGATCGTTTCTGGATGTTACCCCAGATTTGGAAGAGACGCTGTTATTTATTAATGTCTGGCACAGGACTGGCAGTCGCTCCTTCATGTGCCAGTCTTGGCCGTCGGCAGTCTGGCCGAAGCGAGGAGCCGAGATGCCGCTAGCCCTCACTTTCAGTCTTGGAGTCAGACAGGACAGGACCCTTAGTCTTTCTGACTAGTCAAAATGCTACAGTATATCGGAACACCAAGATCCACACGGAAATGACGGGCTGGCAGCGCAAGGCTTGGCAAGCGTGCCCTATATAATCCCTACAATACGACAACCCTCCGGACATCGAAGCGAGATGATTGAAAGCCTCGGGGAAATATATTTGAATACTTCAGAGATGGCCATTTGTCTGTCTATTTAACTCGCGGTTAAATTGCGGCTGCGCCCCACGGTATAGACCCTGCCCCAGCTGTCAAACCCCGTGACAAGGGTGTCTACTGTTCGACCAACTAATCACAGGCCAGTCGCTTGTTGAGAGAACGATATCAACCCTTACCACTATCGGATTAATAACTCTTTACGCTGGCGAATTCGAAACAGAGGCTTCAAAGTGCCAGTTTTCCAGCATTGGGTATTCCTAGTCAGCCACTACAACGGCCGGAATCGACAATGCCAAAGCTGATATTAAAAGATGCTACCTTGACATTTGAACTCTTACTCCCAAACGGAGGTTCGACAGCAGAAAGAAAGCCTCTCGAGAAACCAGACTCCAGAAACAATGTAGCATCAGATAGATCATCGAAGAAGCCAGAGATGCAGGCTCTGGCGAGTTCATTTACTGTTGAATAATGGGTGAACTTCTGACATCCTCAAACAGCTAGATAGACAAAGCTTGTCATAACGAAGCTGCATATGGGTGCCATTTGCAGCATTATCGGTCCATGTGTTTGTGGATGACAGGCAACTGTTATTCCATCAGACAATATGGCTTGGCTGTTGATCCTTATAAGGTGGCTGCGAAATCGTACCATGCGAGCAGGAACAGCTCTATTACCAGGGTTTATGGGTAAACATAATAAGCAGCTCGCATTTAAGTGCGGTAGTGACTGATGTCTTGCATGCTTTGATAATCAGTCCTTGGCTAACTACCCTGCCAATGCCCGCCTTACCTGAAGCAGCGGTCCAAGAACGCCTCTGTTGCTTGTTAACTTGGCGCTAGCTTATCAACCCGATAAGGCTGATAAAGGGTTGAGAACAGGGAAGCTGAAGCTCCAATCGCACAAGGATGCTCTCTCGAATGATCGAAGGCCGTCGATCAGCTCCTGCAGGACTCAGGCATCAGCCATCAGTCATCAGGGGTTCCGCAAACAGCGTCTCCAAACTCCACACTGGCAACGTCGCACCTGGTCCCCACGTTGCAGTTCCTGGCCTAAAGTGTTAGCGTATCACCTTGTCGCAGTCAATATTCAAACTCAAGTAAGAGACTAAGAGCACCATCTCTATGCAGTCTAATAACCTGATCGAATAACGTGGGATCCGAGGTGCGGAGCAGCAGCCAAGACACTTCCCCGTAAAAAACAGAAATTCGGGCCATCAATTGATCGTTCAGGGGAAAGTCGCCAAGGGACACGCGGACATGACGTAAAGGACAAGCAATTGCGTGCGGAAAGGCCAAAAGCTTCTTACGAATCAGCTAAAATTACCGGCCACTCACGCGCTGCTTGCGGAACGCCCTCATTTCCCTGGCGCGCTCTCATTGGCCGGTTCCGCGGCCGTGCCTTCGTATCCACTTAGTCAGCAGCCTCCCCCTTGGCACTGCCATTCACTCTCCAGGCTCTTCTCGGTCGGCGATTCTGTCTTGAGTCCTTGATGCTGCTGTCGCTGTCTTCGCCCTCTCTCCTTACTCGAAAATGCGTCTCGCCTTCCTGGCCACCTGGCTGGCCTCTATCGGTCGCTTATCGGCACTGGAAATACAGCTCGACGACCACCGTGTGTTCTCCCTCCCGCAGTTTCGCATCGGCGCCTCATTCTAACCCACATTCCTCGCAGAATCGATCAAGGACGCCGCCGGGAAGACCGCCAAAGGAGCGCTCGGATGGTACGCCGGTAATGAGCCTGGTGGCGAACCAGGTGCTTTCCCGGAGAAGTGGTGGGAAGGAAGTGCTCTGTTCATGAGTCTGCTCATCTACTGGTTCTACGCGGGCGACGACCAATACAATGACCTGATCACCGAGGGTATGCAGTACCAAGCGGGAGAGAACGGTGACTACTTGCCGGCTAAGTACAAATCATATCTTGTACGCTTCTTCTGTCCCCTTTCGCCAATCTGATCGCCCGGTACTAACCCAACCAGGGAAACGATGACCAGTTTTTCTGGGGTGTTACTGCCATGCTGGCCGCCGAATACGGATTCCCCGATTCCAAAGATGGCTTTTCGTGGTTGTCGCTGGCACAAGGTGTGTTCAACACGCAGAAAGAGGAATGGGACACGAGCAACTGCGGGGGTGGTCTACGCTGGCAGATGGAACCCTACCAGAGCGGATACACGATGAAGAACTCGATTTCCAACGGAGGTTTCTTCCAACTCGCCGCCCGCCTCGCTCTCTACACGCAAAACGACATGTACGCCGATTGGGCTCAGAAGTCCTGGGACTGGTCGGTTTCCTCGCCGCTGGTGAACAACAAGACCTGGAATGTTGCCGACTCTACGGACATCAACAACAAGTGCTCGACGCAGGGTAACAACCAGTGGTCTTACAACTACGGCGCGTACCTCACGGGTGCAGCTTACATGTACAACTACGTTGGTCTCCCCCTTCTTTCTGATTCCGCTGCCTGGATTCCCAACGCTAACCATACCAAACCAACCACAGACCGAGAAAGCAGAATGGAAAGAGGCCGTCGATAATCTCCTTGAGAAAGTCCTTAAACAGTTCTTCCCCCAGAAGATGGGCGGCGGGCAAATCTTTTCCGAATTCCTGTGTGAGCCGTCCGGATTGTGCAACTTCAACGAAATCCTCTTCAAGGGCGTCGTCTCGCACTGGTTAACATTGGTCGCGCTCATCGTTCCGGAAACCTACGACAAGATCTTCCCCAAACTGCAAACATCCGCGCAGGCAGCCGCGAAGGCATGCAGCGGATCCGGCAACAACACCTGCGGTATCAAATGGTACACCCAGAAGTGGGACGGCTCAATCGGCATGGAACAGCAGATCATCGCCACCGATATTCTCGGGTCCGTCCTCGTCTCCGAAAAGAAAAACCCGCCGCTCAACACCAATACCGGTGGAAACAGCAAGAGTAACCCCAATGCCGGTGGTGAAGAAACGGAAAACCCCGCCGAGCTAAAACCAATTACGGCCGGTGATCGCGCAGGCGCAAGTATCCTGACGATTCTTTTCGTTGGCGGCTGGGGTGGTATGATTGCCTGGATGGTTCTGGGTGAGCCGTTAGTAGGCTAATGTGGTGCCTTGATATATTTTTTCCCTTCTCATTTCACGTGTGTTTATGTTTTTAGCCTATATATTACTGTATATTCTCAGTGCTGGTTAGGAGGAGTCTTTGTTAGATTTGTGAATACTATTCGGATCAACATCAGGTTCGGAGTTAGAATACCATTTCATCTATATAATGCATTTGTTCAGCATTACTGAGAATCGCGTAGTCGTCTAGAATTCCAGAATTTACCTGAGACTTACAAGATGGGCTTAATAAACATTTACACCCACACTGTGGATCGATCCTTCACAGATGGACTGGGACTCGGAAGAGTATCCATAAGCTTATCCTGGATTACCTCTCTGTACAATTAGCGTTCTACGGTGATATAAGCACAGTTATGTTCTATTTGGACAGGATCGGAATAAACCCTCTACATCGTATTCCGAAGTCCCCTCATTGTGATCATAAGATTATCCATTATCTCTAGCTAACCCATAACACGTACTGCTATAAATCCAAGCACCCAAACATAAGGTCATTACCCGTCCATCATTCCATTAGGCCAACCCCGTCCCATTCATTCCATTCCCGTATACTGACCTTTTCCAGCCTTACCAGCCCTAATGTACTAGTCCATCAAGCATAGCTGACACCACCCGACCTCTTCCTCGCAAAGAAAGTATACGCGACGACCCCCAGACAAGTGACAAAGCTGATGAGCATGAACGCAGTGTCTGCCTTGGCAGAGATACATCGGCTCTTCAACTTGTCTTCGTTGCGGTAACCATAGCCACATCCCCATACATCGTCCTCGTCTTTTACGCAGCCGCCGTTAGTGAGGGAGTTCTCCCAGGCGGAAGAGAGATTGCAGGACGTATTGCGGAGAAGAATGGCGTATGCCTCGTGGTTCGAGTATTCATCAGCTTTGTTCTTGTATGTAGGGGACAGGTCCACTGAGTCGTACAATTCCTGATGCAAGCATTGTAAGTGATGACAGTCCGTCTAGCGCCCATGTAACAATGCCCTCTAAGGACGAGACGAATATCGCTACGATTCCCACAAGGGCAGCGAGGACGCCGAATCCACCGCAAAAGGCTGCGTAGCTTGTCGCTGGGGGGACTGATTCAAACCGCTGGCCGCGAGCAAGGTCAACAGAGATTCCGAGGACGACGATTGCGTATATTTATCGCGAATCATTTACTCTAAGCACTTGGGTGGTTCTGGCTGGCTTTTGCCCAACTTAGTTCATAAGAAAAAGCTCCAAACACAGCTCTAACTCGGCAGTGGGTGTTCCTTATGTGTAGAATATATCTAAGCATCTAGGGCAGTGCAGCGGTACTACTTTATTCGATCAAGCGTAGACTCTTCTAGCGAGCCCTAATACCTAACTAGATTGTGAAGCTTGAAAGCCTTGCGGTTTCTTCAAAGATTTGATGGAAGCCTCATTCTAAAGCCAAGTATCTTCGGAAACTCGGTAAAGTTCTTCGACGAGTGTTCACGTAAAGGATCGCAGAAGCTTTCATCGAAATTAGTCTCCTCAAGCGCATCCATGGAGAGACCTGCTTGAAAGAATGGAGCGAAGAGCTGGTTTAAAGGTCGATGGAACATGTACTAATACGTGTTATTAATTTATGTCATTTTTGAACTGATTTACTGACCGGCGACTCAAGCCCCTCTTTGAAAACCAACTGCCTGGCTGGAGGGACGTTCAAGTATTTGGTCATGACAATAGAGCGGTTGACTACTCGCTGGCCTGTCTCTGGGTCTTCGTGGACCATTATCTGCCGGGCTGCCCCAGATGTGAAGAACAGTGGGTGAAGCAGAGTAGCAACAAAGCTAAGGGAGTTGTCAGAGCTGTATTTGAAGAGAAAGCGTGGCACTCACCAGCCATTTGGCTTGAGCAGTAGTTTCAGAGACCTTGGCAGCGGCCCCAGATCCTGGATGTCCATCAGAGCCATATTCATGGTAATGACGTCGAAACCGCCATTCTATGCGAGGGTTAGATTGTGAATCTGCGAGCGGAATTCGCCAATAAACAAGGCCTAAACTAACCACTAGGTCCGTATTGTCTGCGATGAAGCTATCCCAGGATGCTTGGTCTGTGACATCAAGGCAGCGGTAGTGTATCTTTCCCCTGTATATGGAGCTGTTTGTTCGCGCCCTTGCACGGTCCAGCATCGAAAGAGCACCGTCGGTGGCAGTAACAGAAGCAGCTTCCTTTGCTAACCAGCGAGCCACTAAACCATTACCAGTTGCAAGGTCTAACGCACGGCATCCTTCTGCTCTCTCAACGAGCTTTTCTAGAATAGGAAGTTCAAGGAAGCGAAAGTAGTCATTCCCTTCATCCCCCATTCCTTCGTCCCAATCCGAAGCAAAATCCTCCCAGGGGCCCAGTATAGAATTCTTCAAAGGCATGGCCGAAAGTCATTCAAATGGAGAATTCAGGCTGACGGAAGAAAAATCTGAAAGAAGCCTGCCGAGCCAAGAAGTAGATACGAGGCTCTACCCCGCTAGTCATCCTTTTCATAGCTGTCCTACGTATCTCGCCTGTATAAGGGGACTTAAGTACCAGGAAAGCTAGTTCAAGATCCCCATACCACTCAGAAGGATTGATACGCTCCAGAGTTGCCCAAGTACAGGACGGCAGTGTCACCGAAAAAGGGCCCGAGGTTCACCGTTTGGATAACTGCACTCATCGCTCACGAGCGGCGGGAAGTTTCTGCATAGTTATGGGCTATGATAGGCTCGGTCGGATATTAGTAAAGTACAGCGGCAGGCTTTGACGAGAATCGCAAGCTTCCTCCTGGTTCCCGGGCCTGGGGTGTCATGCTTGCTATTCGTGGCCTACAGCGGGGGATGGGAGAGGCTGTGATACCTGAATTATTTGATATAGTCCCAATTTAACCCAATACCGGTATCTTGTAAGCTTCTATCCGGCTTTCCTACAGACATAGTTGTGAGACATACATGTTGACAAAAGAACCCAAGGCCGAAGGCTGGCCATTTCCCTAAAAGGTGGAATATTACTTCAACAATAAACTTTTTATCACCCTTAATTCCTTCACTGCCTCTTATCAGGCTCATGCACTAGATACTCGGTATCCCTGTCAGGGCTCTCGCGGCGAATCGTGGTATCTATCGACCTCAATATCGACAGCTCGAGAGGCGACCTCCTCCTCCTAGACGACGAGCGCCCTGGAGTGATATCCCGATAGAGCCGCTCTTCTTCTGTATACGGGGATCCGAAGCAGAGGTGGGCGATTTTGCGGTATAACCGACGGATCGGAGGCAGATTGATGCAGACGATGCCGGTGAAGCATTCAATTATAGACCAGTAGGAAGTTGGGACAGTGTCATCTAAAGCGGCTTGTTAGTTTGCTTCGACTGGGTAGAGAACAATGTTAATTGGGCTAAAGGAGTTGGCTATACATGTAGCGTTGGTGGTTGTTCCATAGGTTATGACGACTCTGAGCCGCAGGATACTGACTATCGTTATACTGACACCAGTCAGATAGGTCAAACAAAGATATGCAGACAAGGCAACATACAAGAATCCAAGACCGAACATCCACAAGAGCATGATCTTCCTCGACCAGCTCACAGAAAGCCCTGCTATCTTGTGGAGCGGGAGGCCAATAACCGCTAGGTCAAGAGCAATGTTCACTGTCGCGTTGCAAATACCAAATATGTTGAAGTTCAGGCATGACCCCTTAGCTTCGCCGTGCCACTTGTTCCAGATGTACGTGACAGGAAGACAGTTGAAGGCAATCCCGAAGGTGAAGACGAAGAGGTAAACGATGTTGATAGTAATCAGCACCCAGTTGGCGCGGCGGATGCCTTCGCTCGGAAAGAGGCGCAGATACAGACACAAGAAGGCCATTTTCGTAGAGGCGAGGGCAGGCGTGTAGCAGAGTTGCAGGATCCATGTGAACTGGGAAGTGAGCCATTGCATATTGAGTAGAGCCGTAGGAGCATACCTTCACGATGCGCGTAATGTTGTCGAATGGAAGCGTCCAGATATCCTTTCCATAGCCATCTCTAGCCACTAACAAGATCAGTATTTGGTCTGCACTTGAAGGAACGACCTACTCGGATATTCGAGCGAACCCATTGGAATGGCACATAACTATTCTGCATCAGTTCTTCCTTCTCTGCCTCACCACCACGGTGCCATACCAATGCCAATATAGCAAAAACATCCTCTGGCCCAAAGTGCCGGCGCGACTCCCAGCACCGAACGACCGTGGCAGCTATCGCAAGGCTCATAAACACACTTGTGACAATGGGCGTGATGTGAGAGATATCGCGAGGCTCGACTCCGCACATTGTATTCGAGGCATTCTGCGATGCTGTTCAAGTCAGCACTATCAGTGAGACGGTGGTGGTTCCATACTCAGCGCTTCTTTCACCGTGCATGCCCCCAGAATACAGCTACTGATGTTTTCCTGCAGAGCTGGGTCTTCGCAGATGCAGCGTGTATCTGTCGGGGAGCAGGATGAATCCACGATGCCTTTTTCCATGCATGAAGCCTCGACGATGTTAGTCCATTATACCAACCAGGTCGGTCCAACCTACCGCGCACGACGGCATTCCCTGCGATGCCACTGCAGTCACGACAGCCCAGAGACTCAATATACGAGCCAAGAACATGGTGGCGGCCACAATGGTGTGGTTCAGGTCCAGTATCCGGAGACGAAGCAAGCAAAGAGATGGACATAGGCCAACTCCAACAACCGCTGATGTCCACAGATTTTTACACCATTCGCACTTATCGATGATAATTTTGATTGAGTTCCCCTTTTTGCCATCCATGTGTTAGCGCCAACTCTGGCACCAGATCTGCGATCTCGTTGGCGAACAGATCGTGAACTGACCAGGATTAACAAATAGCGGCTTGTCGAACATTTCGCTTACGACCGACTGCCCACCACATCTCCCGACGGCTGTTTCGCATTGATGGCAGTTTTGGAAATTAGACGAGCCTGTAAGGCCTGGATTCTGTGTAGTTGCGCCATAAATTCTAGGCCATAAGGCTACAGGTTTTCCTCCATTGCATCGAATTTCCCCCCCGCCCGCGATGGATTTTGCCGCGTTGAATACGGCGACACTGGCGCAGAGCGCGATCATCGGCCTCATAACGTACGCGTTTGTCTGGATCATCTACGCGCGATGGTTTCATCCTCTCGCAAGGTTTCCTGGCCCGTTTTGGGCTTCCGTGTCGCGAGTCTGGACCATTCTCCATGTCCTCCCTGGCGATTCCGAAAAAACGCAGAGGAAATTGCATGAGAAATACGGTATGTTCTTTTGCATAGTTTTATAAACCTTAGCTGAAACGTATAGGACCTGTTGTGCGCATCGCACCGAATGAATTGGTGACCAGCGATCCGCAAGCAGTCAAAACGCTCTACGGCGTCAAGTCGTCCACTGCAAAGGTGACTTGTTTCCTTTTCAGAGTGTGAGATGCTTATTGACCATCAGACCGACTTCTATCTAGCTTTCCGACCACCCTGGGGTGCGTATATTTGCCTTGCAAATGCAGGAATCCAACTGACGAGACCTGGCAGCGCGATATCCAGACCACTTCTCCTCTGCTGGCGGAAAGCAGCACGCTGACCGTCGGCGGATTGTGACAAATGTCTACTCAATGACCAGTATCCTCCAGTCGGAGCAGTATATTGAGAAGTGCATCGACATTTGGATCAAGAAGTTGGGGGATATGGCCGATCGGAAGGAATCATTTGACCTGTGGTTATGGACTCGAATGTAGGCACTACTTATCTATCTGCTACGATATTTCCAATCTGATAATACTCCATCAGGTACGCCTACGATGTCGTCGGCGAGCTTTACTTTAGCAAGATGTTTGGCTTCCTTGAAGAAGGCGGCGACCATCTGGGATACATCCAGGCTGTGGACGACTTAATCCCTATCCAGTTCCTGGCTGGAAACATGCCAACTTATATCCGTGGCCTGTTCATGCTTACGGGGATACTCTTCTCGAAAGTGCGTAGTGCATTAAAAGCCCTGGGCGATTTGACTGATGCAACAAATGCAATGCTGAAAAGTCGACTGGCGGCCCTCGACTCGGTGTCTACAAAACCGCAACGAGCGGACATTCTGGGGAAACTGCTAGACATCTCGCACAAGGATGGGGAGAGACTTGATTTTATTCTGGACGACATCAAAATGGAGGCCTTTGGTGCATTGTACGTCCCCAAAAGGCACAGCGTGTTACGGATTTAATGGCTAAGACAACCAACAGCTTTGCAGGAAGCGAAACAACAGCCCTGACCCTCTCTGGGATCCTTTACCATATCCTGCGTGACCCACGGGTTTATGCAAAACTCACTGCTGAAATCGATACCGCGGTGCAGTCAGACCAGCTCACGATCCCGATTACATATAACGAAGCCAGTAAGCTCCCATACCTGACTGCCTGCATCAAAGAAGGAATCCGCATGCACCCTATAACAGGAGTTTCATTCCCACGACATGCACCGCCATCTGGATGCCAGATCGGCGGGCACTGGGTTCCTGGGAATGCCAGGATTGGTGTCAACCCGGCCATTGTCCAATTTGACAAGACTGTTTTCGGCGATGATGCAGATGTCTTCAGGCCTGAGCGCTGGATAGGAGGGGATGCAGTCGAGATGGATCGGTATATTATGCATTTTGGCATGGGATCGAGGACTTGTCTGGGGAAGCATGTAAGTTATTCACCCAAATCATTTGTATAAGCTGATGCTGAATTGTGTAGATTGCCATGTGTGAGGTCTACAAGGCCATTCCGCACCTTTTGATATCCTTTGCCCTGGAACTTGCGAGTGATGAGATGCATACAACTTCATATTGGCTGCATAAGCCGGTTGCCATTGATGTCAAGGTTCGGCGGCGAAGTTAGGTTACTATGAAATATGATATGTTCGATAGTGGTTATAGCACTCTGGAAACACATTATTCCCATTTGACTTTGTCCAGTTCTTACCCATTGCTGATCGTGCAATCTCATAATGGCTGTAAAGGAGAGATATCGGAGGTGTTAAAATAGGTCCGAAAGCGTGTCAAAATACATCTTCGGCATGATAAACCCTTTCATATGAGGCGTCATCGAGATAGCTGTATCATTAGCGTGCCTAGGTATAGGTAGGTAGGCGAGAAAAATAAAATTGAAAAAAAAAAAAAAGATGACAAGGGTGGGATTCGAACCCACGCCAAATTAATGACGCGGAAACTTGATGAGATCAAGAGAGGGATCCGAGTTAGGAAGCCTTAACCGCGCGCCTTAGACCGCTCGGCCACCTTGCCAATTGATGGAAAACGTGCATAACTTTTGCTAGACCAGCGGTAATTAGCATTAGGCTGGCTCACGAACTGCTTCCTATCAGTATTTTTTGTTGACGGAAACTCAACTATTTATATCACATACGGTGTTTTTGTGATGTATCATTGGTAATAAGTAATATAGCCTCGGGTTTCGGTATTCTGTATTTATGAAAATGTTGACCGGCTTAATATTAATTGACAGGGTCTTATTGCGCGTTTTTATATATTTTTCGCGGGTGCTCCACTAATGAAAATCTTCAGGGTCTTCGGCCAACTTATAAACTTACTTCTTTAGCATGCCATCTACTAATATACGAACTAGCCATGACAAGACCAGTCTTTATAAATAATATACGGGAATTCACAGGTTTCCCAGACGCCCATTTCCGACGCTGTATTCACTCGATGGTGGACACCCTATAGGAAAAGAGTCGGTGATTGAACCGGCTTTCGGTGACTGCGGCGTCTGTTCTGATATTAATCAATATCGGTTTATTAGAAGACCATAGATAAAACTGAATTGTTTAGGAATTGGAGTTTGACTCTTCATTATTATGAATCAAGAATTAAGATGCTAACATGAGGTACTGGGTAATCCGGAGTATGAGAATCAGATTTCGGGCTAGGAGCACGTCATCATACAGGGTATCTTACATGGAACGAGCTAACCGAGACATGGGAAGGCAAAAAACTGGAGGGATAGGTGGATTCCACTGGCCTGACTGGATGCAACTCAATCTGCTGCTCTGGGCTCTTGGAGTCGAGCTCGATCGATGAGGGCAGCCCTAAGCCGGCATTCCCGGTGTCTGATAGAGGCCGTTAGCTCCCACGATATTCAAACACCGGAAATCTGCAAACTGAATTGCATCTCTGTTCTATAATTTATACCCTGAATATTCTTCATGACTTGTTTTACCTTTCTTGGAAATGTCTCAAGAACCCAAGACCGACCGAACATGCGAGATAACGACGACTCTCGAGTGAATACTGTTCACGAAGTTGAATCTTCCGCCCCATCCACAGTGCAAGCACAAGTCTGCAATGAGCCCCCTGATGGCGGATACGGCTGGGTATGCACTGTCGCAGCTGCAGTCATCAACGCACACTCCTGGGGCTTCAACTCAGCCTACGCAGTCTTCCTGGCATATTATCTGGACAACGACATCTTCCCCGGAGCAACATCTCTACAGTATGCATTCGTGGGCTCACTCAGCATCAGCGTCCTGATGCTCACCTCCCCGGTTGCAACAATCGCAGTCCGCGAGATCGGGATCCGACCGACCATGTTCTGCGGCGTTGTTCTCGAGACAATCAGCCTGCTATGCGCGAGTGCAGCAACGCAGATATGGCACCTATTTCTCACGCAGGGGATTGTGTTCGGGATGGGTTTAGGTCTCTTGTTCATCCCAACCGCTGCAGTTGTTCCACAGTGGTTCACCACCAAACGATCGTTAGCGAGCGGCGTCTCCCTCTCCGGTGCTGGGATGGGAGGTCTGATTTATTCGCTTGCGGCATCGGCTATGATTCACGATCTGGGATTAACCTGGACATTTAGAATTCTGGGTATCATTGCCTTTGTGGTCAACACCAGCTGCACGCTTCTGATCAAGGACCGGAATAAAGCCATCGGCTCGAATCAGGCTGCGTTTGATATGATGCTGTTCAAGAGGTGGGAGTATATCCTGCTCCTGGGATTCAGCGGGTTTACTATGCTGGGATACTTTATCTTGATTTTCACCCTGGCGAACTTTGCAAAGTCCATTGGTCTTGATTCATCCCAGGCTTCTGTTGCTAGTGCCCTCTTTAACCTGGGACAGGCACTTGGTCGACCACTTATTGGATACTTTAGCGACGTCACTGGCCGTATCAACATGGCTGGCTCGATGACATTAATTGCCGGTGTTCTTCCGCTGGTTGTTTGGACCAATACTAGCAACTACGGTGTATTGATCTTCTTCACGTTCGTGGAGGGCCTCTTTGCTGGCAATTTTTGGGCAACGATTGCGCCGCTCGTGGCGGAAGTCGTTGGGCTTAAGAACGTGCCTTCTGGTCTAAACCTCCTGTGGCTTGCTATTGTTATACCGTGCACCTTTAGCGAGGCAATCGCATTGGAGATTGTTGATGGGACAGAGAGTTATCTTGGGACTCAGCTGTTTACGGGGTTTATGTATATCGCTGCGGCGGCGTGTATGTGGGCGCTTCGGGGATGGAAGATATTGCAGAATGAAGCTGCTACAGCAGAAGGAACGGATGCAGCTGGAATAGTGAGTAGAAAGGTACATTTTGGTGAGATCTGGGTCAAGTCTTTGAAGTGGGCGAATGTTTAGATGTCATGTTTACATAGAACGAGAGTCATATAAAACAAGAAGCTGCAGATCTGAATCCATACTGATACCAAGAGCAGTGTCCAGGAAACCTCAAGGAGAGTTTTAGGTGTTTTCCAGCTCAGCAGTCTTGAGCCATCACGACGTATCATGACTGGTTGTTCCAGAATACGTAGGAATTCAGTTTCATCAGGTATATTACCGGTCTTATGGTCGCCTTCAATTCCAATCTTCCGACCCCCTTGCCGTCCTGGATATTTCACGCGACGTGTCTCCACAACAGCCAAGAACAATGACATTGAGTACAACTGGATCAGAGGTGTAGAGACACTCGAAAAATATCGACCTGGCGGTTATCATCCTATCAACATCGGGGACGTGTTGAATGGCGGATACCGGGTTACAGATAAACTCGGCTTTGGAGGTTATTCAACAGTATGGCTTGCCTTGGATACGCATTTAAAGCAATATGTTGCAGTCAAGGTTAATATAACGGACTCGGTGCCGCGTGAAACAAAAGCTCTCAAGGATCTAGCAGCTCCATTTTTGCCCAAGAGGTCCAGACGGAATTCAATACCCGTTTCCCTTGATGAATTCGAAGTACAATCCCTTATACTGACTGGTGTTGGCAAGACCTGGATAAGAGCACATTAACCCGTAGCTGTAAGAGACATGTATGCCCAAACAAAATGACAAAAAGTGGAGAAATTTGCATGAACAGCATCATTGGTCTAGTGGTAGAATTCATCGTTGCCATCGATGAGGCCCGTGTTCGATTCACGGATGATGCACTCATTTTTTCTTTTTGCTACCTAGTCCGCAATGTCTATTTCGATTTTGATGATTGATTTATTCTGACGAAAGGAAATCCATATTTAGCTGCACCTTAATCGGGAGGTTTGATCTAATAGAATACTCCCTAGCTATCAAGAGTTCACTACTACTCCGCATATCGCAGCAGATTAGGGCTGTAAAGACAATGATCAGGCCCTACTATATGCCAGTCGCTGAAACAATTGCTGAAAACTTCTTTCATCTTCTCAGAGCATAGCTGAATAAATTAGTCCAAATCCATCCCCATATTACTTGAATGAGAACCCCTGACAGATCATATTGCCGAGGCCAGCCACATGGCTCCACGAAAAGATGCAAGGAATGAAGCAAGGTCAAAGAAAGATCGTGGCCATGGAGGTACTGAAGGCCCTATAAGATCATGTAACAGTCCATGATGCTCCATTTGGTCTCCACAGATCTTCGTGCGGAGTCAATTATAAATACTCCAATATTCCAGAAACAGTTGACTCCAAATTCTTCCCCTCTATTCCTCGCCAATATGTGGTCATCCATACAACTCCCAGCTCTAATAATTCTGGCTACAGCAATCGGTGTTTTGGGTGATACCGACGCTGAATCTGAGAAGCGATACGCCATCCTCGATAATGACTGGCTTGCGGTTAGTTTTCTGCCTTTCCTCATGGCTATGAAGGGTGGGATGGAAGTACTTGGTCTAGTTTCAGGTTATATTCTCCATCACGTCTACTAGTTTGACAAGTGTTTGTTAATGTCTGAAACAGACACTGCAAACTCATGGCAGAAACAATGTGGCCTGCACGCCCTGGCGAATCTCGAAGTCGGCAACCTCACCTGTATCCCCGTGTATCAGGGCGCAACATGGCCCCTCATCAACACCCCAGCGCGATTCCAAGCATGGGAGGCCGTGCACGGGAAACTCCCCTTCCAAGGCGCATTTGGCCCGCAGAACATAAGCGCCGAGCAACAGGGGAAGAATCCGGCTTCTGGCGACCCGAACAGGGTCGTGGAAGAGGCGTTTGTTGAAGGATTTCCTAAAACACAATTCGATAATTCGACGAACGGGCCAAGCTTCATGGTTCAGATGGTGCGTAAGTATCCGCATCAGGTTTCTATATATGCGGCTGGTGCCCTGACGAATGTTGCGCTGGCTGTACGCATGGATCCGGAATTCGCGAGCCTGGCGAAGGAGTTGGTTATTATGGGCGGATATGTGGATTTTAACATGCTACAAGCGGGTGGAGACATGGAGCAGGCAAATATTAACTCTGATGTATGAAGCCAACTTCCCTTCTCCCTGGAAAGCTGCTGATAATTGACACGCAGATCAACTTGATGAGTGACCCTGAGGCGGCCAAGATCGCAATAAATGCCGATTTCCCTGATATAGTAATTGCTGGAAACGTCGCGAATCAAGTGCAATGCACCCAGGAATACCTGGACGAAGTATACCAGGTCAAGAATCCATATACCGCGCTCTTCCATGACCACTATGGTACAAAGTTTCCTTTCTGGGACGAGACGGCTGCGGCTTTGATGGTCGACCATTCAATTGCTCTCAACACGACATCACGTACGTATAGATTAATATAACCCGTTTGACGAGTTAAAATTGACAGATGACAGTCTACGCCGACATTGATATCTCGTATGGGAGTCCAGGCTACGGGAACATCCGCCTCTATCGAGAGGAACTTAAACCGCCTGGAGTTCGTGAAGTAACATACGTGAACCGGATTGACGGTGACAAGCTAAAGGATATGATGACGAGTGCGATGTGGGAGCCGCCTACCTGCTAGCAATGACCTATTACCCAGGAAGAGTTGTGGACATGTATTAAAGCCCCTATTTCTGACAAAGTAGACCACTGTGCAAATCATATTCCCACTCATCGCTCCCAACACCACCGTACACAAACAAACTCATACCAGGATCATACTTCTGCTTAACCTCTAGCAGACGATCATAGTTCTCACCGTAAAAGTCTTCCTTCCATGCACTGCTGAAGACATTACCCTCATTCGCATACGATCCACCACCGGGAGCCCAGTTCCTCCACACCGGCTCGATATGGGATTCATACCACTCGGTAGCCCCGGCCAGAGCCTCGGATGCGTCGGCAGTAGCGTCGAGAGGAGCCCCATAGGACATGAGGTGGACATATGCCGTTCTCCATGCCGGGTGGACGCTCCCGCGCCTTTCTTCAGGTGTGCGAGCGGGTCCAAGCCCGCCTTGTAATCCGAATAATATCATAGATCCGGAGTCATCATCTGAAGTTTTTAGTATCTGCTGCAGATAGTGCCGTAGCTCGGCATGGGGTAGATCGACTAGCTCAGGCCGGCCGAGGAGGCGACTGGTGATCATGCCGCTGGCGCCGCTGGATTGGCTTGCGAGAGGATTTGGCTTGGTGGAGGCCCAGTAACTTTTAGATGACGGTGGCTGGGGGGTTATGGTTATCTTCCCATGAGCGGCTGCTTGGATCTGGGCCGCGAGTGTGTTCACTGTTGAGTTCATTTTCTCAACTGTGGTGTTGAAGCCAGTCAGATTGATGATTGCTGCGGCTCCAGAAATCTTGTCTTTAATCCCTAGATAACGCTGCGCGGACTCTCCGGTCAAGCCCATCACGGTCCCTTTAAGACCGGTGTCCATGAGATCTGGAATGCGATTTGCAGTCTCGACGAGGGCATCCCAGGTAGCTTCGGTTGCGTTGGATCCCTCAGCTGCATGGAAACTAAGTCCACCAGTGACAGCATTATCCGGGACTGGATGCGTCTTTATAACGAATTCCGTGACTACACCGAACTGACCACCGCCCGCACCGCGGATTGCCCAGAACAGGTCCTGGTTCTGTACGTCGTTTGCGATGAGACGGCGTCCGTCTGTTGTAATAACCGTGGCCTGGTATACATTGTCTGAGGCAAGACCATATGTGCTGGATAGAAGGCCATGGCCGCCATTCTGGATAAGACCTCCGAGGCCGACGGTTGCGTCCTCGCCGCCGACAAGCGTTCGGTGGATATTGTGTACTGCTGTATATGCAGAGCCCCAGTTATTGCCGCTGCCGAGGATGGCTACGTTTGCGGTGCTGTTGGTACCGGGTATGCGCCAGTGCGGGTCATGTTTGAAGTGATTTAGATTGTGAGTCCAGATTGATAGTGAGTATGCGCCGGTAGAACTAGGACATTGATATCAGTAAATAAAGTATCCCGGGTAAAGGGGTTGGCGCAGCATACCGGCCGTTCATATCATGTCCGGTCCCCTTGATGACGATGCGGATATTCCGCGATGATGCCCATTTCATGGAAGTGGCGATTTGGTTCTCGCTTGTAGCGTTGACGATATACTGCGGCAAAGCGCCGATACTGCAGCCTCTGGCCTTGACATATCCGTCAACAGTTGGGGGGAGACACGAGTGGTTTGTGAATATGGAGTAGTCGACACTTTCGGGCCACGCAGCGTGGTACATGGCATAGGACCAGTGGTCGGTGACATCGGTGCAGTTCTGGGTCGAGCTAAATGGGTTTCCAGGGTAGCAGGACGAGGCAGCTGGGGCTGTCTTTATAAGAGCTCCGTTGATGGAAGCATTGAGGGACTTCCACTCTTCAGGGGCTGGCCAGGTTGAGTCTTGAGGCGTTGATTTGCAGGTGGAGGCTGCTCCCACAGACGCCGCTGATAGGAGGGCAAGAGATATGGGTATATGAGGCCGCATTTTGGAGAACGTATACTAGGACCGAACCATGAAGTAGGAATTATTTGAGAGCAGCCCCGGTATTTATACTTGGTATATACGAATACGGATTCTCGACCTGAAAAAAATATCCCTAATTAAATACATCTGCCTACAGCCAAAGCATCCGGGGATCATTTAGCCAGGTACCAGGGGTATGCAGAAACACTGTGGGTCAAGACCAATTGGACCCACGCCCGTAAAGCGTAACCTGGTCGTACTCGTGTTCTCGTCCAGATCCGGTTCAGTCCCGATGTCATCATTGCAGTATGGAAGCATTCGGGCTCCACGACGTCAGCGCCGTCTGTAATTGTGCGAGGCACAAGGGCATATTCGGATAGCCAACTGAAATAGTACAGGTTGCATCATAGACTTGACATTTACCCTAACCCTCAATGGTCCTGCCCATTCTGTTACAAGCGCAGTACCAGGCAAACCTGATAAATAAGTGTAAGTCATGATAATTAATTGACTCTGACAAATTTATAGGTTGTTATTACCTGCATAATGCTCTGGGCTGATATTTAATTCGGGCGCGGATTTTAACTGATCGACCGGCGACAAAGATTGAACCGGTTCATCGTGCGGCGAACGAATTAGAGACTAGATATTTCGTAAAGGGTTATCTATTTTATCTAACCAAAGTTTAATGCTGTACTCCCTTGGAAATTAGCTTGAATAGCGGGCACTGCTCGAAAGTAAGTAGTACGCTACAGACGGCACTGGTCTATGCCGTTGCCGCGATTCAGTATACCGTTAACACGCGACGAAATCCCGGCCGGCTTATTGCTATCGTTCTCTTGCATTCTCTTCGGGGGCGCATGTTGCTCTGGAGCGGTCTCTTAGGATAACGGACAATACGACTGCGTGGGATACAGCGGCGTTTATAGACGTTGTTGCTGACCCGGGGCTGGCGAAGGTGCATAATCAGCCTCGGAATCGGAGAGTTATTTTTCATACGATGTTGACTGTGGGTTGCTTTATTGGAGCACTTGCGTTCAAGGCTGTGAATATTTCATTTGCAGTCATTCTCTGCTGTTGGGAAGGTGGTGATTATTTTATGATTTCCTGTTGAATAAGCCCATTAAAACTGTTGATTAACACCATGAGATAGGACTGAGTTGGGGACAGTGAATAAATACACAGATTCAATTAGCCTCCTTGATTCAATAAAGTCTAATGATTGAGTGGTCTAGTGAAGCAGGCAGTGCTGGTAACACAACTCTTTCACACTTCCACAACAAAGACAAGTTTCAGTCACTGGATGCTTAACACTTCAGACTGAAACTCCAAGACGAATAACAAAAAGCTATTTCTTTCACGCCATAATTAACCACCCCTGCCACGTCGGCCAGATATAAAGGCTGTCTGCCTTGGTTGCTGGATTGATCCCAAACCAACCCATAAACTCTACAAATCACTGCTTACACCTGTTAAAGTCAATCGAAGCTGAATATGCGTTCTCCCATCGTCAGCACCATCCTCGCCCTATCTGCCCTGGCGGCACTGGCCTCTGCGGTACGTATACCCACAACTACTGCCAGACACCACTAACTAGTTTGGCTGTATAGCACCCCACCGGCGACGCAGCAAACACCAAAATCCTCTCTCACGACAACCTGACCGATGACTTCAAGAATGCTACCCTCGCAGCACGTTCGAGGCCCACGTCGCGTCACGATCTCGAGTGCAGGCCCGACGGCTGGTACGACGGCAAAAAGGGGGACCTCGAACGCGCGGTCGAGTACATCCGCAACGAGAGGCCAAAGGGTAAGAAGGACAAGGTACCGAACCTCCCGGGTGAGAGCGGCCAGACTGCAGCCTGCGTGGGCCATACCAAGATCAAGTGGTTGAACGACGTGAGTATACCTGATCCCTATACCCTTTTGTGTGAGAGAGATAGGTGCTAACATGAGAATAGAACAAGGGCGAGTTCGAGCTGCCGTCGTGGGATAATGTCGCCGATGGCGCCGAGGTTATCAAACATTATTGTAATGAGGGCAAGAGCGTCTCAGGAGAGCTGAACCATGGTGACCACTGGAGGGTTCAGGTCTATTGGGAGGACTGCTACATGCAGCCTGGCTCTGACTGGTAGTGTTATTCTCGCTGCTAGGTTTCCTTTATTTAAACTGGAGACAGGTCAGGCTGAGCCTGGTCTATGCTAGATAGTTAGCTTAAATCCTTCTATTCATTTAATTGAGTCGAACAAGGCAGTTCTTGATCGTGGGCGCGTAGGTAGTGCCTGACCGCACCAACATCGTTTAGCACGAGTAAAAAGTAACACCCGAGGCAACAAACAAGTCTCACTCGTATTATTTAAGTTTTTTTTCCCGGGCGAAATAAAAGCCGTGTCCGGGGGTGGTCAAGATATGAATACGAGATTGCCCAGCGAGGGCTCTTTTGCCCCTGAATCGAGTCAGCGTTCGCGGCGGCTCTCAAGATGCGCCCACCAAGCAGCCCAGCGAGCTGCTTCGTATTATTAGCAGCCCTGGCTGTATTCGCAGATGCAGCGAAATACTCTACCCACAACCCTAACGAGGGCGACCTTCCTGGCCACAGCGACAAATATACGGTCGCCGGTTCGAGCGGGTATGGGTGTCAAGTCGCCGACCACGAAGTGATGCCGTGGCGCACTCCAGATCGAAGCGGAGAAGACGATGGCTCTCTATGGACAGGCGAGACAGTTGTGAAAGTTGGCAAATACGTCGCTGACGAGGGTGAGGAACCCAAGACGGTGTGCAATGGGACCTTCTACCTGCCCACTGTTGCCTGGATCGGACCCTATCTCCAGGGCCAGAACGGGGATAACGGCGATTTCGCATTTGGCATGCTGGCATTTGAGACAAATGACACCGACAAGTCGAATGCGTGGCATGTTTATCGACCGTGTGACACTACGTTCGGTGAGGAGGACTCTGATGAATGGCATCCTTCTGACACAGCCTTTAAGTTCAAAACTGGCGTCAGTTACAGCGAGTCAACTGTGCCTGGTGATTCTACTGTCGGATTGCGCCTGATATCACGCCCGCAGGGTCGTAATAACGGGACGATATTCTTCAACGGCACGTTCAATGACATCAAGGACCCCGGGGAGTACTATGGCCAGGGCGAGTCGGGCATTCACTTTTGGTCCTTCTCTTCCAGCGCTGATCTTAATTGCACTCGCGTTTCGGAGGGGGAGGACAGTTGGGACGCCTCCAAGGGCGCCAGCGCTAAGATAGAGCCTGGCTCTGTTATCAGCGGCATTCTGTCCAACAGCAGCATTGTTTTACACATGACATCGACAACCATCGGCAAGGCACATGCAGGCGTTGAAGAGCCCAAGCCAAGAATCACAAATGTTGGCTCCAGTAGGACTGATATTGAGATCACATTCAGCGGACAATTTGATTCTCGCAATTCGTCGCAAAGTCTCATTGCCGATACAGCCAGCCCAGCTATAACATTCTCGGCTGGAAGAAGGCACGTTCCATGCATTCCGCTATTGTCTGCAGCAGCAGGGCTCGTTTTGTATTCTCTATCAATAGCCTTATAGTGAACTGGGTCAGCAAGTGGACTTATTCATCCCGATTTAAACTTCCCTTTGTGGGCCATTTTGTGGAAACTGAAGTGTATAGAGAAAAATAGTAAAAATAAAGACTAGACCGATATGTAATAGTCAGAGCACTGTTGGTTGTGTCCTGATATGCCTTTGTCGGGTTGTCCAACCCTTATTCGCTTCTCTGCCCCACAATGAGACACACTTAACCGCATTGAGTGCGCAAGAGCGAAGCAGTTGGAGTCTCATTCATCATAACAGCATCCACCCCGCCAACTGGACCGCAACCGACTCGATATCGTCAACCAAGCCCTCCGAAATTACAATGGCATCACAACAGGAATTAAGGAATGCTTACGTCGGTAAGGACGTCAGCGATGTGCCCAAGCCAGCCATCGTTCTCGACCAGGCCATCATCCGACGACACTGCAAGGACATGCTGCGGACCGTGAAGGCCCTCGATGTCGCATTCAGGGCTCACGTCAAATCACATAAGGTTAATTCCTCATTTTGATTGCCTACTTTGACTCCAACTAACCGCAGCAGACCAACGAGATCGCTGAAATGCAAGTGGCGGACAAGGACATCCCCGCCAATTTCATCGCATCAACCGTGCTGGAGATTGAAACCCTGGTCCCATTGCTGAAAAAGCTTCAGGCTGAGAATCGTCCTGTTAATGTTCTCTATGGAATCCCACTCGTCCCTTCACAGATCAACCGGCTGGCCAAGGCAGCCCTTGCGATCGGCAAAGGCAGTGTCTCCGTGATGATCGACCACCCAGACCAGATCCCCCACCTGGAGCGATTTTCCGCGATTACTGGATTCCCAGCGCTTGTTTTCTTAAAGGTCGACACGGGCTATCACCGCGCGGGCTTGCCGCCGACTGCACTGAACAAGGGCGGTTTGCTCGAGAGACTGGTGGAAGCAGAGAAAAACGGACATGCAAGCCTGCTGGGAGTTTATTCGCACAGTAGTCTCAGCTATAGCGGTACCACGCCCGACCAGGCAATGGCGTACCTGGTCAGTGAAATTGTCGGGTGCAAGGATGCTCTCGAGCACCATCTGCAGCTACTTACTCCTGGGCGGGAGGAGTTAGTTATCAGCGTTGGAGCGACTCCGCAGGCACTGTCGTCCCAGAATCTCACCCCGGAGGAGGGCAGTTCCCAATCTACCCAGGCTACAGAGTTGAAGGAATTGCTCCATAAACCGCTTGCAAAGAATATTGGTGTCAAGGTCAAAGTCGAGATCCACGCTGGAGTGTATCCACTACTCGACATGCAACAAGTCTCAACAAACGCCAGATGGAAGAGCAGTGGCCCGGAGAAGGAGATTGCAATTTCTGTGCTGGCGGAGGTCTGCAGCGTCTATAATGACGGCGAGAGGGCCAAACCGGAGGCTCTCCTCGCCGCGGGGACTTTGGCGCTGGGAAGAGAGCCGTGTCCTAGCTATCCGGGCTGGGGAGTGATATCATCGTGGCGACAGGGAGATGAATTGCGAGATGGCTCGTCTCGGTTGTTTGTGGAGCGGATCAGCCAGGAACACTCTATTGTGTCGTGGGAGGGCCAGAAGGAAGAAGGGCGAAAGGTCCCTTTCAGTATAGGACAGGTCGTGAAGATCTTCCCGAATCACGCCTGTGTTGCAGCTGCCTTCTACGCATTTTACTTTGTCGTGGACTCGGATCGGGATGCTGGTGCGGGGGAGATTGTGGATGTCTGGGTGAGGTCGAGGGGGAGTGATGTTACTCAATCTACTTTACTCTCGCGAGTGCAATAGATGCGCTTTAGTATTATCAGTGCAGGCCAGACTATATTTTGTTGTAAGATGCAATGGTCAAACCAGCCCAGCTATTGCCATATTCGGTGGGCGGGAACAACGGGCTGCCACCCACAATCACCTCTCCATCTGCTGAGTTCATTCAGGATAGCATAGTTTGATTTTTCATATTTCTAAGCGTTTATTTCCCGGGTAGAAATTGCCAATTCCATTGACTTCGACAGAGAAATCAATTATTGAGCGTCCAGTCGGGAATAGCGTCCTCGGCAAGTTCCGAGGAGCCAGTCCCAGAAGGGAAGGCAGTACGAGGCTCTCCTGCCGCTCGTATTCGGCAGGGACTCCGATAAGGTTGTTGCTCTTGACGAAGCTTCCATCTTCCTTTTCCCTTGCGAGGCAGGGTTCATCCGGGCCGTGCTTAGAGTTCAGTTACTTAATCCACTCCCTGCATCTTCCCTCTTCATCCCCCTCAGCTCCCGCTTCATCGACGACTCCAAGACAAAACAGCATTCACCATGGACAACACTGATCACGCGATGGCTCCGTCGTCTTCTTCGCGATCGTCGGTGCTCCTCGATCAGATACACCAAGAATTCCAGAACCAGTCCAGGGTCTCTGCTGAATATGAATACAAGTGTGCGTCATTCTTTTCCACCCTCAAAATTGCCCCACCTCCTGCCTTATTGATTGGAACCCTCACTCCCCCTCTGAATCCCGTGGCAGATTTACCTCGCGGCTCTCACTCCCTCTAATATTCTTACCCTTGCTATTCCTTATTCTCTCTACCTCTCTTTCATGCCAGCCTTGATCTAAACAGCTTGAAGAATGGAATAATTCCCCTACACTCCCCTGTCTTCTGCATCGCACCTTCCCCAATAGAGAGGCAATCTAGCCCTAGTTAAGTTGGGTTGGGAGACGGGGCTTCCTTTGAAGGCCTGCTGATAGGACCGTCTAGTAGCTGATCAACTCCACGAAATGTACCTGATCCAACAACAGATTTCCGAGTTACAAACAGCTCAGCTGAAGATGAGAGAGAGGTACGCACTCACCAGCCTCGGAGACACCCTCTACCAGTCTCGTGAGCACTAAAGTTTGTTTGGATTAGCTATGAGGCAGAAATTCAGGACTTGCGATATCAGCTCCAATCTCGTGGCGTGACAACTGTTTCCTCCGACCTTGCCCCTCCCCCTCCCGGAGTCCACCGGCCGGCCCTGTCACCATGGAGACACTATCAGAATGGTACGTGGTAATTTATTTGTACGACATTTTGTAGTCTCTGATTATCCTTTTATTTTTTGATACAGGTTATACCCTTCCACCACCTACTTTACCTAACGGTGATGGGCTACCCAGTACTCCAGTTTCCGCAGGCGACCAGGAGACAAAGCCATTACTATCCAACGGGCATCAGCCTAACATGTTGGCGGATTTGAGTCGAGTTAATCTGTCCAGTTCCCAAAAGAAAGAGGGAAGAGGTTGGTATGCGGTATTCAATCCGGAGGTGCCAAGGGTACTGGATATAGAGCTTGTCCATCATTTAGCCCATGATAGTGTGGCCTGCTGCGTCAGCTTCAGCCCTGATGGCAAATACCTTGCCACAGGTTGCAACAGGATGGTTAGGATGTTCGATGTAACAACAGGGGAGAATGTCATCACTCTACAGGACGATAATCTTAGCCAGCGCCACGATATCTACATCCGCAGCGTTTGCTTCAGTCCTGACGGCAAGTACCTGGCGACCGGATCAGAGGACAAAATCGTCACGGTAAGAGCTAAAGAGAATTGTCTAATTATTCCTCTGTATCAACACGACTTGTTATATTTGGTTCCAAGGCCTTGCTGGCCTGTTCTAAGACCGTTGAAGCTGACTCGCTGTTGTAGGTTTGGGATGTTAGTGCCCGTGTTATCACGCATACCTTCCCCGGACATGAACAAGATATCTACTCCCTCACCTTTGCCGGTAACGGCCGATATCTCGCTTCTGGAAGTGGAGACAAAACAGTCCGCCTGTGGGATATTCTAAGCGGTGAGCTTGTGCACATTTTCAATATTGAAGGTGGCGTGACCGCTGTCGCTGTAACACCGGACGGCCGGTATGTGGCCGCTGCGTCGCTTGATATGAATGCCCAGGTGTGGGACACTGCTACTGGGGACATGGTAGAGCGCTTGGCCGGACCCAATGGCCACGACAACAGTGTGTACTGTGTTGCATTCTCACCAAACGGTAGGAATATTGTCAGCGGAAGTCTTGACAATACCATGAAGATTTGGGAACTTGGTACATCTAGAGGAGCACACCCAGGAACTGGTGATGCATGTATACGAACCTTGAAGGGTCACAAGGTAAACAAACAGACTAATATCCCAAGCTTTTTGACGTGGTTACTGACAATGGGCTTTCAGGATTTCGTCCTAACGACCTGCTGGACTCCCGGTGGCAGCTGGATTATAAGCGGCTCGAAGGATCACGGATTTCAATTCTGGGACCCAAGTACCGGTACTGCGCATATGCTCGTTCAGGGGCATAGAAATTCTGGTTTGTGCCTGCGTCAAGGAACGTATTTTTGTCGGCCCTATCTGACGTCAATCTAGTTCTATCTGTTGCGGTTAGCAACACGGATACTCTGATCGCTACTGGTAGTGGTGACAAGTGTGCACGGATCTGGAGGTGAGATGCTCCAATACTTCTGGTCTTCCTAGTTCGCCTTAATCTTATGACTGTTTACTGACAGATATTTTGCTAGGTACTCTGCGTACACTGGATAGTGACGGTATCGCAATGCTTCGCCATTGGCTGTAATGATTTGTATTGGCTGTTCCATGTTTCCCCTGTGCCTTAGCCGACCTTAATCCCCTTCATAGCTAAAGTTGTGGTAAATTCATACCTGGTTTATTTACTGGTAATTCTGGAATTGGTCTAGGTATAAATCCTTTGAGATACCTTCTGTTCAGCATGCAATTTATTGTGATCATATCAACTTGGGAAAAAGTGTAGGCGAGTTGGTGGTATACATCGGCCAAATTCTAAAACGCCGCAGGTTCTCCACTCGGTCATATTATTTTTAGCCGACCAACTTATAATACGGAAACAGCTCCCGATTGTCCATCTGATTAATCCTCGTCTTCAAGAAATACTGCCATGACTTGGGATAATGATTTTTCTATTTTCCGCATCTCCAAAACCGAGCATGTTGCCACCTCTGCCCGCAACTACCGAAACCTCCGACTCGGCGCGTTAGCAGCGTCTCCAGCTTCTTTCGCTTCCACGCAGGAGATCGAGGCGGCGTTCACCGATGAGGAATGGATACAAAGCCTCACCAGTCTCGGACGAGAAACGTTCATTTGCGCCGCAATCCCTCCTACAGGCCCTACGAAGTGGGTTGGTCAAGTCACCCTTCTCGGCCCCCTATCCACACAGCCATTGTCAGAAAATCACACACCAGAAAACGCTGTCCCAGAAAGCGACGAACGCTGGCACATGCTCAGCCTGTTCACATTTCCCGAATACAGGGGCCAAGGCCTCGGAGTGAAGCTATGCCAGGAGGTCATGCGATTCATCCAAGGTTATCGACCTCAGCCTGAGACGGCCCAGCTTGATCTTATTGTCAAGGAGAGCAATGCCTCTGCCGTAAGGCTTTATGAGAGGCTGGGGTTCCGGCATGTTAGACGGTGTACGCTTGTTGAGGCGCTGATTGCGAATGGGGATGGGCATCTTTTACCAGCTGATAGAAGTGCGCCCAAGTATACAGAGTTAAGTGGGCTGGTCATGAGAGTTATAATATCGCGTTAAGGAGTATATTGGATACTATGGGTCTCATAGAGCTGGATATAAATTTGAGTCTGGATGCTCTATAGAGTCAAGAACTTACAATTCTGTACCTCCTTTGCTGGAGGTTATGAACAGCCACCTGTAACTTGAGTATTAATTACCAGAGATCTGAATTATCGATTCTTAGAAAGACTCCCCAATGAAGTCTCCTGCCTTTCAATACCGGATCTTTCAAATACTGTAATCAATCTAATCATGTGACCGCCCCACACCGGCGAACCTGAAAAAGGCCGACCAGCATTCAGTTCCATCTGCTTTGCAAGACTGCATTGAACCGATTCCACTCATTTCTGGCTGTCTAGGCACGTTATGACACATCACTAAAGATGGCAGGGAGCCGGCAAAGACATCGAAATCCCGGCCAAGCTGCCGCTGCAACCCCCCAGAAGAGGTCCATTGCGTAAGTGGGAACAACTTGCATAATTGGTGAGCGTCGAGGCTAACGTCACAGTTGCTACCGGTGCCACGCACAGAAGAGCAAGTGTTCGGGCGAGACACCATGCTCGAGGTGTCGAAGGACTGGATACGCTGCCCAATGTAGATATGCAGATCGCGACCGCAAAGTCCGAGTTGGCGAGAAGTATGATTCGGCCACGATGACATGTTGAGCAAATAATAATGATAATATAGATATCTTGAGCAGCTCATAGAAGATAGCAGACAACTTCATGAACTGCGAAATCGGGGGTCACAGGACGATACATGCGCAGAAACCGCCGACGCTGCTGATATCCGACAGCGTGAGAGTAGTCCACCAGCAACCCAGAATTATACCGGAGAGGCATCGTGGTTTCAATCGAAAGACGCCTCTGTTCTTCCAATTTATACCAGCGGGGCTTCCTGCCTCGTCTTTGCCTCTCAGCTGTGTCAATGCCTCAGGACCACTGACTCGCCAGCATTGCATATTCCCCGATGGAATTACACCGATGAATCGACATTAAATCTTGCATTGCACGCCGATATCAACTGGCCAAGTCCGGCCTATGCACATTTACTTGTTAAGACAGCGCTTGGTCATATTAATCCTGCGTTTCACCTAGCGCTGAAAAGGGACACCGTCGACGTGCTTTCGAGTGTTTATCAAAAGGAAAGCTTCGACGACTCTATATTGAAATGCAAGTACTTTGCCTTATTTTCCATAGGACAGGTCTACTCAATGTCAAATGGCCGTGGTAATACGTCTTATATTCCTGGAACAGGCTATTTTGCTCGCTCCCTGGATCTTATCCAGGTAATCCCAGAGAGACCCAGCATGTTACATATTGAAAGTCTACTCCTTTTGGTGTGTATTATATCATCCCTTTATTATTTTTAAAGCTAATAGTGGAAGGCATACTTCTGCCAATTCTTGAATAGATTCCACTCCGCCTATATACTCATTGGCAATGCACTCCGACTGGGTCTTAGTGCTGGCTTAAACCACAATATCCCGAGGAGCCAGAACATAAGTGTGAAGGATCGCGAGCACCGTGTCAGGATTTGGTGGTCTATCTATATTCTCGACCGTTTCTGGGGTTCCAAGTCCGGGTTTCCTGTACAGATTCACGACGATGATATCCACGTCGATCTACCGTCCACTCAAATTGACGATGGCCAATTTTCGGATAGCGCATACCAGACTGCGACCATAGAACTTGCTCGAATGACAGGAGACACGACGAAAGAGATATATGGGCAGAGAAAACGTAACGACTGCTTTCTACAACGTGAGCAGCGGCTTTTGACCGAGTTGAAGACGTGGGTGGAATCTCTGCCTGAACATCTGAAGCTGAAGCCAGATACGGCCAACCCTAAACACACAGTTCTCATGCACCTGCAGTTTAGCTTCGTGAGTCGATTTCTCCCCAGCCGAGACATTACTAACCTTAATAATAGATTGTCACATTGACAATTCGTCCTGTCTTGCTTAATTTGCTGACCCGCCACTTGAAGAAGCGCCCCTCCTTCAGCGACAATGTTACCCCTGTTTTGACTACGCTGGGAGAAGCATGCATCCACGTTGCACGATACTCGCTGAAGCTATGTCAGGATGAGTGGACCAGTGGGTCAATTGCGATCTTTGGATACGCCTTCCCAGTTTTCATATTCTCTTCTTCATTGGTCTTGACAGCATCAAGTCTTTTGCCCATAGGAAGCGCAAGCGATCTTGCATCTGCAGAGACCGGAATCGAGATGCTCCGGGTTCTAAGCGAGTCAAATAACCTGGCTGCCAAGGACTTGCATGGGAAGCTTCAGTTTGTTCGAGAGTGGCTGGAGAATTACCGAAATTCGACCGAAAATGCCCAGAACCACCACCTAAATCCCACAGTGATACTACGTGATGATTGCAATGTACCAAATAATAATCCACCTGTCGATGGATTTCCAATAAACCCTGCCGAGCCATCTATCTTTCCGAATCTGGATATGAGCGCTAGCATGGCTCTTCACAGCTCCACGATGGAAGAATTCCTGACGCAGCCTGTTTCAATTGCCGGGCCTACTGATATGGGCGAATTTCCACTTGACTTTGACTCGACATTTCTGTGGTTTGACGATGCATCTATTACAGGGTGAGAGTATTCATCGCCTATGAAGACTTTAGAGGCCTTTAGAAGACCCCACGGATGCTCTGATCACGATAGAGCGAGTATCCAGGTATATTTATGAAAGTTTTCCCGATATTCAAATACTCATACTACATAGTACAGAAATGTGAGTGTAATACTTGATAATATATTGCGCTAATATGTGAAATACCCTGACACTCTACCTACCACAGTCAATATACCGCCGACTCTCAGGCCCAAACTCAAAGTTCGGCATAACATTCCAAACCTCCTCTTCCCCCAGGATGCCCTCATCCACACATCTCCACAGGAAGCGAAACATGGTAAACTGGCTTTCAAAGGACTGGGCAGACTCGAAACACCTACAAAACAGACGGAAATTCCTATGCTTAAGGTAGCCAACTAACTTCTTATCCCGCAGGTTATCGCAGTGTCTGTGGTTTGCCTCTTTGCGGTTCCATGTTTCTGCAGCCTTCACCCTGGGTCCGGATGGATTGTGGCGAGATACCGGTGCGAAGAACAAGTGGCATACTGTGCGGTCTAGTTTATGCAGGGATATGACATACTCTGCTGGGTCGCGGTGATAGCTCTTGTCCACGATTCCAATGTAGATTTTGTAGTCATCTGCGGTGAGAGTCATGGCGATTGCTGTAGTCTGGTTCCTCAGGACGGTACCGTGACTGTTGTCATTTTCCAGGGAGGAATAGGCTAAATTTATGCGTAGGAAAGTCGTCGTTACACCAACAATGAAACGGCATATTGTTTGGAATTCAATAAAATCAACAAGGTATCTGTGAGAGTACAAAGAGAGCAGTAAGAAGGCTTGTGCTTTATAATCAGTCTTTGACAATGCAGATGTCAAGGAGTACTGCAACAAGTGATAATAAAGCATACTGCATATGTAAATATGGATTGTGACAGTTAGACAATGGTCAACTGGAATAGTCGAGCACACAGCTCCGACGGGACCTTGACCCTCAACAGACCCTCTGCTGCTTTCCACTCGCTCTCTGCAATAAAAGAAGCAGGATAGAGCAGCTCAGCTTTGACCTCACGCCCTTTCAGCTGAGGAACCGACAATTCAACACTATCAGCACCACCTCGCCTCCAAACAGAAATATAATACCTCCCCCTTGACGCAGCTGCCATCCCAAGTGCAAGCCAGTCATCATGCCAATGCGGAAGCCCTAATGGCCAGAATGCAGTCGCTGTCGGCAAGTCCGCGCGAATCGACCTGTAAACATCCATTCCCTCTTTGATGATATCAAACTGGTGCGGCTGCAAGATATCCAGGCGGCCACTGAGATGGATACGGCCCAGTAAGCTGTTGACAACAGTCATCGCATTGGTTTCATCATCCCATTCTGGCTGAGGATATGCCCAAGTTGCGCCCTGCTCCGGGGTAACGGCTGTAGGCAGCGCAGCAGAAATGGCCGCGTACCGATCCGGATCCTGCTGGTCGCTTGTTGATTGCAGAGAATGAGTTGCAAGCATCGCGTAGTCCATACGCTGGGCACCACTGGAGCAGTTTTCGATGACAAGGTCGGGGAATCTATCATAGAGTTCGTTGACCCAGCGTAAGTACGCGCGGTTGTGACCCAGTTGCCCTGATCCCGGGCTGGAGCAGTCAATGTCAGTCCCCTGGGTGACTTCGATGTTATAGTCGAATTTGAAGTATCCAACCCCAAAATCATTCACTAGGCGTCCAATGATACCGTGCATGCGATCGCGGACAGCCGGGTGTCGAAAGTCCAACTGGTACCGGCCTTTCTCGACGACGCGGTGGCCATCGCGCTGGAAGAAGGCTTCATAGGGCAGTTGGTTCGCAACGACGCTGCGCACCCCGATCACTTCAGGCTCGATCCATAGACCTGGGATCAGGCCCTTTTCTCTCAGTTGACCGAGGAGGTGCTTTAAACCCTTAGAGAAGCGTTTCTTAGACGGCTCCCATTCTCCGACGTCGTCCCACCATCCTGCGTCGTCCGCGTACCATCCGCAGTCGATAACGAAGTATTCTGCCCCTGCTTTAACGACGGGGTCGACTAGGGCTAAGATCTTCTCGTCGGTCGGATCGCCCATGAGGCAGTTCATGTAGTCGTTGAAGATGATAGGGAGATGTTCGTTATCTGAGTGCTTCCGTCTGATAACCCGTCGATACTGGGTCAAACCTGCAAAGGCTTTCTCGTAGTTATCGAAGACGTGACAGAGTGCAACTGGTACGGTAGTGAATTCCTCCCCTGGCCCTAATCGTTGACGCCAGTCGTGGTCGGTTTCGACAGGGCCTCCAGCGGCAAGATAGACACTGTCCTTCCAGTCGCCGATTTCCCATCGCCACGAACCGTTGTTCTCTACCTGCCACAGCCATGTTTCAGCATTATCGCGGCGCTTCAGCAGGCCCATGGGGAGGTGGCCCTCCGTCGAGAAGGTCCCCCGGTTAGACACTGCATAGTGGCCTAGGGAGGCATAGTGGTTCTCTGGACGACCGTATACGCCGTAGTCATCCACCCCGATACTGGGGAGATCGTGCTCGATCCATTGTGCCTCGCGGAACCAGGAGTTAGTTGGGACTGACAGGGTATAATCAGCCCACCACTTGGAGGACCCGGTAGTTAGGCCTCCTAGCACAAGAGAGGTGATTTGAGTAACGACGACATCCTGGTCGCTATTGTTTCGGACTGAAGCCGTTGCACGCACAACTGGAGTTGTATCGTAGACTGTAAGATGGGAGACTACTGTGAGACTACCATCTGCGAGAGAGACGTTAAGGGTTTTGGCGCCTTCTCCGGTATGGATGTCGTGGGTTTGGTACCGCAGTCGCGGCCCAACGTATGTTCCAAGCAAGGCCTTTGATGACTTGTGCTTCTCGGTCCCTTCACCGGCTAGGCGGACCTCCACCAGAGGAGCATGGTGATCTGGAAAGTACTTGGAGACCGAGTCTGGCTGGGCACTTCGTGTCGGGATTACCGCATCGAGACAAGCCGCGCCCTGCTGGTCAATACGAACACTCACTCGCAGACACTTGCTCTCAACGCTGATGATCTGGGCAGACATGTTGGAGATTCGGATTTCTCATGACTTGAGAGTATTGAACAAGAGAAGACACCGCCATCAGTTATAATATACTCTGTCCTCAACCGGGACGCCAGAATGATCATGCCGGTAGTCGGCTTTGAAGCGGCTTTGTTGGTGGGAAATGGTGGAGACTGCAGCTTGTATAAATATTGCTTAACCCCGCATTTTCTCTGTGGACGCTTTGTCACTTTTCCCTGTTTTAATCCCGGGGTATACACCGGACTCCAACCAAGATGAGGCCGGTCACTGCTTGTGATGCCTGCCGGTGCGGATTCAATGACATACTACCACCATTACTTCGTGCTAACAGGCAAGGTCAAATAAACGAAAATGCCGATTGGACAGTAACGACACCATCTGCACACGATGCCGCGATCTGAACCTCAACTGCAGCCTCCATGGCTGGACCGTCCGAAGCCCTTATATCATTCCCACACTTTCCACGCCGCGTCTGGCTCCCCATCCTCCAAGATCCCCGGAAATACCGACCTCGCAGACTACTGATAGCCCGCCCGTAGAAATACAAAAGGAACTGGTAGCCTTATACTTCTTAGTCGTGCATGACACCCACCACTCCATCTTCCACCAACCCACAGTGGAGCAACAGATCTCCGATGGCGAATTCCCTGATGTCCTGCTCTACAGTGTCATGGCCCTGGGGGCGCCGTTCTCGGATAATCTGCTTTTTGCCAATATCGACCGGCGAAGGCGTGGGGATCAGTATACAGAGCGGGCGAGGAAATTGCTAGACCTGACGGATATTTCGGTTACCACTATCCAGGCCTCTATTCTGCTTGCTACGGTTTGTTTTTGTGACTCGCAGACAGAAGCAGAGGCACTGTATTATTCCATTGCGATTCGGTTGGCCCTCATTCTTGACCTTCCTAATCGGAAGTGTGACGACCAGCTGAAGAGGCAAGTTAACCTTCGGAGTATGTATCCATTCATTATACCGTCCTGTTTGTATTAACGGTTGATAGTATGGTGGTCGTTGTACATGATCGACATCTGGTCGTCCATGGGCCTCAACCTGCCTCGACAACTCGATTTCGTGGAAAGATATCCTCTCCCAACAAACGAAGAAGTCTTTCTATCCCTTCAACCCGGGATAGCGACGCCAGAGAATATGGACTGCCCTGGACTATGCTCCGAGATGGCGATTCTAGCACGTAAATGGGCGAGAATCCATCGTTTCAACAAAGCCGCCGTTAACAGCTTTATTGACTGGCAGTCAGTGAGCGCCACCGTAGACTCCTTCGCACGCGAACTGCAGGACTGGTCTGATTCACTGCCTTCATATCTCCAAGAGACTCCTGACAATCTGGAACGGTACTGCTCGCTGGGTTTAGGCAATGCCTTCGCTGCGCTGCATCTAGGCTACCACTACTATAATGAGGTGCTCTTCTATCAATTCCTGGCCAGAAAGCCAAATCAAGAGCATTCTGACTCGATATCGTGGTATCGCTCGCAGTGCGAAGAACACGCCCTGGCATTCTGCAATCTACTCTACCGCTGTCGTTCAACCAACCAGTTCCAATTCCAGTGTCTCTACGTGATGGTCGGACACATGCTCGTCGTTACGTCGACAGTATACATCCATATGCTCGTGTCCAGCGAAAACGAGGCCAAGATCAAACTCGCCCGGCAGCGTCTGGGGCAGAACTTCCAGATCCTGACTGAAATGCAGACATACTGGGTGTCCCTGGATGTCTTTCTTCATCGGCTGCAGGTGTTTCATAATGCCTGTATCAGATCGATTGATGAATCCTTTCGAATGGATCAGTGGATGTTGTCTTTCCTTCTCGAGCATGGCACTACGGTGATGGAGCGCCCGTTGGATAGCGACTCTCCGGATACCCTACGGAATTGGTTTTTGCAGACTTTTTGACTTGCATTGTATAAAGGAAGTAGATGTCAGATAACACTCTCCAGGGACACGTAATATGCCCGCTTTCTCTTTACGACTGGTCCTACGGCCTTTCATAATCCCTCTCTTTCCGGGCCTCCCTTGGCCATATACTAAACAACTTACACTGGATGGGCCTTGTCTAAATAGCATAACAAGCCACAGATGTAAAAAGCGAAGTGATGAGGTGAGGCGCGTATTTAGAAGGCCTCGTAATACAGACAGCAGCAAATCAGGAGAGACACCAAAGCCCCGCCTTGCCGACGTTGATCTCGTGTTTGCTTCTCCCGCTTTTCTTTCACCATCTCCATTCCCGTCATGCCCATCGATTTCAACTCATATTGCGCATTCTGCGGGTTCATCCTGGCCGGGGCTGGTGCGCCAGAGCCCCCTCCTCGCCGCCGCCGGCGATGGAGCGAGGAAGTGCGAGGATTGACGATCATGGACGATTCAGGCTCCCCATCGCTTACCGGAGTGGGCTTGGTATGCCCCTACAAGCGTCTATCCGCGCCTCATGGCCGCGACTTGACCTACCGTGACCACCAGTTGTCCGGGGACTGGGGCATTCGCACAACGGATTTGGAATCTTGGGCATTCGGGATTCACGACGCCTGCTGGCAGATGCTTCGATTACGGCTCCATGGCTGGCAGGAAAGAGATATTATCACTTCGGCGTTCCACCAGCTACTGTGTGTGCCTCACATTAAATCCTCCTGGATCGGCTTTGACAACGACTATGCCGACCAGTTTAGATGGTCCGACCCTTTCGCAATTTCATTCACCGATATCGAGCAAGTAGCGATGCCCCTGCCTTCATCGTCCGGGGGTTACTTGCAGGCTGGAAGCTGTCGGGGCTTTTACCCGCTGTCTACAGAGCTAATACACGAGGTCTTGTCCCATCTATCATGCAAAGAGGTCGCGGTATTACGTCTGGTCAACAGGAGCCTCGCTGCAACTGCGGCAGTCGAGAATCTCCCCCAGTCGTATTGGCGATCTCGATTCTTCCTCGGCCAAGAGGCAGACTTCCTGTTTCCAGATTTCTCAGAAACACGAGACTGGCGTGCGCTTTTCTTCGGACAAAGGCACCTGCTTCAAAATGATGAAACCAGGTCGCTACTTACTCGAAGGAGGATTTGTACTCTGGTTGAGCCCTTTGCGCGTGTGCTGGAAGACGCTGCTGTTCCTTGGCCTGGTGTCTTTGGCATCACTGCCCATCGAGCCCCGGGCGAAAAGTCCCGATTTCAGATTCTAAACGGTGACGATGCTATTCCAGGGCCTGTTGTTCTGGAAGAATGTAACTTGTTGACCGCCGATATCACCTCTCACAACGCACACGACCTAATTTCTCATGGATGTCGTGTTGTCGATCATGTAACATGCAGCCTCCCAAATCCCCACCAGTACGACCAGGGCAGGATAGCAGTATCGACATTTCATATTGGATTAATGACCTTTATAGCAGGTATAGGGATATTCCCATCTGCCACTAGTGACCATGAGTCGTGCATAATTGGGTTTCATAACTCTGGGACAACGAAATGGTTTGACATGCCGACTGCCTCGTCCACTGAGCGAATCCATGTTGCCTTCGCCGAGGAGGGACTGACAGGTGTGATGTTTGCCTTTACGGATGGTACTCAATCTACTTGGACTGGCGTGAGCGAAGGCAGCAGAATCGCACAGGGCTTTTTCGACGTAGCTGGGAGACCACAAGCCCGTTATCTGATGGCAGGCGTTGATGTAAGCTCTGGACCTTCGATTACTCTCCTGATACCTGACCATCTGCATCTAGCTATATAGAATCGTGTCTCTAGGCGTGTATTCTCGAAAAGACCCAACTGTACAGGCCGAGACGACACCCGAAACAGCTTCATATCTACAAAACCAGCTTTGGATTCCCCGTCCGCCCATTTATGACGGCCTAAAACTGACTCCCCTATACCCAGAGATGGAACCCCCACCCTTCGAGCCGCTCCTTAATGTAGACTTTGGGGGCCCTGGTGGAGCTCACCTCAGCGAGTTAACTGGACTTGTATGCTACATGGGCTACGACCCACATCCCCTTCTTGGAATGCGGGCAGTATACGCCGACGGCAGAACCGTCCTGTTCGGCTCTACACATGCCTGCGAGGTCTACTTTACTATTTCCGGTCCAGATGGTGAACGTATCACCGAAGTCAGTGTTTTTCACGGGTTCGACGAATTCCCACCACCCTGCGTGGATGCAGAAACCGTGCCCACCCGTCTTAGTGGTTTACAGGTAGGTGGCATACATGGCTCTAGCTATGTGGCAGCGACTAACCGGATCAGTTCAAAACAAGCTATGGTCGAACAGCGAATTTTGCTCCGATTCAGTCTCGGGTGACGAACAGCCTACATATCATGCAAAAGCCGGCATCCAACCATATAATTACTGGACTTGTAGTTCGCCGCATGGTATGCTGATACCTTGTCTGTATTGGAATAAATGATTCTAATTATTCTATTCCTCCCAGCCGTCAAAGGATCCATTCATCCAGGTTGCCGTCGAGACCCAACCGTCCACCGCATCCTCCGTACCCAGCCCGCCCTCTCTTCTCGTCGCGGAGCCTGAGATCTGCAACAAATCACTGCACCATGACAAAGATTTCTCTCTTTTTATTAGAGCCCGGAGAGCGGGCCACTACCAGACCTATGCATCGCTCAAAGGTGTTCGCAGAATACAAGCCTCAACCGGGGCCGAGGGTCGATGTAGGCGTTCTAGCCGTATATCTGGCCTGAAGCTGTTCTACGATAACGCCCCCCCTGCTATACTAGGGCAGTGGATGGTGGAACACGAATGTTTTGACCTAGCCCCGGATGAGGGTATCGCATATCTCACCGTTTGGATACTTCCTGTAGCGGGGCCGCCAGAGTGGCGCCCGGCACAACGGGGCCAGGTCGTGGCTCTTCGATTCGATACCACCAAGTCTCGCCGTATAACATTCACTGCACCTGATTCTGATTCTGATACTCCTCGTTCAAAGTATCTACGTCAACAGTTCGGAAACGGAGATGGATACAAGCTCGTCAGTATGCACTCATATTGTGATCAAGCCCGGCTCTAACTTCGTCAGACGGATATTTACTGGGTCATGAATTTCTGGTTCGAGAGAATCAGGGCAATCGGTCGGGGGACGTTTGAAAGAGCCTCAGTATTAGAACCGGAGCAAGGTGATGTGGCAGAACAGACTCAGAAGCTGTACTTTGACAGGATGGAGCATAGAGGCTCCAATGACCCGGTAGTCACTGCAAACGGTTGGCTCGACCAGGGCAAGTTGCTGGGGCTAGAGTTTATATATATGTCTGGTGTAACTGCGCGAGTCGGCGAGATGCACACGACATTTGGCAACATTCAAACTGTGCACTTCCCGAGGGATTGTATGTATGTTGGTATAACAACTGGTATTAAGGATTCCTATATCCGCGTTCTCAAGGTATTATCCTCTCTCAACCCAGAACATGGAATACTGATATTACTAAATTTAGTTCGAATTCGAGGCCTCTAACCAGCCTCCTTTGCCAACGGAATACAAGACCTTAGGCTTTGGGCCGCCTTCGTCTGATGAACAGGAACTTCCAGACTGTGACTGGGGGCAGGTCGGTGCAGACGAGCAAGGACCACGGGGTCCCTCCCGGCCATGGAATGCAGAACGTATCTACACACCCCCTAATGGGACGAGGCTCGTTGGGGTCTTTTTTAATTGTCAGGCTTTTGCATCCGTGGGGGGGTTGTATGAGCCTGTGCAGAGCGAGGTTGGTGCTGGTACCAGGATGGTCAAGAATTATCCATCATGATACCCAATGAGATGCACGAGGGTCAGTGAATGCATAATGTTCAGCTTTACATCATTCCCGAGTATTCAAGTGAGCCACATTTCGCACTGATGCCCTCATTGAGCTGTCACACGGCCCCAAAGCCGTGGGTATATGTCGATTGGTAGTGAACCGCGATACTCAGTTACACAATAGGAACGATCCCTAATTTGATAGAGGGACTCTGATTTCAAGGCAACCTGTGTAACCGTAAGCACGATCTGAATCTGCAGATCGATCGATCTCTTCACGGCTCTTGCAAATATGCCGAACCACGTCACGGAGTGGCCGTGCTACAACAATATGAGAGCGATCCTGCTCAATCAGGCGCATTGTGTTACCAGATATGAGTCTAGAGGATTCACGAGTGGGAGGCTTGGTCTGCGGGTTTCATACTTACTTTTGCCCCTTTGGAGATAACCCCCGGTGGCTGGGTATGTTGAATCCTCGACTTGGCGAAGTGGTCATAGCGTAGTCGGTCCAGCACAGTCCTGTCTTCGGAAATGCTTATATTTGGCCGCAATAAACTCTGGTTGGGGTTGGTATCCGAGCAACGATGTCGCTGTCACTGAGTTTGTCAAAAATGATGCTATTGTTCCGTCGTCCACGATTAGGGCTTACGGGCTGTGTACACAGATGCGTGGCGCTGTCTCCGGAATATTTGAGGACCTGGGCGTAAGTTAGAGTCGGCTCTTGCAAGCCACCAGATCTGCGGCGTATTAATTGACGTGATAGCGCCTAATGCGCTGTCGAGTTTGGGTCCTGAGGATTCGTAGTGGGAAAAAGATTCATGAGCAAAAATATTATTGGGCTCCGCGGACGACGACAATAAAATTGAAACATTGCTATTCCAATGCAATTTTGGAGTGCGGAATTGGGGAAATGTTAGACAAAGTTCAAAGGTTCTGCTGAGCTGGAATGTTGAGGGATTGAAGAATTCCACGCCCATCTCGACGTGTTCACTCGAACGAGCATTACAATGGACAAACAACACTGGAGGCTCCCTGTCGCAAACAGGCTCAAAAAGACGAAATCCAATACGAGCGCCACGTGTGCGAAGAGAGGAGGAATTCTACGAATGAGACGTATCACGCCAGCAGCTGCAGGCCCTGTTTCATACCAGCCCCAATTATTAATATCAGCTCTCTGGGTCATTATAGACTAAATGCCCGAAGTTACAGGGTAAGCAAAAGCAAAAATATTCGCCACCTCCAACTAAAAAGGCGCCCAGGGCAAAGGTTCAAGTCTCCGTTCACGCCGCCTGCAGCGCCCGCATGAAGCCCTCCCAACTCAACCCAAAGCTCTCGTAGAAATTCTCCTCGAGTTCCGTGATAAAGAGATACGCAGACCGGTGGCGTAATTCCTGGACGAGCCCGTGGAGTTCGGACATGGGGACGCCGCTAATGATGTATCCGGCGCGTGTGCGGTCGCATGGATGCAGCGCGAGCCATTCTTGGACATCAGCGGAGCGGTACCGACTGTAAGACTCCTCGCAGACGAAGGATAGATCGGCTGTTGAGGCGATGGAGGAGTCCGAGGCGGTGCCTGGGTTGTGGACGACCTGGTGGAGTTAGTTCAGACCCAGCCGACAGCAGCAGGTTGGACGCAGAGTTGGAGGGAAAGGTACAAATCTATTCGATAGAATCCCTGGGGACTCTTTGATATACCGGGTCAGTGCACTGAGATACTCGGCTCTCGCCAGCGAGTGGAGGTTCGGGGTCTCGTCGACGAAGATTCCGCGCACGCCGAGTCTTGTTGTTTCATAGTGCTCCGACCAGGCGGCATATCGCGCGACCTCGGCGTAGACTTCTTGCAGGGGCCGGCGGCAATAGTCCACCCGAATATAACCTATTGTGTAGACATTTGGGTAGGCGTTGAGCCGGGCGACTTCCCGGGCGTAGTTGGCGTCGGGGGAGGGGATGTCGCCAGGGCCACTGTTGGGATTGACGATGACCAGGAACTCGAGCGTGGGGTCAGTCTCGATTCTGTATGGTTTAATTTGTTTCCTTCTCCCTGTTTCCTTCTGAGACTTGATTTGTTTAGCGACTTACGCTGCATAGAGAGGGGACCAGGTCTCCTCTGTCAGTGGATAGATGTACAGCGGGACAACCACCGCTGATTTGGGAGGCATCTCGACGGGCCGATTATTAAAACCAATAAGAGACAAAGATCCTACAATTGGGTGGTCTACATGAGTCTGGCGAGTGGTGCAATGGGCGGGTTGTTTTATAGCAGGGCGAAGTCGCAAACAGCAACCACCAACCCAGTCTCCAACGAATTTCGATGTCTGGTCTAGTGCTGACGGTGTCAAATCCAAATAAAGACACATCGGAACCTTGAAACCTTGAATTGCGAGGCAGCCATTATTATTAACATTATTCGCGATAAGGTACGAAAGCGGAACGCCACAGCCAGCGGTCTCTGCAGGCGCCAAACCTGGCCAATGCCACCTCCTGCTCGCAGCCACGCTGCTGCACGAGCGATCCACTGCAATTCAGCTGGAGCTTTTGCCGTCTTGGACGGTGTTCTTGGCCTCCTTGGAAGTTGAAGTCTGAGAGGGATGATGGGGTCGGACGCTGTCTCACTCTGGCGTGTGCCAACTCAACCTCGTCTCCACTGTGTTGTCTCAGTCGAATCACGTCGGTACTGCATCGCAGAATTGCTGTAGCCCAGAGTCAAAATGCTCGTAATAGTTGCTTGTTCGCGATGTCAGGTAGAGATATGCTGCGCGGTGGCTGATGTCGTCGACGAAGCTCTTCAGCCCGCCCTCGCTCATGCCGGGCACCGAGTGGAAAATATACGCCAGCGAGTCCCTGTCTTCATCAAGCGACTTTAATGCGGATTCCTGGTTCGTCTTATAATGGTTGTATGACTGCTCGAAGGCAACGGTGATGTCTGCGTTGGGGACGGCAAGGCCCTTGTCGGGGATGGTGCCTGGGTTGAGGATGACCTGTCGATTGTTAGCCCTCAACATCCAGCGAACTGTTCCAGACCGAGTCAATGCATGCAAGTGAAAAGGGAAACAGTTCAACGATCCATGATCGGTCGCAAGCGAAGGACAGATCAGGCCCACAGCCCACGGTTTATCCGAGCGATCGCCGATCACGCCCACTTGTTTCCTCGCAGGTTATCAACTCACCGTTCGTTCGCCCTGGAGCCCTGCCGCATCCTTAACCGCCGAGCTGATGCGGTCCAAGTAATCCCTCGTTGCATCGGAGAATTGGTGTGGCGCTTCATCGAAGAAAATACCTTCCATCGCGAGATCCGCATCCTGTGCCTGCCAGCCAGAATAAATCGCAATGTCGTCCAGCACCTCGGAGACATTCCGGTCGGCGTAGGTTGTGCGCACGTATCCCACTTTCTGCGCGTTGCGATAGGTGTTGAGCTGTCGGATTGCAGCCTGGTATGCCTCGTCGGGGAGCGTGGTCGACCCAGGCCCGCTTTGTGGGTTCACGACGACCACAAAATCGAGATCGCGGTGGGTGGAAATCCTGTATGCATCAGTCGAAACTCTCTTCCGTCTGCGACTAATAAAAGAGCGACATACGCTTCGTAGAGCGGACCCCAGGTGCTGTTGGACTCGGGATAGATGTACAGTGGGAAGATCACGCTGGATGGCTTCCCCTTGTCTCCCTTGTTGGGCAGGATAAGCGCCAGTGGCAGCACAATTACGAGGATCACGATTATTGCAACTGCAATGCCAATCGCAATCCACCAGCGGCGGCGAAGTTGGCATTTGCGGTGCAACGCTGGGCTGGCTGCGGCGCCCTCGCTGGTGTGCTTAAGAGACTCCATTTCGGGGCGTGAAGCGCATCCCAGGGAGTGAAAAGAGGAGAATCAGTCGGAAAAGAGTCAAGGAGAGTTCGCGGGGTGAGCTGTAGAAATATGCAACTGGGAGGAATTGCCAACAAGCCCAAGAATGTCAAGCCAGGCCCGAACCGGTCGAAAGCAGCGGTATCACAAACACGAATTTAGCCATATTTTTTTATGTTTCTTTTCTTTTACTGTTTTGCATTTAGCGTGGCACCAAGCAGGATAACCAAGCAGGACGATGGAGCAGACAACGCCCAGCACAACAAAGGCAGCCCTCATGGGTAAGCCCTAATGTAGGAAAATTCTGTCTTGCAACCCAGACACTCAATCGCGCCAGCCAAGTGAAACTTGCATTGAGATCCCTGGTAAATGATCTATTTCTGGCGGCGCTGTCATTTCGATGGATGATATGGCGAGACCGTGTCTGGCTCCATCGTGCCATTGCGGCCCATTGGGCAAATGGCAGTCTCTCAACAAGGACTCCGTAGCTGCATCCCTGCCAGACTGATACATCCGGGATGGTTTTTCTTTTCCTCCAGGCTGAGGCTCCATCCATGGGCCCTGGTCGCGGACTGGCGGACTGGTGGTTGGTATCTACATAACCCACTGCTCCCGCTCAGCGGTGACCAGGATTTCTTCGCGACCTCTTGGACCCTGCTTGTTTCTTTCTTTTTTTTTTTGTTTAGTCGTTCGTTTCATATTGGTCTCGCCATAATGGTCGAGTACCTGGGTTTGCAGGCGACAGGATGGGATCGGATGACAGCGACCTGGTGGGGGAGGGTGAGTCCCGAGTGCGTTTGATGTTAAACCTCTAATTGTCTAATCGTATTTAGGTACTTGCAGCCTGTTTGCTTGCGACTATTGTTCTTGGCAGTGTATATATTCTGTTCTGCATTGGGCGCAACCTTTATAGACATTGGCGGGTGAGTATCTTGCCCTATTTTTGTCCGCATTAGGCTCATCGCCTCTAGAAACGACATGAGCTTTCAGAAGTCCCTGCTGCAACCGCGCGATATATTGAGCACTTGAAGAAAAAGACACCCTTGCTATACTCGCCGTCTGCCACTGTACCAGAACCCAAGTCGTTTGGCGTTTACCTGGGCAGCTTCGACAGCCCTCCTACTGCCGACCAGACTCGCATACTGTCGCAATGGGAGACAGTCGTACTTGATCCCTTCCAGCATGGTGTTTTAGAGTCTTTGGCTGGTGTTACTGCTGCTACACATACACTTGCTCGCCTGGACGTCGCAAGCCTTGTCCAGATTGGCCAGAACTCGCGCCACGATGAAGTGATATGCGCCCTGTCTGGCCTTACCAGCGCACTCACAACTCGACTGCGGCGTCCACAAGATGCCCACTCCCTATTCAACGGAGTATTACTATCGGAATTCCACCGGTACTTCCAGCCAGTTGTAATAAACGAGGTAGTCAAGTTCATCAACGGCCTCGGGCTCGATGTCTGGCTGGAAGTTTCGCCTCCGGACTACCTCCCCGAGCGCACCTGTCGCGAAATCGACATGGCGCGAGTCCGAGGTGTTGTCTACCGTAACGGAACTATTTTAGCAAATGGCGATCGCCGGAATTACTTCGACATGGAGAAAATGCGCACTGTTATGCGCGTTGTCGCGGCGCAAAAGCCCATCGGGGAGTCGACGCTCGCCATGTGGGAGACTGTGGATGATGGAGTCGAGTTGCAACATAACGTCCTCCACCGCAGTTATAAATGGTGTAATTATAATAGTGCCATGAGCTGGATTGGATCAGAATCTGCTTTGACCGACGCTGCGATCGCGGCGAGAAAAACTGTCGTGCATGAACCGATTGGAGCCCTGATGTGGATGAAGGATGAGAATACCCTGGCTGCCCATGATGTCTGGCGGCAGAATGAGGGTATCTCGCCTTTGCCGTGTGATCATGGAAGTCTATATGACTTGCTGCAGTATATGATTCCTAACCTGCGAGAGAAGCTCGCTCTCTATCCTCCTGACCCTAAACCAGCCTCGGACGGGCAGGTGTTCGTTATTGATGAACTGCAATGGCCATCGCTCAGTGAACCTCTCATGACAAATCCTTTTTCGTTTTCTCCGGATGGAAATGACTACTCAGGTTTCGGTTGCTTTCAGCTGGGATTGGATTGTACGGCCAAAGATACTGAGGAGCTGCTGCAGGCTCAGCGCCATACTCGAGATCTGAACCTCCTGGACCAGCTTAAGCAACCAGAGCTGGGGAATATTGCTGAACAGCTTCAAGCATTGGCAGACTCCGAAAATGAAGGCTCTCGGGCTTCAAGAGAGCTGTGTGATCTGCTCCTCTCTTGTGATGGCAGCAATAGCGACCCCGTCCGCATATACTCTGGTCTTCACTCTGGCTTTAGAACTCGCATGGAAACCCAGATCTGGGGTATGTACCAACAGGATGCGATGGGGGTCTTAAATATCTATCTCTCTGGTAAGACTGAAAAGGAGCGCGCGGGGACCATCCTTCATACCTACATGTCCAGTAGAGGGTCTAGCCGGTACGAATGCCTGATGGCTGAAGTTGCTCTCTCTATTTCCAACGATACCTTATCGCAGCAGTGGCAGCTTCCTACTCGCATCGTCAGTGACATTGAGCAGCTCACCCCGATGGAAGCAATGCTCTTTGTGCGCCGGTTGTCATTGACCCTGTGCCAGGAATGCGCAGACCTGACTGCAAAGGTTCGCGCCTGTTGCGAGCACTTCTTGATGAAAGTTCCTAGTCTAGCCCAGCTCCGTGCACTCGGTTCTAGTGAGTACCTGAGCGGAAGAGTATCTCCTGATGATTTAGTTGCTGCTCGCTTGGCCTGGTATCGCGAGCAAGGGTGCTGGACACCAGATGCTGCCGCTAGCACAGCCCTTTTCAAGGAAGTCGATGCACGTCTGCCTGAAATTCTCATCGACGGTGATGCCAGGACCCTCAGACAGCTCACGACCATCATTCAAGGAACTCTTCACAGTGATCGCATTGATGCGGGCGCTGATATGTTCGCCCTGGCTGTGTTCTGTGCTTTCCGCCGTCTGGCGTTTGACGAGATATACCTCGAAGTACTTGACCGCAATCCTCTCCCTAATGGCCACACTGTGCAAGCTGCTGTCTTCGCAGAGATGTATGCCCTGGGCGCTCGGTGTGATCTGTACTTCGACATGACGCCTAACGTGCTGGGCAAGATCATCTCAGCCCGTTACCGCAAATACTACAACGCCCACCCACCCAAGCGCCGAGAGGAATTGTTTACAGAAATTCCAAATGCGTATGCATCTATGGAAATCGACCTCGATCCAAAAGGCGACGCGCAACGGGTACCTTTTTACTATCGCATTACTTTCCTCGGTATCTTTGCCCTTCCTGCCCTGATCGACATCACCATGTTGACCACCATCGGACGCGGTCTTTATCTCACGACCTTCATGAGCGACGTCGACAAAACACTTGCCACAACAGCTCTCATGGTAGCCCTCCTCGTCTGTGGTGGCTTTGGCGGCTGGATTAGTTCAGGGGGCAGTTACTATCTCTACGCCATGGCCTTTCCTGCTATGAGCATGTTCGTCATGACGCGATTTATTGCCGGCGTCGCTGTTACGTTAGTCGGTGGACTCATTGCTTTGATCGCAATTGGATGCACCAAGGGCTTTGCAGCTGGTGTTTTGTTCTTCTTGTACTTTTTCTTCCTTGCGACGTACCTGATGTTGTTGTCTGTGCTGGCGATCTACCAGCTCCCTGGATTCCAGTTCCAGTCGGTGAGTTTAGAGACATATATATCTTGATATCGGCTAATTAGTGCAGGGACGTACGGTCATTATGAGCTGTATTCCGATTTTATTTGTTGGTCCAATTGTGACGCTGTGGGTTGGTCATGACTCAGTTATATATCTTTGCCTGTTAGGGCTTTTCTTGACTTCGCTCTTGCTCGGCGCCAGACGTGTCATCTCGCAGTGGAATACATGGTATTTGAACATTCCCCGAGTAACAGATGGGGATGTTGTCAATTGGTACATGCAAACAAGGGAATCGGACACTTCCAGCGTGAAAGATATCTCCTCTTCTTCTCTTCCCCGAAAAGCTCTATACGAGGCTGTTCAGAGAGAATGCCAACGCCCGTTCTGGTCCAAGCCTATCAACGACGATTTTGTCCGCAAAATGGCTAATGGATACTCAGCGACGATGTTTCTCCTGGTTTGGTACTGTCGGTACTCGCGAACAAAAATCCCCCTTCCCTACAGTCCGACCTGGAACCTGCAGCTCAAGGCCGCTGTTGATACAATGGGCGACATGCAAAAGGGTCTAACCATGCACAGCGCGTTTCTGCACTGGCGTCATACTGGCGCCGATGTCTGGTGTGGGATTCTCTACTTCGTCATCGCCCTGATGGACAAATGGACGGCGCTGCTTACCGGCGAAGCACTCGTTGGCCTTTCCACTGCATCAAGCTCAGAGTATCGACTGTCCGTTGGCTTCGGACTGGGCTACTATCTAGCTGGTGCTCTTATCCTGGATGCCGTATCCCAGCCTCTCTGGACTTCTGTTCACCAGAAAAACAGCGAGGCGATATCATCCATTGGCAGCCTACGTGAAGTGCTCTCCCACAACGCACGCGATCGCCAACGCCTGTACTGGACCAACCTGATGAAATTCTTCTTTGTCCACATCTGGGGAGTTGCAGTTACTCTCTCGCTGATGTGGGCATTTGAACCATCCCAGCGCGCATCGATAATGTATTTGGGATATATAGGTGCTTATAGTGGCCTGCTATTCTACCAGTACAACCGTATCTTTACTGGACCGGAAGCAGCGCGGTGCCTTGCATTGGGCTCGGCCGTGGGATTAATAATTGGGATTGTTATGCATAAGGTGATTCCACCCTTTACATGGAGCAGCGTTATCTCGCTGGCGTCCGGTACTTGGACTGCTGCCATTTACTCCCTCTGGCTGTCGGACATTGGGATGCCAGGGTTCAATCGTGGAACAAACTTCAAGAAAACTTCTATCAATTCTCCAAAGCCGTCATATACGAGCAGCTCCCTGGAACCCTATTTGGACCTCTCGCCTACCACGCTGGCTCAGACATTTGAGAACATCAATGCTCTGCCTGAGGACGTGCGCTATAAACTGGATCCATCAAGCCACCCCGGAAGTGAGGTAAAAGAAGTCATCAGAGCAAATCTGGGCTCAAGGACATCCGCTGTCGTTCAGGCTGCATTCCCTAATGCCGAAGAACTGCTGACCGAAGTCGTCCGTCTCTGGGTCTCTGGCCAGACAATCATTGAGTTCGTCTCTGCTGAACACCTTCTCCAGACAGAGCAACGAGTCCGCGCTGTTAGTCGTCTTGTCGACAACCAGCTTCACATCTTCGTCGTGATCGGGCCTGGTCTCGTCGGGCAAGACTGGACGACAAATATTCGACGCAACTGCAGAGCTATCGCCGAGGCTGTCGTGCAGGCTACTGCGGAAGCGAAGCTGGGCTTTTCGCACGATCAGGCCATGCTGGCGGAGCTTCTCGTTGGTGAGCATCGTGACGATTATGACCTCACTGTCCCCGAAGGTGTTAAGTACCAGCTTGAGCGGTCACCTTCTGAGTGCTCGCGGGTTTCCAGCCACGGCCAACGGACATTACTGCGTCATCTCCTGCTCGGTATTGACTGCGATCTGGAGTGGGATGGCCTACCTAGGTCTGCACGATCATTGCTACTCCGACGTTGCTCTGGAAAACCGGGTCGCGGCACCACTGAGGAGATTAGTTGGCTCCAACAGCGAGTGGGAGCAGCAGACCTACAAGGCATTGGGTCGTTTGTCGCACGGTATAACATGGGTGTTGGCCTGTCCTTGTCAGTCAACTACTACGCCCAGCGTTGGATGGACCAGGCAGACTATCCAGACTATCCCGTCTTCCAGGACAGCACATATGAAAAGCCCATCCAGAGGGCCCTCCCATCCCCACTTGGGACAAACGTGCGGTTTACGGATGCGTTGAAGCTGTCCTTCACATATATCCACCACAGTGTGAAGACGTGCCTCAAATTTGTTATTATATCCCTCGTCGCGGATCCTCAGTATCAGCGTGAACTCGAATATGTTCTTCGCGGACAGCCGTTGGCATTCTCTTGGCCGGTGACAATTCTGTTGAACAGCATCTGGTCGCTTTGTAAACTTCTCCAGCGGATTCTAATCCCCCTTGTACTGCTTCACGGCCGCGACAATATCGTCGATGTATACAAGGGCACCCGTGGCTGGAAGACGATAATCGAAAAGGACAGAATCGTTATTGAAAATCTGCAGGGGCCAGTAACCTGTTTCAGGAAAACTCAAGACGACGGGCTTACACTTTTATATCAGTATTCGGGAAATCATACGAAAGAGCCGAAGGACCAGGCTCAACTGCTGGCTGTCAACACGTACACAGGAAAGCTTGTGCTTCAGCGACGTCAGGAATACAAGGCCAGTAAACTGGAGAACGACTTTACTTACGAATACGCGGATAGCCGCAAAGGTCGAGGCCGAAAACTTCCTATCCAGAGGGAATGCACCGCAGGGGAGCTGGAAGGGCAAATCGTCCAGTACGACGATAGCGGGTATATTGTGTCTGGATCTGGCATGCAGGGTGTCAATCCAATGCAGTTCAAATACCGCTTCCGGAAGAATGCAAAATTCGACGACGAGCTGCTACGTGCTGAGTATACATTCCCTCATATCCAGATCAAGGTGGCCTGGTGTATGCCGCCACCGCATCGTCCGGAGCGTGAGGACAAATGGATTCCTTATCCCAGGGTCAGCAGGGCTACTTTCATTCAGGGCGAGGATGTGCACCATGCGAAGTGGACGTATGATCACAAATTCCACCCAGTTATCAAGACAACACTCAATGGGCAAGATGTGCCCACGCCCCCTATGATACAGGACGATTGGTTTCATGTGCTGCAGAAGCCTACCAGGAGTAGCTTCCTACACGACAACCCTCTGTTCTTCTTCAGGTCGATCAAGACAAATGCAATTACGAGGATGCTTGGATTGAACGTCAAGACCAGACCAATTCCAACCTCTAGAGCCCGAACACACCTGTGGAAGTCATGGAAAGGCAGCAAGGAGTTCGACGCGGTGACTACTACCTGGCTGGATGAACTGCTCCTACGCTCTGATCGCGTTCTTGGTCCGTACTGGAGAAATCGCGATTTCGGTCGCCTCGATGCCGCCGGTGATTACCTTGACGGCCAGGTAGATACTATCCTTGCTCGTGTTGATATCGACCCGGAGGTCAGTTCGTGGACGCAAATGGCGTTTAAGATCAGCGACCTCTACAGCTTTGGAATCGGCGGTGATGCCAGGATTAATACACGCACACTCTCTACGCAGTTGCAGGACACTGATTCTCGCCTCCATGTTCTGGCTATGGATACGGCGACTTGGCCTAATGAACCTGGCGGTGTCTCTGCCTGTCGTCGGGACATGGTTAATGACCTGAAGGGTATAAGGTGGCACATTATTTCTGAAAATGCCAACGATTATGGAGTCCCGAAATTCCAAATAGAGAGGAATGTCCAGTCCCTGACTGTTCTACCGCAATGGGGCCTCGACTTTCTCAATCCAACCCACGGCGTGTTCCAGAATACCCTCGATTCAGCCGTCGTGGAACGTTCATTAGATACGAGGAAAGAGGACATCAGGAACCACTTTATCCCAATCCTCACGAAGCTCGTTCGCTGTGCACGGACGAGCAGCCTGAAGCGCCACCATATTGAGGAGGCAACGAATGCCCTTGTCGACCTGAATACATACTTCGAGTCCGGCCGCAGCTGGAACGACGTGTGGATGAGCGATATAGTGAAGAATACATGGCGTGAGCTGTGGCTTTCAGACGACGTCGAAGACACAACTCCAGTCTCGAAATGGTGGGATGCAGAGCATCCATCACTGCAGCAGCTTGATACGGCGCTGGATATGTGGCATCGCTGTACGTCCCTTGACACTCATTACTGAAAATAGCTAACGTACTAGACCTCTTCATCTTTTCCATCCCCGTGCCCGAGCGCATTCCAGACGTCTTCCAAGCCTCGCATCACTTCACTGGTGCAACGTACGGTGTCCTCTGTAAAGCGAAGCGCAAGTGTTCCCTCCATGTGTGGGATCACTGCGTGAGCTTCCGAGAGGTCACCGTCTTCTTGTCTTCTGCTGTCTCGTTTGATTCTGCCTTTGTCAACAACACTTTGATATCCCTTGGCCATCTGGCGTGTGTCCTAGTTGAGCATCATGCTGACGTTGTCTTGCCATGCGCCGAGTACTTTAACCCTGGGTGGGAGATTGAATTAGGAACGGCTGAAGGGGGTCTCCAGCACCGCCGTGCCTTTAGGCGTAAGATTGACCCTGTAGTCAATGGGATCACCAGTATGGAGAGGTACAAGCCTATTGAAACCATCAAGACTACGACGCCTACTGTTGTCATGTTGTCGCACATTCGGTACGTTCCTCAACCAATACACGGAATATAACTAACGTCCGCAGTTACGTGAAAGATATAAAGACGGCCATCTTGGCCACCGACCTCATTGTACATAAATGGGGCTTCAAGGACTACAAGCTACATATATACGGAGACATGGAGCGTGCTCCAGCCTATGCATCCGAATGCCAGGAAGTCATCGCATCCAAAGGACTGCGAGATAACGTCATGCTCAAGGGTCTAGGAAACCCATCCGTCGTTCTGCAAGACGCCGTGAGTAACTAAGAAGTTATTGAATACTCAATACTAACTTATACAGTGGCTCTTCATGAACTCTTCCATCTCCGAAGGCCTACCCCTAGCCATGGGCGAAGCAGCCCTAACCGGCGCCCCAGTCGTCTGCACAGACGTCGGCGCCTCATTCTGCGTCGTTACAGACCGTGCCACAGGCAAACGCTTCAGCGAAGTCGTCGCTCCCAACGACGCTGATTCCCTCGCGCGCGCTCAACTGCGCGTCCTGGCCCTCTTGGACAAATGGAGTCCCTTCGCCGAAGACTCACCAGGGGAAATTGTACCGACCCTCGAATTCCACCCAACCCCCGAGCAGATAAAGGCCATTTCAGACCGGATATATGCCAAAGTCCCCCAGCGACGGAAGTTTGGTATGCTGGGGCGCAAGAACGTACAAAATAGTTTCTCGTCGGACAGGTATCTCCGCGAGCACGAGCAGTTGCTTTGGCTGGGGAAGTATCAGAGCCATAGCTATATTGCGAGGACGAGTGCAGTTTCGTCAAGCAATTCCAGTGCCGCACTAATTAAAGAGAAGACGGCGATGCAAAGACTCTATGTTGGGAATTTACCGTCTACACCGGACTCGATATATCAGCCTGTGCCGGCGAGGGCGTGGCGTGCGTGGAGGGATTCCAGACATGCCAGTTCGTCGGGGATGCATACGCCGGTGCCGGTTTAATACTTATGTAATGTTTATAGATATAGATTTGATGTTAGTCTAATTGTTTCATGCGATAAAGTTCGTTTTGAACCTCTTCAGACGGAAAGTACGCTCCCCTTGTATCTGAGGAATGTCCCCTTGCTTTGGCGTCACCGTGGAAACGAGCAGTCGTCCATCGCTCCTTCTCTGGGATGATCGGAGAATTCTTCCTTCCTATTCTGTCTCCAGGTGACTCCTTCCACTGCTAGGCTCGAGTGGCTCCTTCCTAAATAGTATCGCATCTTCCTGTCCCAATTCGTGGTGGTCAGCAGTCAGTATGTCCCAAAAACCAGAGAGAAGCCCTAAGTGTGGTATACGGTGAATCGGCTATAAATGTGCCAAAGGGCGCCAAGGGGGGCGTATCCCTAGCCTGAGATTAGCTTACTATGCCCCCGCTTCGGGTCTACTTTGCGTATTCGAGACTCGGCGCTGACGCCAATAATACTATTCTGTCACTCTATATCACGGCAGGGTGTCCCACCGGGCGGTGCCTTCGGTTACTCAAATGACCCGGTGGCTGACAGAATATAGGGCCGCGCTGAATTAGCCGTTGTAGTTGGACGGGAGGTCTCTGCGCCAAGTTATCCAACACGAGGAGCTGAATACCGATATTGGCACGCGGCAATGCCGATCTCGATGCCGGGCTAGGCATGTCAGCAGTGAGACTTAATATATAGATATATCCCGAACTTGACTCCAGTCTACCCCGGGTTCGAGGTGGAGTATGGGCCGTGCGGATGGATAAAAGTGTTCAAGGCTGCTGTTATGCTGGGGATATACTGGTTTATCTAAAACATCGTTTGTTGCACAGCATTGTTCACTTGCTTGTTGCTTATATATAGCCATGGCCTGTACTGTTCCACCTCGGACATGGGAAGGTGGGTTTGTCCGTCCAGCAGAAACGAACTCATGGGAAGATGAAAGTAAATATGTCACCGAAAATGGCGAACGCGCACACTATACACTGCCAGTGTACACAGAGCTACCGACTTCAACAGTTGGCAATGAGCTCGGCCTGGCGCACTTGAGGACGTGGCCGAGCATTTATGATGGAACTTCCCAGGACAGGCCGGAATGTTTCCATCCCCCCAGCGAGGTGGATGTACTTATCTGTGGTGGTAGGTATAATCTACTAGTACGCTGAACAATTAGGGCTAATCGAACCAGCTGGTCCATTTGGGTTGCAACTAGGAATGATTCTGGCGAGACAGGGTATTAGTTTCAGGATCATAGGTATAGGCAGAGCTCAATATAAACCTGGCTAGTTACTAATAGAATCAAACAGACAAAGCAAAGTCGCCTTGTCTCTCTGGTCGTGCAGACGCAGTCCACCCGAGGGCCTTGGAGCTCATTCACGCCTGGGGACTTGCCCACGAAGCCACTGACGAAGGACCGCTCATCAACTCGACAGCAGTGTACAGCAACGGTGTAAAGCTCTTCCACAGCAACCATCCAACAAGCGATTCCCGATACAAGGGCGCCCATGTTATAACGCAGGGCCAGCTGGAACGGATATACATCCGCGACCTACTCCGGCATCAGATCGTTGTGGAGAGGGAGACGCTCGTTCACGGGTTTGATGTCCTAGACGGCGACTCGACGTACCCGGTGAAAGCGACAGTGAAGAATGTTTCCACCGGTGCTGAAGAGGCTGTCAGAGCGAAGTATCTGATCGGGGCTGATGGTGCGGCCAGCAGTATTCGCGAGCAGATGAAGGTGAACTTTGATGGGCTGGCGACCGATATTTACTGGGCTATTATCGACTGTCGCTTTAAGACGGATTATCCGCATATATTTGGAATGAGGTAGGTCTTCTTACGATCTTTCTTACTTGATACTAATGGCATTGCAGCATGCTAACCAGCACACATGGTGGGAGCATTATCATTCCTCGCGAGGAAGGCCATACTCGGTAAGGATTCCAGGTCCATATTTATATCCCATCTAATGAATCAGGATATATATCCAAGTGAACGAGGAAACAGCCCGCCGACTCCGCGAAACCCGAGACGCCAGAAAGAATGCGTCTGCTGTAGGCGAAACTCGCATCGATGACCACGGAATCACACCAGACGAAGCCCTAGAACAACTGCGCAAGATCATCGCACCATGGACCATCGAATTCGCCTCTCCGATCAGCTGGTTCTCAGTATGGAAAGTCAACGAGCGAGTAGCCCGCCAGTTCTCATCGGCTGATCTGCGTGTGCATCTCGGAGGCGATGCAGCCCACGTCCACAGCGTGATGGGCGCATTCGGGTTCAACTCCTCTGTCTACGACGCTGCGAACCTCGGCTGGAAATTAGGTCTTTGCCTCAAGAAGCAGGCGAGGAGGGATGTTCTGCTTCCAACATACGATAGCGAGCGGCGCATGGCTGCAAACCGTGTCATCCGCTGCTCAGGCGCATACTTGCGCTTCCTCTGTAATTCGCATCTGCCTTTGGCAGGGCTCAGAGGGCTAAATGAGAAGCTTGAATCCCACGACGAAGCCCTGCCAGTATTGGATGGAAGTATCCAGGCACAGGGCCAGTTCATGGGGGTATTCTACAGACGACACTCGAATTTCCTACTCGGCATTGAGTGGCCTATTATAGAGTCATGTATTTGTCCTGTCGATACTCCTGAGCAGCAACGGCCGATTTCCGTTCGCAATGGGGCTAGAGCTCCGAATCCTCGTATCTGCTTTGACTCAGAATACACGGCGTACTTGTACGATACTATGGCCGGGGTGTCGAAATTCCATCTTTTAGTCTTCGGCTCGGATCTCCAGGGCCCAGTGCGCGCGAGACTGGCGATATTCTCCAAGAAGACATTTGGACCGGAAGGCCTTTTCGTCCGCTTTGGTGGGAAGGAGCTTTTCAATGTTATTCTCATCACTAAGGCTCTACCCTACCAGGCCAAGACATTGCTTGGCCCACAGCATGGCAAAGAGGACGATCTGAAGGGTCTCCGTGAGCACGCAACTGTGGTGTACGATGACCGGGTTCCTGATGACGACGCCCATTATTGGTACGGGGCTAATCATGCTCGTGGTGCTGTTGTCGCTGTCCGGCCTGACTTGAGCGTCGGTGTCAGCATTTGGCCGGAGGATGTGGACGGGTTGGATGCATATTTGTCCGGATTTTTGGTCAAGAAAAAGGTGCCATCTGTGGAATGGAGTAAGAATGGCGTCGAGGTGACCAGCCACGAGGTTGGTGGCATATCCAACATGCAGATGGCTCGTTCGAGGAAGTCCATTCGAGCGTGGCTGTCTAGTCTGTTGACCTTTTAGGCTCAGCTGTATATCTGTGCATTTGGGGGGGAGACTGGATTGGATGAACATGTGGACAGGTTTAGAATGAATTAAACCCATTATGAAGAGTCATTTTACTGTACTCCTTGGTACACTGTCAGAAGATGCTAGTCTTTGCGGTCGAGAGAGGGCCAGAATGTGATATCACCAATTAAGTGCTGGTATTATTACCGCACCCTAAAAACGTAATAATATAGCTGATTCGAATCTTAATGCCTGATAGGTTTTCTATTATTCGGTATTCATATCTAGCAATGATAGGTCTACCCCCATGCCCAACTAGATAAAGGGATCGCGGGTGCAGGGATGTGCAGAACACATTTACCCCCCAATAGTCTGCGTGGAAATACCTGCATACAGTTTAGATAAGTCCAGATTCGGACCAAAGAGAAAGACAACGAGGCCATGCAAACACGATGCATCAGCGACATGCACGAGGCGGGATCTAGAACGTGGAGGCTGGACAGTCTACATATCTCACATCCATCGTCTGCACTCCGCTACATGTTGCCCTTTCTGCAGTATTCTCCGAGACAATGCAGGTTACACGAGATTGATGTTCCCCTCCTTGAAAGGTTCGAATGTCAGCACAACACGAGCCGACAGGCTTTTGTGCCAGGATGCGGCAAGGATGCGGCAAGGATTAGGCTCTGGAATAGCAGCATTCTTATCTCAGCGTGGTTCAGCTTGCAGTAGCCACCTGGACCGACAGGTCTCGTTCATCGATAGGCAATTATGATAATGGGCGGGGAATATCACGCACAAGAGGGATGCGATGGAACCACCGCTCATTGTAGCCAAGCATGCTTTTAATGATCGGGTGATTATACCCCTCGTGCATTTAGGGTGCAAGTCTATTGTTAGACAAGGATTGAGCTCGAAAGCACTACAGGGCTTGATCCTGAAGCGACGGAAATGTGTTTGAGGATGCTGATATCCAGGTCCCGCCATTTGATACCCTAGAATGACATGTAAAATACCTTCACCCACCACCATCCTAATCGTCCGTCTTAATCGCAGCTGATATGGCGAATTTCGTCACCGCCTCAAATATCGCCCCGACCTTGTCACTTGAGCAGACTGCTTGGATGCAGACTCGCCGATGATGGGCGTCGGGCTTGGCTTTGTCTGGGCTCGTATCGGGGAGCAAGACGGGAGGAAAGGATGGCGCATGGCTGGGTGAAGATCCCGGGCAAAAGGCTTGAGATACGAAATCGTCGATTCCCATGGTTGGAGGGATGTCAGTTTCGAAAGACGCACACCCTTCTGCCTGGTCTGGAAAGAATTAGTTGGTAACTCATGGGACCGTTTCTGCCACACATACCGACTAAGGTAAAAGGAAAACCTGTTGAATCGACCTCTAGCCCACCGGGTGTAGGGTAGGGCAGTGGATGAGAAGTAGCTGCTAGCCAGCTGGGGCAGCTTTCATCGAATACCAAGGGGGAACTATCGTGGCCAGTTGGGAGTGTGTTGAAGTCTGGCGGAGTGGCCGATGATGAAGAGATGTCTTGCTCTTTGCTATCAAACTCAGGAGAGTGAGACCAGAGTATCTCCTGCCATGAGGTATTGCTCAAGCCACGGACTCTTGCAACCCCGGTCTGGTGACTCTTCAGTCGTCGTTGCAGTATATGGTATCTGTTTTTTGCAGCCAGACTCGTTCTTCCGGGAAAGCACAGGGAAACAATCTGCTGCCAGTAGTGGCCATGCTTGTTGACTTGCTCAATTAAACGGTCATCCTGGGACGTGTTAACAATATCCTGTGTCGAGTTGAATGACGTACCTCTTGCTGCGTCCACGGACTGTGGTCGATATCCGGATTGATAGACTGGCTCCAGCGTTTCGAGCACTGATCTGGCAGCCGCGTAGCGACCACAGCTGCAACGACCGACCACTTCGTACCATGTCTCTGAATAGCTCTGCGTAGTCGCTCATCTTCAGCCTGTGTCCAGGCCCCTTTCTTCACTTTCGCCGCAGTGCCGTACCAACGCTTGCGGCAATCTTTGTTCGTTCTCCCCGGAAGGAATGCGGCGATCTCATGCCAGCTAATGTTGTCAACCGTTCCTTGTGCTACAGGTGATGAGTTAGCATGGCGTCTAGGGGACAGCCTGCAGAGATCGGCATGGAATACCTCTTCTGACTTCCCTCTTCAAGATCATGTCTTCTTCCGGTGTCCAGTTCCGACGGCGGCGGACCATCAGGCAATGCGTCCCTTCCGGCATAGCATTCATCATTTAAAGCTCGAGGGTCATGTGCGTTGGTGAAACTTCGAATACTCGTCATTGACTCGCAGTGAGAGCACTTTTATACACACGCAGGCATGGATGATCCATCATCTTGGCTGTGCAGCCATATTTCAGCTGACATATTGGCATAGTATACCACGATCACAGCTGGATCTTGTCCCTGCACTGGCGGGGATTCCTACTTGCCAAACCCGTTAGGCCATCTGGTACCCGTGTAACGCAAGCCAGTCAATGGTGGTAGCAGGGCGCATGGCAGGGTTGCGATACCCAGACTCGTATTCCATAAAGGGCAAGCCGTCAGCAGAACCTCTCGTGTTCTCCTATCTTCCCCTGCTCGCAATTTACCCTCGCTGGTGTTGCCCGTTTTCGTTTATAGTGGAAGTAGCGCCATCGTATACTATATTCACATAGCCCTCCTTGGAATACGGGATCTACGATTAGACTGGCGCCATTGTGAGGATTTTCACATAGCGCGTTGCTAGATCGAGGGCTTGGTCCGTGTCATATGTAGCCCAGCAATCGATCCAAGCCTGCAATCAGCACATGTTATTCATTCCCTCCGACGGGGCAGCGTATGGGCAGGGCGCCCGATATCCACGCGAGGTCAATTGCGATCCAAGGTCTCAGCTCTGCGTCCAGCCATGATGCCAAGTACCTAGGGCGCCTGAGATGAACTCCGATCTCACGCAAAAGGTGGAAAGTTTAAATGGTATTTCCAGTCGATGAACGACAGTCGCATGGTCGGAATGACCTTTCCTATTTTGAATTACTACTTACTCTACTACGTACTTGTACAATGGTACGGGGCGGGGCTTGAGAAGAGGTTGCCAACAGGGTTGTCTGTACCACTCACATAATGCGTGGTACAAGTCCCAAGAAGACGAATACCACTGTAGCAATGGTCTATGTATAGCAGCAGCCGTGATGCACGACACAGAGCAGCAGACAGCTACTCGACGTAATCACTGCCAGACATTCAAGCCACTCGGGTCGGTTCCAACAAATAGGGCCTTTAACCGTACTTGGCGATACGATATCTTCAATTATAAGCGATGGAACTAATCGAATTACGTCGTTTCTAATAGCAAGAATCGAGCTGAGGCAGATAAGCAGATGGTATCCATGGACGTCTTACATGCTGATACTTGAATATTAATAAATGTTATCTTGCATGCTATACCCAAGCAAGCAATACGATAGAATCAATAGGTTCAGATCGCTGATTTGAACCCCACGCGACTAGTTGAGTAGCCCTAGTTGACGCCGCATGTCCGGGTTGAGCCAGGTAAGGACCGAGAAGCCTCTAGCTAGTTAACATCTCTCTGTGAGGAAGTAACTGGTGATATCCAACTCCCCATTCTGCTTAAATAAACAGCTCAAATAAGACTGCAGCCCATTTCCCGTCTCCAACGTCTTCTCTCCAGCCACCTTCTCCAGCACCCGGAGGTAGTTTGCGCAGTACGACCCACGCCCGTGCGCCTCCATCCACCGGGTCACGCCCTGGGCTGATTTGAGATCATCCTGCCCATAGTGCGTCAGCGGGGTGTAGAACTTGATATCTGGCAGCTCGGCACCAGGTGCAATGTCAAAGTAGTACAGATAGTAAGCTGCGCGGCCCAGGGGTGAGGATCCTGTCCCGAACCCATGATGAACAGGTGCGTCTGCATCGTCCGGGAAATCGGATGGCAGACCAGTGACGTCTTCGAGGAGTTTATGCAGATTCTGCAGCTGGGTTTCTAGTCCTGTGATGCGCCCGCCCAGAGTCATTACCTCGCGGACTGAAGCGAATGTCGTGTGGGGGGATCGGAAGTAGAATTTCAACCTCGACGATTGTGACCCCGTGGGCGAGCTGGTCCCGTTGTCTATCGCTAGGCCTGTTGGGACAAGGACTTGGCCTTCGATGCTGGTCTGGAGGAAGTCCTGTAGTGTGTCCAGAGCCTTTGTCCCCGCCTTGTTGTCGGCTTCGGAGAGTATATGGCGCAGGGAAGCGTCCCAGCGGTCCATTGGGAGTAGTCTCTGTCCAGCGAGCCGGGGGAAGAAATATGTCTTCAAGGTCATCCCGTCATGCAGATAATCGTACCCGAGCATCGTGGTGGTAGCGAGGGGGACACCCGCCTCCTTTGCCTGCCAGTATTTTGTTTCAGGATCGTAGAACGTGGACAGGAAATGATTCGTCCAGGCCATGTCCATGGAGATGCGGTGCGAGAAGGAGTGCAGCAGCTCCCTCGTGCGCCGCTGGTTAATGGGATCTAATGCTGTGCCACTGGACTCTCCAATGGGCTCGAATCCAATCCGGATATCTGGCCTGCTGTTTGCGCTCGGCCCGTTCCATTTCCACGAGTATATCAATGGAAGCCCGTGTTGAGTTATCAGGCATTTCCACGGCACGTTCCGATCTGCATCGGGTGCTCGGCCCATGTAAGGCACCTGGATGGGGGGTTAATACACAGGCTCTGCTGGCGTAGGCGTGGCACTTACCGTCCAGTGGTAGTGGATCAACAAGTTCTCATATTGCCTTTCCTTTGAATATCCGGCCTCTTCGAGCATCGCTGCCATATGGGGGCCAGTAACATTCCACCAGTAATTGCTGTCGCTGTCTCGAGAGGGAAGCCATCTGGATAGAGATTCCCACACAGAGCTGTCGTCTTTTACGTGTAGTGCCTGATCTCACGGTTAGCACGATGCGACTGAATCTGATCCAATCTTACCTTCTGGACACCGTTTGAGTTGGCCATTCTTCCGACTGGAGAAAACAAGCAGTAACAGCAATATCAAAATTAACGCAGCTGCACGGAGACATCGCGCGTTTCGCCTCGCACATTTTATATGAGACTTGACCTCCCTAGAGGTCAAAGCATTCATATCGAGTACGAGATGTACAGACCGAATGTCCGCCTATCCCACTCAGTTCGTCAAATCAAATTGGATATTGTCTGTTGGTAGCTCGAGATGGCGCCCGAGTACGAACGCATCTGAATCCCTTGATTCAGCACCGAGACATCCATTCCATTCCGGCCTGTGGGAGCAATATCGAAGCCACAAACATGGCAATATCGATTCTAGCAAGGTGGGCGCTCCCTCCTGCAGGCCGCTGATATCCAGATCTGGGAATATTGCAGCCTAGTGAATTGTCCGAGCTTGCAGCCTCGGGGCATTTACGATTCGTTGTCGATGTCCGACCACCACCTTAGACCCCGATGGTGCATTAGACCTATGCATATTGAATACTGGGCTTACGATGTCAGACCTGCCACCAAATCCTGGGACCTTCCGCGGTGGCTACCCCGGTCCATGAGCCAGAGCTGTTCTGAGACAAGGGTTAACACTCCTGCCAAACAGTAGGAACGAACCAGCCGTCAACATACCTTCGGGCACTCTTAGCACTTCCAGGATACAAACTTGAGTGCTGGTGACGGGCTTCCGAATGTGTAGGTCGAAACAATTAACGGGCTGTACGAACAAGGGTACTGCAGGGAGACGGAGTACTCATTCTCCTGGCATGTTTCGTACAAGCGTGTGGTTTATGTCTCTGTTATTTGAAGAACTACTCCATATGGTGCAAGGAGATCTGCACTCGGTTAAATTCAGGAATTAACAGCTTCAGTGTGTCGATCAGCGACGGACTCAGTCTGTGACCTCCGTCATGGACAGCCGTCTTGGGAGCCCTAGCTGTTTAGGACTGAGGGTCTGGGCACTCTGACTGATGAAACTAAACACAGCGCATGTGTTGATTTGTGGATATGGGCTAGATGCAGGCAGCTTGTTTATCTGATACAAGCCATTAAGGGGTCTTCCCCGCCATTCTTCACGGCTGCATATATCATGGCCGCTCCAGCCTAGCTTTCACTAGACAACAATTTAATTCACCTGTACCAACGAATCCCTTTATGATCTCGTGTTAACCACCATGCGCCTGTCGATAATCACTGTTGCGCTGGCGACCGCGTCCACCGCCTCGGCAGCCCTAACTTGGACCCTGGAAAAGTCATCGAGTCCCACTGACGATGAAGCCGACGCATACGGATTGATTGAGGCCGCAATGGAGGCTGCAGTGGCCCGGCACGCCAGCCTCGGAGATGCCAGCAAGTCAATCAACGTGTACTACGTCCCCGGCGTCCCAACCGCCGAAGCAAGCTACGACGGCACGATTCGATTCGGTACCGACCGCAACTATCTGAACGAGCGTACGGCTTTGCACGAGATTTCGCATACCCTTGGCATTGGACAGACCGCTGCCTTCGACGAGCACTGCGCTGCTAATGACTGGCCTACCGCAACTCCGCTGCTGCAGTCGTGGGACGGGGGCGACGCGATCATTAACTGTGGTGGGGGACATATCTGGCCGTACGGGCTGAATTACAATGATGAATGGAGTGAGACAAACGCTGATCGTCATGTTGAGCTGATCAATGCGATGCTTGCAGATGGACTATAGTTATGGCAACTGTATCTACGTCGGGCAATATGCTTTATGTACATATCTATCCATCGCGCAATATGATAACGTCGAGAACAATAGTAGCCTCCCGATCAAGCCGACCCATTGGCAGTTCTATTAAACAAAGGAGTGATTTTTCCATCTCTCAGTTCCTTTTCAACAACTGTCGCGACTTCGTTCCACCTTTCCAGCGTGTCAGCCTCCGCATCGAAAGGATATAACCAACGATTCTGTTATGTTCAGTTAGTTACAACGGTCGTATTTCTGCATTGTAGTCTCACCCTCATCATGACATCTTCCGGGTTCAGGCTCTCGCCAGCTTCGAGTTTCTTCAATGCGCTGTGCCACCTGTCACGTATATCCTCTCCGTTGCGCTGGCACTTGCGCACTCGGTCAAAGCGCAACTTCTCATACACCCGCGTCTAAATGTATGTTAGAAATGTCAAACAGATGAACCGGATAAACCCACCGCAAGAGGAACATTCCCCTTCCCAGCCAGCTTCAAGCAAAGCGCCAACACCGCCGCGCTCTCCGTCGCTTGCGATGCACCCTGTGCACTCGTCGGCAGGTGCGGATGACATGAATCCCCAAGAAGAGCAATTTTATGACTCCTGCTAACCCACGATGGAATCGGATCCCGATAACAGATCTTCCAATCCAGACACTCTTTCGTCTTATGCACAGCCGCGGCAATGCGCGGATCCAGGTCCCGGATCTCGTCGCGCACATCGTCCATATTCCCCGGCTGGAACCAGGACTCTGTGATGTCTTCTGTGTCCTTGTGTGTCAGGATCCAGTTGAATTCGTCCCCGTCGCGCAGTGTATTCTGGACGAGGTGCACGTCGTGCCCGATCCAGATGTTGATGCATTCTTTCTCGACGAATTCCCGGCACAGGGGGTCTTCTTTTAGGAATGCGCCTTTGAAATAGGCGCGGTAGCAGGCGTATCCGGAGGATTTGGGTTTGTCTTCGAAGCCGAGCACGAGCTCGCGGGCGAGGGATTTGATTCCTTCAGGTGTTAGTATGGCCAGTTAACGGATAGGATGCTATACCATCAGCAGCGATGATCACATCGGCTTCGTGCTCCTCGCCATTGGAAAGGGTAAGCGACGGGTTCGTCTCGTCGTACGATACAACCTAGAGATACATCAGCTAAACGTGAATAAAGGCTCGGTTGAACTTACAGTACAGCCCATATGCAGTGGAATTCCCAAATCTGCAACCCTGTCCAGAAACGCCCGATGGTAGTCCCCTCGATGCCCGATATATCCAGCCATATCCATAGCCGGCTGCTGGGCCGTAATCTCGCCGGTCTTCCAGTGTCGAATCTGGAGGAACTCAGACTTATTGCCCAGCGCGACCAGTTCATCGTGCAGACCCCATCGCTCTAGCAGCCTGAGTGCGTTCTCACCGAGACCTAAGGAGTCCCCGAGACGCAGGAACTCGTGGACTTTTTCGAATATTTCGACCTGGAAGCCTTGGTGGTGCATGGCCATTGCGGCCGCGCAGCCGCCTAGTCCGGCTCCGACTATGATCACTGCATGGTATTATAAGTTTTGTAGGACGACGGTGAAGGTTCAACAGACCTTTCATTATTATATCTGTCTTATCCCTGACTACGGTCTGCGTCGATGAAATGGTCTTATATTTCGGGCTTGTTTAATGCAGTGGTGACCTAGGATAGTGCCAGAAGGGTCTGTAATCCCGACTAAAGGGCAGATATTATATTACAGGCTCGCTGGCCTGATTCAAGTGCTCATGATTCAGTGAGATCTTCAATGTGGGGTAGCTGCCTCTCCTCTGGAGTATTTCCGGGCCTCCCCTCAGTGTATCACATCGGGTCTCTTACATCACTGGACCAAGAAATATGGAATTGGCGGGATAGAAACTGGTATTCTGTATCTGGTAAATCAAAGTTTGGCCTTGGGCACGACATCCCCCTGGATATCTCTCTCCGGCGTAATCTCCCAACCCATCCCCCTATAAGCCCTGGGCCAGATGCCATTCCTGCCAGGCGCCAGAATCCCCTTCGGATCCAGGGCATCCTTGATCGTCTCATTGAACCTCCTCAAGGCCTGATTATTCCAGCCATACGTAGCCGCCACCTGGTCCGCAAACAGCAAATGCGTCCGATACTCGCCATATCCCTCCTTCGCGCACGTCTCAATAAGCTCGCGCATCAGCCCCGTCGCGCGTCGCTTCTGGTCGAGATCCCCGCGGTCGTACACTATATTGGCGATATAGTGACTTTCCCGACCCGCAATCGCAAGCGTGGGAAAGTTATCGAAGCCCCATTTCCTATGCAGCCCGTCGATGATGCCATGCACGATCCGCGCGTCTTTACCCCTTGTCGGCACGATAGGCGAGAAGAATAGGTGCGCTGCGTTTGGGACCCAGTTTAGCCAGTCGACTTCGCGGAGGACGGGGATGCCCTCGCACACTTTTGCGCGGGAGTGCAGGTAGTGCGATTCTGGGAGGTCTTTGGTGTAAAGGAATTTACTTCCAGGGACTGTGCCGAACGCTGCACGGATTATATCCATTTGGGATTTTATGGCGTCTTCGCTGCCGTATTGCGTGCCGTAGAATACCCACGACACGTCGCCGCATGGTTGCGTTCTTGCCCTGTCTGCTAGGATGTCGCGGGGGACTCTTCCGGGCCCCTTGTACCACGCGCTCTTGGGTTTCCCGGTGACTGCTAGTTCTTGGATAACGTGGCGCAGCTGGGGTATATTTCCGAATACGCCTCTCTGGGCCAGTGGACGGATCACTTCGATGATCTGCTCGAAGTCGTCGTCGTGTGGGAAGGTGACCATGTACGAGAAGCTGTTTGTGGCGGGCATCAGCCAGAAGCCCATCTTGGTGACGATGCCGAAGTTGCTCTGGCTGAATATTCCATCCGAGTAGGGCCCGTATGCGGGTTGGAATGAGCCCCAGGTGGGATTGTCTGCGCCGTCTTTACCGGGGAGTGCGCCCATGCCTGTTCGTAGCAGCTCTCCGGTGGGTAGCACGATCTCCATTCCGCAGTGCTGGGAGAAGTGGTCTCCATATGGCGTGTATCTTTCAAGCAGTAGGTTAGCTATGTAGGTGTGTACCAAATGGCTGAACTCACCCGACTCCCCGATCCAATGCATTGCCCATGACACTCCCTCCACCAAGATCTGGACAGTCAATCCATAGAGGATACCCGGTCTTCTGCACTTCTTCATACAGTTTATAGTACGAAACACCAGGTTCAACCATGCACGATGCATTTCCCCCGTCTATATTGAGGATCTTGTTCATCCGTTTCCCAAGATCAACCACGACAGACCCAGGGACTCGCGGTGCTGCGCCTCCATACCCGATATTCCTGCCCATTGAGATGGGATAGATTGGAATAACATGCTTGTTCGCCCAACGCACCACAGCCTGGACTTCCTCTGTTGTGGATGGATACACGACTGCGCTGCATACCATCTCCTCTTGTTGAGCGATATGGAAGGCATCATGCGTGTTTCTGACCGGTTAGCTTATTCTCTGGGGATAAAACAGTCACTCACGGATGCTCCATATACCACCCATCGACTAATGGTTTATCGTTAATCTCCACGTTCGCAGCCCCAAGCTGTTGCCGAAGTTCAGTCATGGCCTGATTGAACTCCTCTCTCGATGTATTCGGCGGTAATCTCGGGACTTCGCGTTCGCGAGGAATACTCTCAGGCATGGTCTTGTTTGAATATAATCTCTCCTTCGCAATTCTCGCATCCTCCTCCATGCGCTTCGGAATGCCGCTATGCAAATCATCGCTGAGGAGCGGCGTAGGTGCCAACGCACTAGTACTGTGTTTGGGCGCCATGGTTGGTATCGTTTAGCTAACAGCGACGTTAATGGGTGAACCAGAAGTGTTCTTATACGTGCTTTTTCTGGAATGTCGGTAAGAACTTGGACTGTTTCTCCCCGCAGAGAAGGCCTCCTTCGGTCATGGAGGAAGGGAAATCCCCCGGCAGCTTCTCCGCATGGATTAAGGTGGGGCCGTCAATATGGAGCAGTGGTCTCCTTGATTCCATAGCCTTGATTCCCCAGTTATCGTCATATTTGCGGGGGTGTTGGAGTAGGTCGGTGATTACGCAGTTACGGTGTGGATTCTACTTCTTACACTCTTCCAGTAGTACAGCGTATACATATACAAAACAACTATCACTAGTACCACATCAAATCAGGTTTAATACAGATGTTTAAAATCCCAACCCTGTATGAAGATCTCCCCTTCTCTTATGCGCACCAGTGCTCGAGTTAGAACCCGTTATCAAACTGGCAGCCTTGTTGATCATCACTGAGACGCCCATCACGTCCTCCAGGGTAATGGGGTCTTTCTTCGCACTCCATCCTAGCTCTGTAGGAAGGCGCTCGTTAACTAGACTATGTTAGCTGAACCTTTCTATATTTGGAAGAAAAATTGGTACTTACAAAAGAAATACTCCACAAGCTTCTTCTCCACAGTCCCAGCATCCATGTCCCCAAAGACAATAATCGGAGCTGCAATCTCGCCAAGACTAAACTGCTCTGTGGTCTCGGTGAACCTGTACGTGGGATTAAAGGCCTTCGACACGATCTGACGGGCGATCTTGCTATTCGCGAGCATGTCAGCGGTCAGGGTGGAGTTTGTCCAGAAGGCGCGGGATTCAGCGAAGACGGTAGCGTTGAAGATGTGGTTCGAGCCGAAGTAGCTGTCTGCACGACTGTTTTATTCAATTAGCTTTGATTCTACCAGTTGTACTGAGAGGTGGGAGTACCTGAGGCTGGCATCGTGCTCTAAGACATTGTGTCTGTTTAGATGGTCCCTGTTCCAGGTTAGCGCCTCTCCCAACTCATGACGGTTGGAAATGTTGAGATGGGATAGTACAGCGTGAAGTAAGTTGAATTCTCAACAGGATTGGCAACAATGGCCATGTCGAACATTGTATTGGCGAGACCGGCGTCGAAGTTCAACGCACTGGTTAGGGCATCCACAACGGTCGGCCTAGTAAGGTTCCTGCCATCATGAGGAAGGAAGTTGTGGTTCGCGAGGGTGTTCATCATCGGGCATGGTCCACGATCTAGCAATCCATCGTTAGTTAACCGTATGCATGGGCAGAGACACCGTCCAATGCTGGCAGGGAAGAACGTACAGTCTCCTGGTCCGGCAGGTACCCAGGGATGGGACTCAGGCAACCGGGGACTGGCAGACACAAGGCCGGCCAGGGCGAGGACGGATTGAAGGGAGAATTGCATTTTGACTGGAATACTCAAGGAATTGTGCTCAATGGTAGCTATTCCGTGAACAAGCCGGCCTTTATATACCCATCGTCCAGGCAGAATGATATCTACATGAAAGCCCAATGAAAAGACATCTATTACGCATTCCCCTGTGTGGAATTGACCTGAGACCTGAATAATTCATCTATCCTGCCCGTTTAATGTCGATCATCAGTTCTGGTTCAGCTCATTGGGTCGCATTATCCTCGCGTTCGGGTGCTCGGGTTCGTATACTCGTACTCGTACCATTGTCTCAACTGGGACTAAGGGATGACAATCAGGGAGGTACCAAACTCTTTTGTGTTTCAATGATCTGGAGCCATCGTTATGCCCCAGTGTATTACTGCACTATGTTTGTAGTTTCCTGGTGGTCCATTCAACCACTGATTGAAATTCCACTCCCAGCATGACAGCATCCAACCCTTGGGGACCATGATTATACTTGCGTTGGACATCAATAGTCAACCGAACATAATACACATTCCTCATCTTAGCTTTACCCAACAGAACTTAGATACAACAAATAAACGCCGGAATATAACATGACTTTGCGTTTGAAATGTGAGGAACCCCCTTTTTCCATAACGCCAACCCAGTGCCCCCAACGCCGCGAAATCGACTACGAGCAATCTACATCCCCTTCAGTCGTGGCCTCCGTCTCGCAGGGTATGAAATCGAATCTCGCTGTTCGGTGTGAGTCGCAACAAATAGCACACATCTGCTGGCGGACGTTATTAGAGATCAAGGGAATCCCCGAACTGAGCCGATAGCAGATGTGTGCCCGAAAGCAACCCGTACATGATAACAGGATTCCTAGTGAGAGTTAGCAGCCTGGTGTATAGTGGGTATGAGGCGTAGGTAGGTGACTAACGAAACTTGCGGGTCTTCTCCCATAGAATAATGAATATTGGGATCTTTCCGATGGCTTCTCGTGTATCAGGCCCGTTGTGTGCTGAGCTGCTGTCCACCATGGGCATCCTCCTCCGGCCAGTCAAGCCGTTTTCAGGGGACAGGCCGACGAATATACTATCGGCCTTTGCATTATTACATAAGTTCATATCAAGCACATATGATGCCTGAGTTGCCGTACATATGTCTGCGAACTCCACCCTGGTTAACATAGTATTATCCTCTCTTTTGTCCACGGTAACAGGCACAGTCTTTTGGGTGTCGGGGAGGATTTCTGTAATCCTAGCAATTGCCCTTTCCGCATATTGGTGTTCGCTTCTATGGCTCTCCGAGTCGGTGTTATCGCTGAAGTAGCTGGCCACTGCGCAAGCAATTTCGTTCATTCGATCAACTGCTTCCATTTCATAGCACAGCCCCCTAAGCTCTTCAGAGGCCCCATCTCGGTACAGGACACGTTCCATATTTCGTCCAGTACCAGTGCGTTGAAGCCAGGATTTCTGAGCCTGTAGAAGTGCAAAGTTTTCCTGGCAATCACTAGGCGTCATGCTCGCGTTGTCTACCTGCGAAGTGGACGTGTGATTGACATCATCAAGCATCGCCGTTACCGCGAGGCCAGTAGGATCAATTTCACATATCCAGCGAACCCTATATTCGCTGTACGTGGGTTTTCGTCGCACCATAAGCTGGTGGTGACTATCCGTCGCAGTTCGGGTTATCCTAGTGGTGCCCAACTCCATGCACAAATCCTTTGTATCAGTAATGTGGCATGAGGTGCCCTCGTCCATTCTTTTAAATGTCTTCCTGACATCGCGGAGGACATTGGCAGCCGGCATAATATATGCCACACCAGACTCAACACTCCCCAGAAAGATATGCCCATATATCTTGCCTGTGGTATTATCGCGTACAATGGACCCACAGTCTCCTGGATGCAAGGGACCGTTTAAATCCACCACCAACGCTTCTTGGAATGTCGCCGCGTTTGGAGCGCGAATATATGATACTCTCCCGGACAGTCTGCCGTGGAGGAGGTGACCGGTGCCGGTGACAGTGGTAACAGCAGCACCCCCTGGAGCGACCTTGCTGACGTTTGCCTTTGAGAGGACAGGTAGCCCTGTCAGTAGCTCGTCATCAGGATCAACTTCAAGTAAAGCGTAGCCCAGGTCTGGCGATGAGATATTTGGGCTTTTGGCCAGTCGCTTGACAGGGTCACCCTTAGGCAGAGGCAGCGGGGAAACGAGGCTTTCGTCGTATTCATCGGCATCCCTGGTAACAGTTTGGCTCTCGACTGGTCCTGGTAGTGACCAGTCATCTACTTCTCCCTCGGAAAAGACATCTTCAGCATCGGACTCTGAGTCTGAGCCGGTGTCACTCAATGGAGGACTGATGCTGTATTGGCTTGTGAATTCTGCTTCTTCATCGCTGAGCTGGCCATCGCTGGAAAATGCTCCGAACTCGCAGTCGCTGTTGCCTTCCATCTCGGAATCCATGTCTGTTGCATACGGCTCTGAGAAGATATGCTGCGGAACGACATAGAATAACTTGCCATTGTGTTCAGTCACGCTCCCAATAGTTGCCACGCGGTGATCCGTCAATCCGGAAATTAGAAATTGTATAGCCAGTGATTCTGTCGGTTTTTCGGGGTTAGGTATTCGTCGAAGGCAGTAATGTGATGCCGAGTCGTCGTTGAGATCCTCTATAATGCCAGAAGATGCCAGAAGTCGCAAGTTCAAGATATGGGGAGGATACTCCCAGTGGCCGAGTTCTATTCCCGGCCACCGCTGCAGAATACCTGACTTACGTACGGCAGCCACTGCTTGTTTTCGTGATTTTGACTGTTTACAGGAGAACATGACGTGAGGGATCGCGGTGGAAGGCTCACGGCCAACCATATAGATATCGTAAACGACTGCACTAGAGCACCGGACTGGTCCGCAGGTACTATTAAGAACTTGCTGGATGTCGGTAGAAAATTGATCGTAAGCCTCTTGGGCAGGTCCCTGCGCTTCCCAGTACTTCAACCCCCCTTTTGCGACTCCACGAAACGGGCCAATGGATAGTTCTGGATTCTCCCAGACAGGCTTCGGTCTCTGAAGTAGCGATAATGGGTTTCGTAAATGTATGGCACTCATTCTGAGATGAGTTGATGCTATAAGTCTTTGGATTTCATTAAATGGTGGACTGAATCATAAAATCAGATAGCTGGATTGTAGGCTTCATCCCGGCGAGGGCTGGGCTCCCTGATAAGAAAAGCCACCAGCCAGCCTCGTCAGCCTTGGGCAGATTCAGGCGCTCAAGCCCGCACTTTCAGGGCTGTGCATCCATCCAATAAGACGAGCACTAACACGAGCCCAAGTCTTACATATTGTGCCGCAGTCCCGTCTTCGTCATAGTTCGGCAGTGACGTCTGTTCATGACGACCAGCATGTCTCTCGACCGTTCCATTCTGGAGTATCCGGTGCCACTAGCGACACAGACGGAAATCGCCAATCGATTCTGGGCCCCTGGGCATGTCCAGGTCGATTACCTTCGGCTATACTTCCAGTACTATGCCGAGCAGTGCCGGATAGTCTTCCAGTCTCACAAAATGCGCTTACCTCTGAAACAGCACCAGGACCTTGTTGAAATTGCCACTCATATTCTGGGAAGTGTTAGTCGCTCCGATATTAAAAGACAGCTTATCGGAAAATACGACGCCGCTGACGGGACGTTGGACGATGCGCTGGATGCCTCCATACACCTTGCTGTCCGACTTGTCTTCATGTTAGATGTTGGCGAGTTTCCCAATGCCTTCTCTGGCCGACGAAAACTGGTTTGGATGGACGGCTCAATCCAGCAATTCATGCAGCAGACATTCCCTGTTCAGCGCAAGCTCAGCCACAGCGGGCTCAAGCTGGGCAGGGATTTCAACGTTTCCAGCATGGTTCGAATTGCAGGCTTCAACATCGAACTGACTACAAATCTGGCAGATCACCTGCGCCTGCGGGATGCAGATAGAACTGTCATGGTCTTCCATCACGCGTCGTTCCTGAGAAGTCAACAGCAGTAAGTGGGCTTCATTCTCGCCCCTGCAGCCTAAGCTGAGTATCCCTCCCAGATCATCATTCTTTCCCACGCGGTTCATCGACGAAACTCTAGCGACGCTTGCTCTGCTTTTTCCTCATGGAGACCGGGCGTGCAAGAAGTGGTACAATAAACAAGACCAGGTCGACGATCTTGACCACGGCGTGCTCAACTGCGGTTCGGCTCAGAGACGTATTGACACATATCGGTACTGGCACGACCGACTTGTGATCCTGAAAGAGGAATTCGACGAGTCGCGCCCATCAACTCTTTCACAGTGGTGGAACGACCGGCGCGAGGGAACACAGTGGTATACGCTCTGGGTGGCTATTGCCCTGACCCTTCTGTTCGGCCTCATTCAGTCTATTGTGGGAGCGATGCAGCTGTACAAGGCATATTATCCTTGAGCGACGGATTAACCAACAAAAGTATCGTTAGTTTGGCCATGATATTTGTGTTGACGCAAACAAGGTATGCTCCTTAACGACGCTGGGCTGAGCAACATGCAGTTTGGTTGTGATTGAGCATCGATGCTGCAGTAGGTGATGTAGGATCATAATAGCTAAAAGCCCTTTGTTGCTGAATGAGCTATCCCTGGTGGTCGCGACTTGAAATACTTCGTATATCCCGTATAGGGTGTGGTTACATTGTCACTGTAGGGCGTCGGCTATTGCCGGCTCGCAGTGTTATATATAAGCAGCCGCAGCCCCTCATCCCTTTAACTCTGGACATCTTCTTCACCATGGAGACCAACACCACCACGCTCGCCGAATACCTCTTCAAGCGCCTGCACCAGCTCGGTGTTGATTCGATCTTTGGTCTCCCCGGTGATTACAACCTGCAGCTGCTGGACTATGTCGCGCCGTCGCGTCTGCGCTGGGTGGGCACCGGCAACGAACTGAATGCGGGGTACGCGGCCGATGGATACTCCAGGATCAAGGGTAATCAGCTGTCTGTTCTGCTTCTCCACGATCGCATTCTAATTTTACCTTCCTCTAGGCATCGGAGCCCTCGTCACTACCTTCGGAGTCGGTGAATTGTCCGCCGTGAACGCGATCGCTGGTGCCTACGCCGAACGCGCCCCCGTCGTGCACATTGTCGGCACGCCTGTCCGTCAGTCGCAGGAGTCGCGCGCCCTCATCCACCACACCTTCAACGATGGCGAATACCAGCGCTTCGATCGCATGCAAGAGCATGTCACTGTCGCCCAGGCCCTCTTGACAGACCACCGCTCCGCTCCCGCCGAAATTGATCGAGTGCTCCAGCAATGTCTCCTCCACAGCCGGCCCGTCCGCATCGCTATTCCCCTGGACATGGTCTCCCTGCGCGTCCCGAAGCTGGCTCTTGAATCGAAACTCTCCCTTCCTCTCCCCTCCCGCCAGCCAAAGATCGAAGAAAAGGCGCTGAACACGATCCTCGACCGCATCTACAGCGCGAAGAAACCCGTAATACTGGTGGATGGAGAGATTCGGTATGCTAGGATTGTGGACGAGGTCGACCACATGGTCAGAGCGACGGAGTGGCCGACTTTCACGTCAGGATTCGGGAAAAGCCTGATCGATGAGGATATACCAAACGTCTACGGTGTTTTCACACCTCAGCACAGGGAGCTTTTCGAGTCAAGCGACCTTGTCTTGTGCTTCGGCCCGCACTTTAGCAACACAAACAGCTTCCTCTATCAGACTGTCCCAAGGGAAGACATCACCATCTCAATCCACGCTACATCTGTGCAGATCGGCAGTGAGATCATCCGCGATCTGCCGGCAAACTGCTTCCTCCCCCAGCTGATCGGCCACCTGGAAATGGACAAAGTTGCCAAGCACAACCCCAAGCTGGTGCATCCCAAATCCGTCGCACCACCAGAAGTGTCCAGCACAGACCTGGTCACTCAGACCGGTGGCTTCTGGCACAGAATCTCATCCTTCTTCCGCGAGGGCGACATCGTCTGCGCGGAAACCGGCACGGCAGCATACGGCTCCAACGACTTCCGCCTTCCACCAAAGACCCGCTTATTTAAGGCCGTCACTTGGCTTTCGATCGGATACATGCTGCCGGCCACGCTAGGTGCAAGCCAAGCGCAACATGACCTCATCGCTCGCTCCGAGTATCATGACCTTCGCGACGCCCGCTCGATTCTCTTTATCGGCGATGGAAGCTTCCAGCTCACAGCTCAGGAACTCGCGACGATTATCCACCGAAAGCTCAATGTCATCATCTTCCTGATCAACAACGATGGATATACAATCGAGCGATGCATTCACGGACGCGAGGCGAAGTATAACGACATTACGCCCTGGAGGTATCTCAAGGGGCCCGAGTTCTTCGGCGCTCCCACAGAGGGCGAATACGCTGCTCATACCTGGCAAGTCCGGACGTGGGGTGATCTCGAGCAGGCTCTGACAGATGAGCGGATGCTCAACGGTAAGGGAGTCCGGATGGTAGAGGTATTCATGGAGAGACTGGATTGTCCTCCTCCGCTAGACAAGGTTCTGGCAGCTCAAATCGCGAGGGAGAAGAGAGAGCAGTAGTCACTTTAGATCTTTTGTATCTGGGTCATAGATATTCCAGCATCTTCATTTTCACGTCCGTTAAGAATAGCAATGACACGATTTCTAGGCATAACAATCAAAATAAAATAACTTTCTAATTTAATTCCCCTTGACCTTCCCTTGTTCCTCCCCCTCCTTAATCCCTCCAAACTGACTCCACGCCCTCCCAACATCCATATCCTCCGGCGCACCCCCCATCTCAATCAACACCTCCGTTCCATCCACATCACTCGAATAAATAACACTCCGCTTCTTCCCAAGTGTCAATTTGATCGACCCCTCAACAAACATATTCGGCGTGTACACGGCCGTCGCTTCTTGTCCCTTGACGAGGGAGAGGATATTTGCCGCCACTGTTTCGGACTGGATGAATCCCGCGCGCGCCATCAGGGGGCCTGGATGTGCGGCTACGTCACCGAAGGCGAATATTTGGGGGTCAGAAGTGGGTTTATCACTGGAGTCTGAAGGTGAGATGTCGATTTGGAAGGTCGGTTTTACCAGGATTTGGGATGTGGATGGGGAGATGGCGGTTTGGTATAGAGGGGCCAGCATGGATGAGTTTGGGGTTTGGCCTGTGCAGCGGATCTGTTTACATTAGACTGGGGGTCTCAGCTCGAGATAGAGGGGGGTTCAACACACAATAAGATCGAACTCTTCTTCGTGCCCATCTGAAAACTGTAGGGTCTCTGACCTGACCAACGCCTCTGTCCCTGGTATCTTCGGCCGCTCATTAAGCAGCACCCGGACCTTGAGCACGCCTTGTAACGCGGAGAGAGTATACTCCTGTAACCTCTTCCCAAACCGATTCAAAACACCGTCTCGCGAATGAACAAGGGTAACCTCCTTATCGGGAAAAACATCCTTGATATCCGCCGCAAGTTCCACGCCCACCGCACCGGCGCCAACAACAGCAATCCTCCGACTCTCCTTGATAACACTCTGAACCCCCCTTAACTCCTCAGCTCCATCCGCACGCTCAATAGCAACAACCTGACCCGGAAGCGCGCGCGTCGCACCACTCGCAATAGCCAGGTACGCATACTCCACGATCTCCCCGCTCGCGAGCTTCACGCACCCATCGCAAACTTCCACAACCCGATCCTGAATACGCGTGAGAATACCCTTCGGCGCAGCATTCTCTACACCCTCATACGGGATAAACGCGCGCTCCTCGTATCCAGAAACGACCGAAAATCGGGGGAAGGCAAACACGAAATTCAGATGCGAGTTCTTCTCGATCCAGACGACTTTGTACCCCGTAGGTAGAGACTCGGTTAAATGGCGCACGAGCTGGAGGCCTGCGAAGGAGCCGCCGATTACGACGACTTGTTTGGCGTTTTCGGTGGGCTTGTAGCTGTATTTGTGGAATAGGGCGGTGATGCGGTGGATGCTAGCGCGGAGGAGGTAGGGGAGGAACCATGGGAGGATTTTGGTTACGAGGGTGAGTTTGTCCCAGGCCATTTTGACTGGCCTTATATTCTATATCATAGAGTGAAGATAGAGGATGTGTTTCAATGAGGAGAGAGAATGGATGATGGGGGAATGGGTGTTTGCGGGATATCAGATCGATCTTATCTTATCAGATGCCGGCACCGGAGTCTCGGAGCTGTCGTCCCTGTTTCCCCGATTCACATGCCTGGATCGAGGACAATAGTATTATAGACCTTTTAGTGCTGGTTTAAAGGTACTGGACTACTTATAGTATCGCCCAATAAACCCCAATAGAGTCACTGCTGAGAACATGGCGCCATTCGCAACGAAAAATTCCTCCGCGGGAATTCCACGGACAGTCGGGCACCCTGCGAGAGCGGAGCAGAGCTCGATTTTCCGACGATGTAATCGGGTTATCGGTCATGAATTTCCCGAGTCCGATCAATGAGATCCGATTTTACAGGGCCAGGATTGTTTCAATATATCAACTGCCCACTTTCCAGTTAGCTAGGAGTAACGTTTGTCGCGGAATACGAGCTCCATGTGTCTTGCTGCCGATGTCGGCCGCATCACATTAACTGATTAAATTCAACAGAGTAGGCTGCATGAACCTGTAGCATTTGAAAATGAGAAATTCCTCTGTGGAGAACGTGATATGTCCATCGCTGTTTCCCCAGTTGGCTCCTGGCGGCATCCTAACCTACTTGGGCCTCCCGTATAATATGTGCTAATCATGCAAGAGCAAACGATGCAGTGCAGCTCACTCCTTCCTGTTATGCCAGAGTTATATACGTTGGCTTTACAGCGGTCTGTGTCATTACCTCCATTGTGTCATTAATATGGGGACCCCGATGGGCTGTATGGAGCTAGACACCAGGTCTAACAGACGGCTGATACATGATGCAATATTGCCAGTTGATATACTGGCATAGGATAGACTCTCTATTTTACTGACCCTGTGCCACCGTCATTTCATGGCAAATCTCATGTATATTCCACCTCGTAAAACCGGCCTTTACGGTCAGCAGTTGGACGGGATTGTAAAATAGACAATATTGTGCTTACAGATGGCTGCCCCGCTTATCCTGAAAGACGGGTATTTCGTAGGAATTCGTATACACCGATGTCATATGCTGATAAACGTAGGGATTGGATCCCCAGCTGCCAACAAGAACAATTCCCTAGAATGCATCAGTTCCAGTATTTTGCTGCGTCATGTCAGGGCACTTCCTACTAACCTTAATCTTTAGGGTGTTTTGCAACCTCATCTGAGCATCAATGAATTTTTTCACCCCATCTAAGGCATCATTGAATGCCGTGGCAATCTCCGGTCTGTTTAGATGGAGTTGTCAGCACTATGTCGGGAAATTTGCAGAATATACGAACTCTGTAAGACATATATGGCCTCTTGACAGATAAGGTTCGTAGGTGTAGTTTTGCGGAACGCGCCCTTTAAGCAACACGTCTCGAGTATCTATAAAGTACTTCCTGGTTGGGTTTACAACCTCGAAACGTGGCCTGAGAACATCTTCTCGGAATGCCATCACAGAACGTCGCAGGTCGCTCGAATCAACGTAGACCGAACCTAGTCGCAACTTCTGTCTGCATATGTCTTCAATAACGTCGTCGACACTCGTCCTGACCCCGGCCGTCTCTGAGCGCCTAGAATTAGTTCGGCGTTTGAAATTCCAGCTTACAGGGACAATCCTTACCTACTGCATCAGAGATTGGTTCTAGGACTATGGGGTTCGAAGTGGCTAATTTGTAAGTGGTGAGATCCTGGACGAGGGGTGAGATACCAATTAAACAAAGGACGAAAAAGGCACGAGTAAAGGATACATACTGTGGAATTTACACGCATATCACAAACCACATATGCCCCAAGCGGTGGCCTGGGAACCATGCAAAGCTGTCCCATAGCGGCGGCTTTGGATCTCAAAACAACTAAAACACTACCTAGCGATTCATCTCTTCCCAAAGCCTGTTCCGCTATTGTTTTCATCTCTTTGGCCCTCGACTGCAATGCAGACGGCACAACTATCACAGCTTGAACCTTCAAGTCATCTAAGTCAGCCATTGCATTGTTGCGGATTGTACGTCGGACATGGAAATAAATGGCAGAAACATAGTCGTATACAAGTTTTTTGCCAGCGGGTTTATCGCGGTCCTTGCTCACATCGCGCTCTCCATCATTCTGGAAGGCGCTTAAAGGGGCCCACCGGGGCGTATCCTTGGGAATGTCGTTCCCCCAGAAGGCCTTGCCGTCTTTATACGCTACGGCTGTCGGCACCTGGTGGGCTTCTTTAGCCCGTCCAGGCCAGTTGGTGATGCGATTGAGTTTGTAGCTTCTGAAGTCCTCAGTCGTTGTCCATGCAACCGTGGAGACTCTAGTGACGATATCAGTCAACAATGGGCCTTGAAGTTCTAGTATTCCCATTCTGCAACTTACCGGGACCCAAGGTCGATACAAATCAACAGACGATTGCCTTTGCGTTCAAGGAACCCTGCGCCCCGAGGTTTCTTGGACGCAACTTCAAGTTTAATAGGATGGTCTTTGTCGCTCCTCGGCCCATCAAAGCCAGGATTGATAGGTTCTGGGGATGGCGCTTTGGAATTTGTCATGCTAGGTTTCTGGACTAAGTCCAGAGGTGTCATTGGCAGCATATTGCTCCTGTTTCTGAGACAATCCTTGATGGTTTTAGTATCGCGAACATCATTCGATGGGATGACAGAAAGCAGTTCTTTCGCATAGCAGGCGGCAGTCATGGAAGCATAGCCCTGCCATTGCTTGTTCTTATGGGAGTCACAGTAGTCGCAAATTCCCCTTATGACTAGACAAGGCAGGATGTCGATAAGCCCTGCAGCTTCCATCTCAAAACAAAGAATGCCGTGTCTGTGAGACAGTGCATCGCGGCGGGCGGCGTTCCGTAAAACTTGGTTGGAAGACGCAACAAGACCATAAAACACCCGCGGATCGGTCGAGCTTCGAGGCTTACGAGATAAAGTGTTTTCCCTGTCACACTCCTCGCAATCGTTGTGGTCGCTCTCTACGTGTCTATAGCCGGCCTCAAATAGCACATCATCGGCTTGACTGGGAGAGGAAAACGTTGTTGCGAGTCGAGAATATTTGTCCAGGGCCTGTTTATAGAAAACGGGAATGTCATTTCCCAGTAAATGATGTCTGGCCTGGAGTCTAGCAAGCGCCGTTAATAGCACTGCAGGCGGCTTATCCAACATCCCGGTAAGAACGAACTCGCCATCCTCAACTGTCTTGCCATAATCGTATTGCATGACCCCACCATACCCCCCAGTGGGTTTGCTCACAACCACATCTCCCAATCTAATATCGGCTTGGGGAGCGGGAGCACCACCGGCAACACCAACCATCAAGCAGAAGCGCAGAGAAGGGAAACTCGTCCTCATCTGCATTCCTACCAAGGTGGCTGAGGTTGTCCCGTAAACGCCCATGGGCAGGCATGCGATGACAACATTATGCTGGCGGATGTTGCCGAAGACGTATGTGTTTTCGTCACCTAGTCGGTTGGGAAGGGTGTCGTGGAGGGTGTCCAGCATGGCCTCGGCGGCTGCGAACTCGAGGGGCAGGGCACATATCCATCCGACTTGGTAGTCATTGCGAGTCGGCATTGTGTGCGTCGGATGCTTCTGGCATGGTCTGTATTCTATGAAGACGCGACCTACATCTGCGCGATTTGGAAGAGAAAGAGAAAGAGAAAGAGAAATAGAGAGAAGCGCGAGGCTGAGATGGAAGCCACGTGATGGTGAGGGGTTGAGGCTGAAGAACTGCAGTTACAGGGTTGAACACGTCGTCTTCATTTTAGAGGTTTGAATTGTTGTATATGAAGTGTTTATGTCAAATCGTATATTCCGGAACATACCAAGTGACGACCCATGGGTGAGTCCACTCACATAAAAAGCAGAAGGCATTGGCCCTTGGAAATAAGCGAACTGAACAACCATGACCATGTTTTTGAAGAATGACGCACTCCCGTAACTAGAGTTCATATGGAAACAGTCAATTGGCCACTCCGGGGTCACCCAATTCTACCTAAAATCACTGCGTTGCTTTGCTCTATTCTTCACGCACTCCATCCATCCCCAGCACCCAGCATCCAGTTGACACCTGCAAGCTCCAGTCCATGCTTCGCAGTCCACTCAGCCGCTGGGAACGAGCGACGGTCAACAAACTCCTCGCCACCAACGTCTGCTTTCGAGAGATTCAATCCCTCCGGTTCCCGGAAGAGGAGGAACAAGTACCGATGGGGATCAGAGCTATACCGGCACATCATTAGTATGGCAACAATATACAAGACTGAATACGTACTCATCCTTTGGACCAGGTCCAAGATACGCCGTCAATGCAGATTCCGGTTTGATCCCGTGTCCAGGCTTGAGGCCTGACACAACCCAGTGGCGCCAGTAGGCGTACTTGGGGTCATCTGGCGTCGGGGCATCGGGATCGACAAGCAAAAGGGTGTATAGCTGGCTTTCTGGGGAATTGGCCTAGTCACTGTTGGTAATCTGGATTCTTTTTGTACTGCAAGCTAGCTTACCTCCTTCGCGAACGAGATGGTCGGTGCCGATGCGACTTCGCTAACTCGGAACAGATTACCCAGTTCCACAGATTTATTGCCATACGCAACGCCCAGTTGGGTTGATGGGGTGAAGTTATCTGGGATGAGCGGTGCCAGGCCAGGAACAAGACCGGCTTGGGAGAGGGAAGCCGCCAGGGCTAGAGCGTGGGCTGCCAGTGCCATTGTGCGATGCCGCTTGAATTGACGGAGGGAAAGAATATTTTTTTTTTCTCTCACCATCAAGACCGGCGATGCGCAGGTCTATATCTGTTGAAGAGGTGGATTGTGAGTGGTGGAAGAATACACCCGCCAAGTCTGTCTGAGGGGTAACGAATGTTCCTGTAGGTGCAATAACTGAGACATCTTATGTCCTGATTTATAAACATTTAACACGAAGCAGATAGAATGCTTGATCTACTACCCATTCTACTCTGTTCAGGCTATGGAGAGATTTACAGCTTCCCCCGGGCAAGTCGCGCACCTCCATCGACCGTCAAATCAACTCCATTACTATCAAGCATTAGCATATCCTCCAGCCCTACGGTAGATATGACTTACACATAGTTGGCCCCCGGGCTAACAAGAAACAACACGGCAGCGCCAATATCGTCGGGCACGCCCAGGCGCTGTCTCGGGTTGGACTTCTTGAGCTCCTCCTCCCCTCCAAGGATTTCAATCAGACCACTTGCGAGTTTCGACGGGAAGAATCCCGGTGACAGACTATTCGCAGTGATATTTTTAGGTCCCAGTTCAACAGCAAGATTCCGAGCAAGGTGGGTCGCGGCGGCCTTGGAGATTGAGTACATGATTGTGCCATGATCGCCGGTATGGGGAACGCTGGACCCTGCGACCGAACTGACGATGACGACACGCGAAGGAGAAGAATGCGATGCCGCTTCTTTGAGGAGGGGAGTGAATCTAAATAAATCAGCTTGGGTAGAACGAGGTCGGGAGCGGTATAAATACAGTCGCACGAGGTTAAAGACACCGCGGACATTCAAATCCACGACCTTCTGGCTCGCCCAGTCCGGGGATGTCTCGAATGGCCCGCCCCATGTTGCGCCTGCGTTTGCGACAAGAATGTCCAGCTTCGGTTCGACCTTCTGCACCTGGTCGACCAGGGCCTGGATCTCGTCTGTCTGGGACGCATTGCCGGCGATGCCGATCGCTTTGCCCTTGATGCCGGGGAGAGCGTTTAGTTGAGCAGCGGCCTCGTTCACGCCTGGAGCTTTGCGGGCGGTTATAAAGACTGTCTTTGCGCCGGCTCGTAGCAGAGAAGTCGCGATGTGCAGGCCGAGACCGCGGGATCCTATTAGGTCAGTATGGGTATACCAGGAGCGGGATGTGCGTAATACCTCCAGTCACCAGGGCGACTTTGCCAGTGAGGTTGAAATAGTCGGGGAAGCCTGTGAGGTCGGACATGATGATAACAGTGATATAGAGAGAACAGTGTCAATTCGTGGAGTTGAAGGTATTTGAGTGATGCTGGACCTCGGGAATGCAGCAGTTACCGACCCCGCGCGACCCCAACAGCCATTCCACCATCACTGTGCCAAGGTATAGGTTACTTGTAAAATTCGTGTTTAAATTGATTAGAGTCCCGATAACAGTTTACATGATCAGTCTCACTGCCCCAATAAGCCTTCCAAAAGGGGAGAAACAGAATGCCAAGTCTCTGTATGTTGGAGCCTCAGGCAGCGTCGTCGTCATGGCGGTGCCTGCTGCTGCTTAAATAGTTGATGGAATACGAAATGTCAACTCTCCCAAATCTTCTTGACAAGAAATATTTATCAAAATGCCTGTTACCGAGCTGGCCTGCCTCCGTCTCAAAAACACCCTCCCCCTGACCGACCCCTCCAACGAGACCTTCTACGCAAGACTCCAGGATGGCATCAAAGCACAAGCCGAGTGCACAAACGCCCGTACACACATCCTCACCCAGCTCGAAGACACTAGCTACTTCTACATCCTAGGCCGATGGGAGTCTCTTGCGCAGCACATGGAGGAGTGGATTCCCGCTCCCAAGAACCAGGAGATCATGGCTGGATTAGCGGAGGGGATTGAGTTGGTTTGGATCCAGCATTTGGATCTTGATCCGAACCCGTCTGCTGCTGAGGATGGGTATGTGATTCCGTATAATGCGGCTGTTACTGGAATTGGGCGCTGCTTTATTTCACCTGGTTGTAAGGATGGGTTTGACAAGACTTTTGCGGCGACGAGACATTATGTGAAGGACTTTAAGGGGCCTAGAGAGGCTGTTGGTGCGTGGAGGGTTGATCGCGAGGTTGATGAGCAGGGTAACCCAAAGGATGAGTTTGTTTACTTTTCTGGCTGGGCGAACATCCATGAGCATGAGGAATTTAGAGAAAGCGAGGGGTTCAAGGAGTTTGGGAAGCTCAAGCAGTATATTGAGACTATGGATGTCAAGCATGCCAAGTGGGAGTTCACAGCCTGATTCTTGGGTATCGTACTATGAAAATGGTTATTGGATGCATTTCCAAGCTCTATTCCGAGGTAATCAGGTACCTGTGCCTAAAGACATCTGCAAAAAGCTGTGTTTACCCATTTGTTCCCATTGGAGGATAATATATGAAGACAAGAATGATCAGCATCGGGGCTGAATATCCAGCGGGGTTCCTGCATCATACCATATATTTAGCAGTTTCATATGCCATAAGCAGATATTTCATATGTCATAAGCAGTATTCTGGCCATATCAGCCTGTTTGGATTTAAACGACTGACTCAATCACCCGTTAAGCCGGGATGCCATACTTAAAACCCCCATCAACCGTACAAACCATTCAATTCCAAGGTCCACCAAGAAAAAAGAAAGATCACGATGGTAGGACTCAATCCCAGAAATATCCTCAGCTTGACCCCCCTCATCCTCCCCCTCCCTCTCCAAACCCTCGCCCAGTCCAACTACCCAGACTGCACAACCGGCCCTCTCAGCCAACTCCCCATCTGCGACACCTCCCTAGACGCCCAAACCCGCGCCAAATCCCTGGTTAATGCCCTAACCCTCGTTGAAAAAATCAACAACACCGGCCACGAAGCCGCAGGGAGCACCCGCCTCGGCCTCCCCGCCTACAACTGGTGGAACGAAGCCCTGCACGGCGTCGCCGAGAAACATGGCGTCAACTTCGAAGAAGATGGCGAGTTTAGCTACGCGACCTCGTTCCCCGCGCCTATCGTGCTAGGCGCTGCCTTCAACGATGATCTGGTCAGAACCGTGGCGGAGATTATATCGACCGAGGCGCGCGCGTTCTCCAATTCAGACCACGCGGGCCTCGATTACTGGACTCCCAATATTAATCCGTTTAAGGACCCAAGGTGGGGGAGGGGCCAGGAGACGCCCGGTGAGGATCCGCTGCATTGCTCGCGCTATGTGAATGAGTTTGTGGGCGGGTTGCAGGGGGATGATCCTGAAAATCCCAAGGTTGTTGCGACGTGTAAGCACCTTGCTGCGTATGATCTGGAGGGGTGGGGAGGGGTGAGTCGGTTTGAGTTTGATGCGCAGGTGTCTGCGGTTGATCTGGTGGAGTACTATCTACCGCCGTTTAGGACTTGTGCTGTTGATGCCAAGGTTGGCGCGTTTATGTGCAGCTATAATGCCCTGAATGGGGTGCCGGCTTGTGCGGACCGGTATCTGCTGCAGACGGTGTTGAGGGAGCATTATGGGTGGGAGGCTCCGGGGCATTGGGTGACGGGGGACTGTGGTGCTGTTGAACGCATACAGACGTATCATCATTATGCGGACAGTGGCCCTGAGGCGGCGGCTGCTGCGTTGAATGCTGGAGTGGATCTGGACTGTGGGTCATGGCTGCCGACGTATCTTGGTGAGGCGCAGAGCCAGGGCTTGATTGAGAATAAGACGCTGGATACGGCTCTGACTCGGCTGTATACGTCGCTGGTACAGCTGGGATACTTTGATCCTGCGGATGACCAGCCTCTGCGGTCCATCGGATGGGAGGACGTGTCGACATCTGAAGCGGAGGATACTGCGTTAGCTGTTGCTACGCAGGGAACTGTTCTCCTGAAGAATGCTGACCAAACTCTTCCACTCAAGACAAATGGCACTCTGGCGTTAATCGGGCCATATATCAACCTCACGACCGAACTACAGAGCAACTACGCCGGTCCGGCCAAGAACATCCCAACCATGATCGAGGCCGCGAAGCAGCGGGGATATACCGTACTCACAGCCCAAGGCACAGAAATGAACTCAACCAGCGAAGACGGCTTCGAGGATGCTTTGAACATTGCAGCAGAAGCAGACGCGGTTATCTTCTTCGGCGGCATTGACAACAGCATCGAAGAAGAGTCACTGGACAGAATCAGCATTGACTGGCCTGGAAACCAGCAAGATCTCATCCTGCAGCTAGCCGAAGTCGGCAAACCTCTGACCGTGGTTCAATTTGGCGGAGGCCAGGTAGACGATTCTCAGCTGCTCTCTGCCGACAGTGTCGGTGCAATCGTCTGGGTTGGATATCCCAGTCAAGCTGGTGGTACTGCAGTCTTCGATATCCTCACCGGCAAGGCCGCACCAGCTGGCCGTCTTCCAATCACGCAGTATCCAAAGGAATACGTGGATGAAGTCCCGATGACCGATATGAATCTGCGTCCTGGAACTGATAACCCTGGGCGCACCTACCGGTGGTACGAAGACGCCGTGCTCCCATTTGGATTTGGCTTGCACTACACCGACTTCAACATTTCCTGGGCAAAGAAAGATTTGGGCTCTTATGACGCTGCTTCTCTGACAAAAGGAGAGAACCCGCATCTTAATGTGGTCGATACGTTCTCGCTGGCAGTGACAAACAGCGGCGGCACCGCCTCCGACTACGTCGCCCTGGTATTTGCCAGCTCGACAGACGCGGGTCCTCAGCCTGCTCCTATCAAGACACTGGTCGGATACACAAGGGCGAGCCAGATCAAACCGGGAGAGACGCGGAAAGTGGATGTCGAAGTCACCGTGGCGCCATTGACTCGCGGCCGCTCGGATGGAGGGGTTGTCCTTTACCCTGGGGAGTACACCTTGCTTGTAGATGTGGATGAGCAGTATCCTACTTCTGGATTCAGTATTAACGGCCAGCCGCAGGTGATTGAGCGGCTCCCTCTGTCGACTAATGGTACGGCCGAGGCAAGATAGCTACCATAGTCCCAGGGTTGTGAGAAATTAGCGTGGATAATCTTAAGAGTGTCGATTATTGTCCTAGCTTGTATATCGTAGAAGTATAGCACCTCGCCTTCTCAACCCCCTTTCCGTTCAGCATTTGGGCGTATTATCGCAGTATCCCCAATCTAAAAGTACCATGTGGCTTTAGCATGCAATGTAAGCCATAGTCAACGTTACATTACTACTAAACTAGCGTGAGCCGAGACTTCGCTGGCTGAGAACACGAAGCCAGTGAGTCACTCAAAAACCTGCATACTCTCTCACTCTGCTCCCCCGTTACGAGTCGCTTGTCAGAATAATTGTACTGATTGAGTCGCGATGGTCTGCACTCTCGTCCCAATAAACCTCTCCGATCCCTCCGACGCGGAGGAGCTCCAGCACCAGCGCACCGTCTGCGGCTGGGACAACACGCCAGAGAAGTTCGCGCTCTGGCGCGCCCAACAAGAGGCCGGCCTCAAGTCCTTTTTCTGGATCACCAAACCAACAAATAATTCTACGGGTGAACCAGAAACACCAGTCCGCGCCGGCCACATCTCACTCGACGCCTACGCCGAGCCCGCAGACTGGGAACTCGCCAACGAAGAGAAGACGAACCTGCATATTCAGACGTTCTTTATCCTGCCGGAACATCGCTCCGGTGGGCTTGGTAGTTCTGCGATGCGACAGATCGAGGCTCTGGCGCCGCGAGGGCCGTTTGGGAGTGAGAATTGTGAATATATCACGCTGAACTGTATGAGCAAGAAGCATTATTATGATGAGGTCCTGGGGCCTATTTGTCGCAAGGTAATGCCTATTTGCAACCAGGAGTGGTACGAAAAGCAGGGGTATGTGGCTTGGAAGGAGGAGCCGCGGTATAAAGAGGTGTTGATGGATGGGGAGACGCTTGTTTTTAATGCAGCCTTTATGAGGAAGAGGGTGAATCGGAGTTGAACCAGCTAGATTGTAGATATCATGTGTCTCAGCCAATGCATAGGCAATTTCCTTGATCCTTCAACGACTTGCAGCCTCATGCACTGCGATAAACCGGGTAATATCTCTCTATAATCTGATTCTCCGCACTGGAGCCGAGCAGTCTTTGGTTGCCGAGTTACACCGGAATCCACCAGTCGGATCTCTTCAAGGCCGCACCTCCGCATTCCAGTTTCCCTTGCAGCAGAGATAGACTCGTCCAATCATGCCATTCCCTGTATCCCTGCCATTTCCCCATGGGGAAGACGGTGATCGACAGTAGCATTACTCGATCATTGATGTAGGACAAAGAACTGAAGGGCGCATGACCCTTGCTGCGGGTAAATCCAGGCTATATAATGCAGTGTTGCCGCATATTCTGGTTCAACACTGATGTAGCTCTGACCTCGTTATGGATGACAAGAAAGCAGACGGATCCCCTGCGTCCCTTCATGTTGAGGCCTACGATGGTAGCGCCGACATTGAAAAGAAAGGTGATGATCAATGGCATACAAACACGAAAGAAGCCCAGGCGGCCAATGCGGCCGAACACGCCTTGACTGTGCGTCAGGCCTTACGCGCATATCCCTGGGCAGTTGCCTGGTCGCTCACGATCTCCATGTCGATTATCATGGAGGGCTACGATACCAATCTGGTGGGTAATTTCTACGCCTATCCCGAGTTCAAGAAACAGTTTGGGAATGAATATGCGCATGGATATGAGGTTCCTGGCGAGTGGCAGTCCGCTTTAGGGGCTGGCGGGAATGCAGGGTGTATTATTGGGGCGTTTCTGAATGGATACCTGATAAAACATTACGGCTTTAAGAAAGTGTTCCTTGGTGGTTTATTCTGCATGTGCGGTTTTATCTTCGTCTCGTTCTTTGGAAAGTCCGTCGGGGCTCAGGTTGCTGGACAGGTTCTCTGTGGGTAAGTCGACTATAAACTGCTTTCTTAATTTATACTGACGAACAGGATACCCTGGGGAATGTTTGCCACTATCGGTCCTGCATACTCATCTGAGCTTCTCCCCATGGCTCTCCGCTCCTATCTAACAGCCTACACAAACATGTGTTTCGCAATCGGCCAATTCCTCAGCATGGGCGTGCTCCAAAGCCTCCTCAACCGCCCAGACGAATGGTCCTATCGCATCCCCTTCGCTGTGCAATGGATCTGGCCCGCCCCGTTATTCTTCATTGCAATCTTCATGCCCGAGTCCCCCTGGTGGCAGGTCCGACACGGACAATACGATGCCGCCCACAAAACCGTTCAGGGTCTCATGGCCAAGACCGAACGGCATAACGCCCGACAGATTGTGGCTATGATGATCCACACCGATAACATCGAGTCCGAACTTGAAGCCGGCTCATCGTATATGGACTGCCTTAAAGGGTCGAATCTGCGGCGCACGGAAATCGCCTGCGTCACTTTCGCAGGCCAGGTTCTTGCCGGTAGCCAGTTCGCCTACTCGGGGACGTATTTCTTTGAACAGGCCGGGATGAGTCCGGATGATGCTTATAAGCTCGCGCTTGGTGGTACGGCGATTGCCTTCATCGGAACGGTTCTCTCGTGGTTCCTTATGAAGGCCTTCGGTCGACGGTCTATGTACCTGGGTGGCATGGCCATGATGTGCGCGTACCTCTTCATCATCGGCATTCTGGACCTGGTACGAAACACCGACGGGGTGAAGTGGGCGCAGTCGTCGCTTTGTATTATCTGGCTGTTTACATTCTCGCTTACCATTGGGCCATTGGGGTGGTCGATTGCGCCTGAGGTGTCCTCGACGAGGCTGCGTTCGAAAACGATAGTACTTGCGCGGAATACGTACTATATTGCGATTGTGGTGGCGAATGTTATCGAGCCGTATTTTATGAATCCCACGGCCTGGAACTGGAGAGGGAAGACGGGGTTCTTCTGGTTTGGGACGGGGTTTCTGACTCTTGTTTGGGGGTTCTTTAGACTTACAGAGACGAAGGGGAGGACGTTTGAGGAGTTGGATATCATGTTTGCCGCGAAGATCCCGACGAGGAAATTTAAACGGTACCATGTTGATGCTTATGCGGAGAATTTGGATATAAAGGACCGGGCGAGGGAGACTACCGCAGATTAGCTGTACGTTAATTCATTCAATGTTTAAGTCATAAATTATTAACACGGTTATTCTAATACTAACCCAAAGCCAGCCTCATCTCACCACGTACGAATTTCGACTAGCCGTCTCGAATATGCAGCTGTCCTCCCTATCAGCAAGAGACTGCCAATGAACGCTGGGCCTAATGTTTAAATGCTCCCAGATATACGCGGGATTGTTGGCGGCCCTGAGCATATCCCACCCAAGTACACCCTCCACTAAGCCCTCCCTGCCCAGATTCAGGACAAATTCCGCTGCAAAACGATGACTATCCCGAGGCTCCGTTGTGGTAAATATCCTTTGGAATATATTCATCTCTCTCTTACGGATCGTCCCAATTCGAACTTTGTTCCGGAATCCCTCATTAAACCCGAGCGTGAGACCTGGGGCTACAGTTGCTGTATACCCATTCTGCCCGGCGACTGATTGATACCAGTTGCATACTTCATTCTTGGGGTCTACCAGGATGATTATCCAACGCGTCCCGGATTCGTTGCTTTTGCTTCTGGTTATCCCAAAGTATAGCTCGTATTCACAGTCACAAGTACATTCAGGCATAGTGACGGCTTGACAAAGGTTTTGGAAGAGGGCAGTTTGGGTACAGCGCTTACTTATACTTTCTTCGTATTTTATGCAAGGCCTTTGTGTAAGAGCAGTCTTGTTACTGCCTTCTTTATGTGCTTTGTGTCCTTTGCTAATACCACATTGCTGATAACATGTTAGTTTCATTCTGTCGACCGATGAACAATCGCTAGAATGGCATTATCTTTCCACTATGACCCTTTCGTTTAAGTCTAGCACCGCTTGTTGTCAACCGTTTAGTCTGTGCTTAGGTTATACTCTACCTTACGGCTCTAATAGGACCTAAGAAGCCTAGTATTTACTATTGGAGCTACTGTTTAATTATCCAAACTCGGCTAACATTGACTACAGTAAGAAAAGTTCGATGGTGCAGTGTTTTAGCGATATTCCTCTATATAAAACTGTGGCACTCTTTTTAGCCCGCCTATTTGTAGGGATAAAAGGCATTGTCTTCGTGGCGGTTCTCTTCAATAAACGCCTGATCAACATTAGTGTACCTGCCTTTGAAGCATTTCAGCTCCCTATCAGAATAGTAGGCCTCCTCCTTTAGCTTTTCGATAACAGACTCATCAACCAGTCCCCGTCTCGCTAGGCGATCCAGGAACCGCACTATGAAGAACTTGTTTGGACCAGGCAGAGTCATTTTCCACTCCGGCTTGAACTCATAGTACACCTCCTCATCTGTGAGTTTGGCAATCAGCCAGAACTCGCTACAATCAGGCAGGTCGTCCCGCTTTTTGGAGTACCGTTCGTATACCTCGCTTGTGCCTGGGCCGCCTGTCGATAAGAGCCAGCGGTTCTTCTTCCCGTTGGGGTATTTAAGCACCAGGACCCATTCCTCCTTCTCCTTTCGTTTGACCTGCGCAAGGCATAGCTTATATCGGCAGTCCATTTTGGGAGTTGGGGTGTCTCTTACTTACAGGCGGCAGCGGGCGGAGGAGGGTCGTGCTATCTCGAGAACTGGGGTTTGGGCTTGGTTTATGCTGTTCATATTTATATTGGACTCCTTTTGTGTACTCTCACTTATCATGTTTCGTCTCTACAATGGCATTTACCTGATTGAAAGGAGGTTTTCACAGTTCGTACTCTTTCAATGGGCAGTATTCTTTATTACTTTATTGCGTTCATTCGTGGAGTTCACATGGCGTCTTTATATTATAACTCCAATTTCATAATGATGGTAAAATATATTAGTTTAAATTCATGTTACAATATAAGACATTTATTGCTTGTCACAGGATATGTCTTATGTATCAATTACGGATGTTTGTACATCCCCGGTAGAAATAAGGAAACTTTGGTCCTGTCTTCTTAGGAACAAGATGTCCGCTTTCTTTCACATCAGTGGCGAAGAACAAATAATCAACTGGGGACAAATTGTTCTGATAGAACTCCGTCTCTGCAGCCGAGTACCTTGGCTCCCATATCACCCTAGTAACCATCAACTGCTCAATTATACCATCTTGAGCAAGGCCATATATGAGGCGGACAGCAAAGAACTGGTCCGGACCAGGAATTGTCTCCTTGAGCACCTTGTCGAACCTGTTCCATCGTTCCATCTGCAGGCATCCCAGCAAAATCAATCCTGAGAAAAGATCCTTGCGGCCTTCGAACTTCAAGTCAAGAGCTTCTTTCCTTTCGTAGCCATTCTCTCTGGATGGACTACCGGCAGAGTAGTACACGTCATACAGTCCAGTGTCTTGGGATACCACCATGATCACCCAGCGGCTACCGAAGCAGGAGTTGGCCTTGGACTCGGCGAGGAATATTTCACGGGTCTCAATTTCAAAGTGCTCAGGTATTTTCCTTGTCATCTTCCACGTGAGGTTAGGACGTTCAGATTGCGCCTCGGTTGGATTACAGGAATGCAGGTGTTTTATTTATACAACAGGTACTTCTTTGTGAACATGCTGTTTTTCTGTTCACAACGTCCTTCACGGGTGAAAGGGTTGTTTAAAGGGTATGGAAGCCAGGCCTTGTCACCCGCTTTGATCGCTTGTGTATCATGCATTGGCTGTAGGCGATTCGAAATGAACATTTAGCAGTGGAGAGTGTGAGTACAGTCTATGACCGCAATCTATTGTTGCAAATCGGCAGTTTTGATTTTATCTTATGTTTTTAGACCGCACCCGACAGATTTAAACAGATTTAAACAAATTTAAACGTGGGATACACAACAGTGAGCCTTGGGGTGTCAGTTGCAGTAGACTGTATCGAGAACGAATCCCGGCATTCAGGCCCGACATTCCAGGGCACACACCACCATCTCCTCGTATTCATGTCGGCGCCTATATAGGTACCCACGACTGCCTTTAAAATGTGTTTTCTGAATGTCTCAGAACCCAGTATGCTGCCAAAGACAGAAAAGTGTCCTCAAGCCATCACCAAAGCAAAGAGCCTAAGCGGTGTTTGCTGGGGCGAAGAGTACGAGAAGATGATATCCGGGATGCTGTATGTTAGACTCGTCTTCATATTCTCCAGCTCCCTGTCTTACTGAATACTACAGATACAGTCCTCTAGCTCCAGAACTTATCGATGGCAGAGAAAGGGCCAGGCGACTTATTGCCGAGTTCAACGCCCCGCCAAAGCCTGATATTGCGTTCTCGGAGGCCATTTCACACCGAGGGGAGGTAGTTAAGCAGCTGTTTGGATGTGTCGGCGATGGAGCGTATATCGAGCCCCCGATGTTCGTTGACTATGGATGTAACATTAGTGTTGGGGAGGGCTTCTATGCCAATTTCAAGTTAGTCTCTGCTCTCTGTACTTTCCCGTCTATACTGATAAGATAGTTTGACTGTCCTCGACTGCGGACTCGTCACGATCGGAGACCATGTTGAAATAGGCCCGAATGTCAATATCATCACGGGTGAGCACTTCACGGAAATTGATGCGCGGAGAGCAAACCGGGGAAAGGAGTTTACTGGGGAGGTCATCATGGGCAATGACTGTTGGATTGGTGCAAATGTTACGATTCTGGCGGGAGTGACGATTGGAGAGGGCTGTACAGTTGGTGCTGGGTCGGTTGTTAACAAGGACATCTCTCCTTTTAGTGTTGCCGTTGGGGTTCCAGCGAGGGTCATTAAACATGTAGGGCCACAGGAATAGCAGAATAAAGATATATCATATCGGTGATCTGACTCATTTACTTACGTTGGAATGTCTGCCGGCTAAATTGCTGCATGGAGAAGGTGGAGGAACCAGCAAGCCCAACAAGGAGATTCACGCGAAGTGCTGCAGTCCACGTCAGTTATCCACTGCTTACATTCCAATAAGCACCAGGAAGACAGTGGGGGTGTTATTAGTTGTTGCATCTGCATAGGAGCAGCTCAGTCCCCTCACCGCCCTTCTTCACCACCATTCCCTCATCCTACAACATGTCGCAGACCCTCCGCTTACAAGATAAAGTCGCCATCGTGACAGGCGCCTCATCAGGTCTCGGCCGGGCGATCGCCATCCGATACGCGCATGAAGGCGCCAAAGTCGTATGCGCTGACCTCTCCCCCACGGCGCGGTCGCGCGAGGAGGCTGAGATAACGACGCATGATTTAATAGAGAAGAATGGCGGACAGTCGCTCTTTGTGCAGGCTGACGTGGGAGATTCAGCACAGATGGAGAATTTGGTTCAGGCTGCTGTGGAGCACTTTGGGAGACTGGACATGTATGAGCATCCATCGAGAGAGCCTTGGTTTACTTTTGTTGTTGATCAAGTAGAGGGCTAACACTGGCAGTCTTGTCAATAATGCCGGTATAAGCATTGAGGCGCGCACTCCGGCGGTTCTACATCTTACGGACGAGGCGACGTGGGATACGACCATGAGAGTCAATGTGAAGTCTGTATTCCTGGGGTGTAAATATGCCCTTGCGCAGATGCTGCAGCAAGAGCCACATCCATCAGGGGATCGAGGGTGGATTGTCAACATCTCATCCATAATGGGGATGATTGTTGGGCCTGAGAACCGTAAGCTCATATTCATTGTGGATGAATTAAGGAAGGCTGATTCGTGCAGCGTCGTATTGCGCATCCAAAGGCGCTGTTAGCCAGCTGACGAGGCAGATTGCTCTGGACTACGCGCCTCACAGGATCCATGCGAATGCGCTGTGTCCTGGATGTAAGCTTCACTTTCAACCCTGGTTGTGGGCCTGAACTAATGCCGAATTAGATACCCAGACCGCGATATTCAAGGAGACGACGACCCATTTGACGCCCTGGGAGGATCTGAATCGGCGCCATCCGTTCAAAGGGCCTGGACTGCCCGATGACGTTGCTAGGATGGCGGTTGTTTTGGCCAGCGAGGATGCCAGTTGGGTTACCGGTGTTTGTTTACCAGTAGATGGCGGATACACTGCTCGCTAGTTGAGTTCCTTCTAAATGAAATGGAACTACCTACAATGAAAGCATCTGCAACTATGCTATCAACAGTATACCTTCCAGATGTCCGTTCATAAATGGCAAGCATGAACAGCCCAGGTCCTGCAAGTCCAGGCTGCAATGCAATATTGTAAAAGTGCCTCCTCAAGACTGCTATCCCTGACAGCTGCAACAGACCGTCCTGGTCCTTAATTTCCTAATCTCGTCGGCTATAGACTCGGGAGTTGACCGATGTCACCATGCACACCTGGACTGGGCGTCTGTCAATGACGTCTTACCCTAATTTCCATGTGAAGCCGTTCGACCGAGTACTTTTGCCGTGAGGTCTGGACTCCAGGACCGTAGAGCTCAGCCTTGCTAATAGAATGAGGATGTGCTTGTGGAGTTGTGTTGGCTCTGTATATGGTGCCGGTGAGGAGGCGCAGACCCTAAAACAAGGGTATTTTTGGCCACATTTAGACCACGACCCATCAGGCCTTCCGCTAATTTCACATCCTTGTTGCTTTAATGCGTATACTGTAAGCGAGTTTTTGGAATCTCACTCAGTGGTCATTCTATGGGAAGGAGAGGGATATTGCAAACCGAGGTCGGAATAACGGCCTATCGGTAGAGGATTTGACAGAGAGCCTGGATCAGGTGCAACGTTGCAATCTATGCAAAGTAATAGTCGGTTGAACCGCGCAAGTTCGCGTGAAAGCACCAATATTGCCGCCTCGCGCCAGTCGCAAGTCGCCAGTCGCGAGCCTGAAACACGCCGAGGGACACCAGTGTCGCACGAAGTGGGAGGTTCTGCGGCCACCGTGTGGTGTCGGTCCCTGCAGGGACCTGCAAGCTTTGTTTTTACATGCTTGAAGGACGCTGCGCCCAAAGGTAGACCGCGTCCGCATGTTGGGTGTTGTAGCAAGTATACCATCGCGACTGTTATAGTGGCATGGAGGGGTAAGCAGTGCAGAGGCCCACTGCCTCAGGAAATTCCACTGCGAGGCTGCCTCTGGTTGGAACTGGCTTATACCCATTAAGCCAGGAGGTCACCGCATTGGCTGCGGAACTTGGGCCATATCCGGCCTGAGAGTACCCTCCGATTGAGGCTGTGTCTGCAGAAGCAGGTAGGAGGAGACTCGATACCAACTCCAGGGACATGGCCCCCTAGTACTGCAGATGCTGCTCGGGGCACCGGGCTGAGACCCGGATCTCTCGCAACGGCGCAATGGCCGAATTGTTTCTGTTACCACGCGGGCCCGGCGGGGCTCCCAGTCGGGTGCTTGCAGCAGTTCTGCTTCTCCGAGGGAGCGGCTTGTTGGCTTGCTGGTGAGTGGTTGCTGGGGCGAGAATGAATCATTGCGGGCCTGAATGTAGACGGTGCGGCCGGGACGATCCGTCATGGCTTTGCAGCATGGAAGGCCGCTAGAAGTTGACTTACATGGATTGTGACAGTGGTGCAAAGTTTATGCTGTGTTTTACATGGAGGGGTTGTTTACCCATGTCGGAATGTTCCCGTATACTACCTGATGCCTGCCCTGGGACATACTCACCTTCCTGATCTACCCCTTGCCTCCATATTACTCTATTCACAGAATACATTATATCCATACGAGTGTATGGCAGGTTGCAAGCATGAATATACTGAATATACTTCTCCATGCCAGGCTGCCAGTCCATGCAGGTAAGTGCTGAAACACACAAGCTGTTACAACCGTGGGACCTAAGCTTTGCACCCACACTCCACACGAAAATTCTCCGGGATAACCGCGGGACAGACACTGACAATGCGAGCAATTCACCGAAATCCAGTCAGATCGAAAGGTTATCGGATTGGCGGCGATCCCTCGCCCTACCTTGACCAACACTCGCCTTCGAAATACAGAGGATTCATATTTCTCCCCACCTGTGCTAAACCTGGTGCAGGGCTAAGCCTGGCGCAGGGCAAAACGTCCATCCACCGGCTTGGAACATACTGGCCGTACTTTTGTAGATCTCGGGTGATTCTCGGGCGTCTGTGGAGACACTGAGACGCCAGAATTGGCTGCGCAGACGAGGACACAGGGCAGGCTGCACCCCGTCAGTTCCATTACGGCATATTCAGAGTCTCGACGTGTCAGGGGCTGTAAAATACACGACCAGGTGGCTCTGCGATCTACCATGCAGCCAGATCTGCCATCCGACCAGATCTTGGTACGGCGCCAACAGATCGACCCTGCAGCCACTAGCCAGAGTTTAACCAGCGTGCAGGAATTCAAGAACTGACAGCAAGCCTACTGCTCTACAGACGTGTCGAGTAAACATCGAAAAACAAGTTTGTAAAGACGACGCCGGGCAAAACCACCCCTGTTGGGAGGGCAGTTCCACCCCGCCAGGACACCATAAGACGGGTCAGGCGTAATACAGCCGGTCCGCAATCGTACTTGTGTGCGACTAAGTGTATTTCTAGGATGAAACGGCCCTCGTTGACTTGCCAGAGGTGGTTGTGTACACAGCATGTCCGAAAGAGGAAGTCGCTGCTTATTGACCCAGCTTATGCATTTTATGCACCAATAGGATAAGTCCCAGGGCTCCAGCATTCAAACTGCTTCTCCTGCCTTGAGGACCACTAGTAGGTACTTCCTGTTCTCGGGAAAAGCGGGCACTCTGTACCAAACAGTCCGAGGGTAAACAACCAGAAACCAGAATATGACCAAATGCTACCAAACCTGCATGCAACGCTCACCGGGCCCCTCCAGCTGCCTGCTCGTCCCGTCAGTGCGGGGAGCTGCTCCCAGACAAAAGTCTGAATGTGCTTCGTTCCAGAAGTTGAGGCATTTTTATCCGTTTCATAAGTATGGATGCTTGCTGGTGATTTGCCGGCGATGCTTTTACATGGCCATGATCCTGCTTGGCGTTGCATGAACAAGGCATACACCAGGTTATATAAATCGCGGGGCCTTTCGTTGCTTTGTAGGTCTTTTCTTTCGATATCAAGTCTCGATTATAAATATACCCAGGCTCACTTGCTGTGCGAGTCGACGCCTTCCACGCTTTCACGAATCACGAAGTATACACCTGTTGTTGACCAACACCACTACACAACCATGCACTGGATGTCTGGGACTCTATTTTGGGCTAAACACAAGTAAGCAACCAAGCCAAATATCCAAAATACAGGACAACCCCTAACAGAACCAGAGCCTCCCGCTCAACAGGGACAGCCATCTACCTCGAGAACGAAAGAAACACAAGACACAACCGGCGCCGCACATGGTCCCTCCCAACCAGACCATGCGACGCCTCCGAGACATCAACAATAAGTGATAGGGGAGATATCCAGCACCTGCACCGCGTCGAGTCATGCCAGGGATACCCGCAGCTGCGGTGTATTCGGTGTGGCGGCGTACGTTCGCGCGACTACCACGCTCGCCACTTTGATGACCCTGTCAAGAACCCGTCTGTGGGTATTTGCTCGCGCGAGCGCACGAGGTGTGCCTGGGCGAAATCAAATCCGGAGCCGGAGTTGATCAAGATGGCTGATACTAGGGCTGTTGGTACGGCTGTTCCTCGGACTGATAATAAGGCTGCCACTGGGAATAGGATTGAGACTGTGTCAAGGGCGGTGCAGGCGCCGCTGTTAGATATTCATGAACTACCAGATACCTCTGCAGATACAATGGACACGAAAAGCTGTTGTTGACAGTATACGCGCTTTGTAGGGGGTAAATACACTGGAAGGGATGGGAGGCCGACACAAAGAGGTAGGCAAAGAGGAGAATAAGAGGGGGAGGGGCAGTGTCTCAGTAAGTCATTAACTTCTATGCTTTGTAGGCTGTTTTGTATGGGGGCACTGTTGCTCCCGGGGTCAGTACTTCCTGCTCTGCTACAAAGCACGGCCCTCCAGGCCGGCAGTTGTGACAAGGCACCAGCCGAGTCCCTCATTCTCGGGGTGTGGCTACCGTAGTATTTGTTGGGAATAACGATTGTTTACCAGCCAGGGGATAGTGAGAACCGACTGGGTGTCTTGTGGTGTGTGAATTGCACTGGATCAGGAATTTGTCCAAGGACGTAACTAGTCATTTACCTACAGATGACTGACTTTACACCAACTTGGCAAGTAAAACAAAATGCATTCATCATCAAAAGCAAAGATACAAAATGAAGTAAAATGAAGTAAAATCAGACAAAGCCCAAACAATTCGGTTCCCAACTGGACAATGAGGCAAATCACCCTGATATCCTAAAATGGAATAATATAATTGCTGCCCTACATATGGGAGCTGTGGTTTCTACGGGCCTGTAGATCACAAACCACGTTTTTCTATTTACTACATCACAGTAATCTTCAGAGAAGAGCTCAAGGACGGAGGAAGAGATCTGCTCAAGCACTCCATGGACTGTCAACCTTGCGGCTGTCCATCAAGGCGTTGGACCTTCTAACTGTATTTTTTTTTTTTCCAATACAAATCGAATATGCAGCACAGCTTAAAGTGGGCCACCAATTTGATGTTTTCTATTTTGATGTTCTGTTTGTATGAAGACATGCCCTAACCCTCCTCCCACGTTGTCGGCCAGTATATGGACAGCTGTGGCGGATATATATAATCAACCACCATAACTCCACAACCCAAAATTGCAAGCGAGGTCTATTATTCTCAAGAATAGAATAAAGAATAGCCAAGAAAACGAGTCAGTTTAATTAATACCATTTTAGTAGTGTAAGAGACGACAGCAGCGCAGCAGCGCACGTGGGAGCCGCAGCCAATCACAATCCATGCAGCCAAACTGGCTTCACTCGCAGGTGGAATGCTCAACCTCCTGAATATAAACCAGCAAAGCCCCGCCCGCCGTAAACCATGCAGACCGTCTACGAGGGCATTCTCGACATGCTGACCTTCTTCCTGAGCCTGCTCCTCCCAGGCGCCTCGCTGGCTGCCGTGGACAGCTTCTACCCGCCCCTCAACCACACCACGTACATCACCAATGCCTCGCTGGGCACGTATGGCGGCGTCTTCAGCGCCCCCTCCGACAAGGCGAGCCAGACAGGCGACAGCGTCTATAATTACTGCTCCATGCCGCATCCGCATGTAGATACTTACGCCCTGCCCCGCCCAGTCGCGAACCACTCTGTCGCTGCCAAGCTCGTACATTTGGAGTACGTCCAGCGGCACCAGCGACGGACGCCGTATAATATCCTCCCAGGAGGCGAAGTACTCCCCTCCTCTCTATTATATTTATATATATATTAGTTCTAATACTGTATAGAACCAAGAATACAACTGCGAGGCCATCAACCCGCACCTCTTCGCCGCCCCTGCACATGCCACAGGATCAGGCCCGTCCCCAGTCCAGGTCTACGGCCAGGCCTATACAGACCCATCAAACCCATTTCTAACTAACTACGTCAACGGCTCCTGCCAGTACCCCCAGCTGACGATCGGCGGGTATCTAGACGCGTACCAGCACGGGCGCGATCTGCACGCCCTCTACAGCACGCAACTAGGTCTGATCCCGGAGACTCTGGATGAGGGCGATAAGCGCGTCTGGTTCAGATCAACCTCTTCGGCGCTAACGCAGGGCTCGGCGGGTGGTGTGCTTCGTGGTCTCTGGCCGGAGTATAAGGGCTCGTTACCATTGCATCAGCAGGTTGAGGCGGTTGATACGATTAACCGCGGCTTTGCGTGTCCGGCGCGAGACACGATACTGGATGCGATTCAGAGCGGGCCACAGTGGGAGGAGTATATTGCTGTTACGGATGGGTTGAGGAGGGATCTTGCGGGGATGTTTGGGGCGGAAGAGCAGGAGGAGTGGTTGGAGACTTGGGATCATTTTGCGGATAATTTCCAAGGGAGGTTGTGCAATGGGTATGAACTGCCTTGTTCTTTGGAAGATGAAGGGGAGTGTGTGAGTAGAGTGCAGGCGGATGAGGTGTTTCGGGCTGGGGATTGGATGTATAACTACTGGTGGCGGAGGAATCAGAATGTCACCGAGTATATTCGCGTGATTGAAGGGATGTTTATTGCGGAGTTGGTGAGATCGTTTGAGGCAGTGGGTGCAGGGGATGAAGTTGTGTATAGACATGTCTTTGCGCATGATGGCGATATTGCGCCGTTGCTGGGGGCGCTGGGGATTAGGGCGTTGAGATGGCCGGGAATGGGCTCGAATGTTGCATTTGAGTTTTGGTATGTCTCTATTGTCACTCCCTTGGCCGCTTGGCTGTTACTGATTCTGATAGGGAAACATCCGAGTCCGAGGTGTATGCCAGGGTGCTGTACAGTGGACGAACGCTGGAGACAGTCCACGGCCCCCTGGAATGGATTCCAGTGTCCAAGCTGGTTGATATCCTGAAGCCATTTATCCCGGATGATATTGTCAAGTTGTGCAGTTAAAGCGTTATCGCATTGATCTTGATATTATGTTCATGAGTATCCTATACATGAGTATCCTTTATATAAGGATATGACGACCTCCACTACAGCTACTAGTAGTAGCTTATCCTCTTCCCAATTACCAGCCCCTAATACCGTATATTATCCTTAAACCGCATTCGACGCCTTAGATCTCTGGCTCCGTCCCTTGACGATGCTGCTGAGATCACCCACAGGGAGAGTAATCGGGAAATCGACCGCTTCCAGGACCTGCGTGAGAAGAATCCACCAAATGGGCCAACACAGAGCGAAATTAAATGCTCCAGCAGCCTAAATTTGTCAGTGTTTGTCTTGCTATAGTATGTCGAATAAAGGACCAACCTCTTGCAACTTCGCTGCGACTTCCGTAGCTCCGTTCGCAATCTGGAAGTATGCGCCGGCTAGCAGACAGAAAGTGATGACGAGGAGGAACAGTGCGGAGAATAGGCAGACATTCGTTCGCAGCGAGCAGATGAGAAAGACCGTTGTGAGAATTCCGAGAGATAAAAAGTAGAATGCTGTAACAGGGATGTTAGCTTGCCTTGTCTGGCCTTAATGATCACGACTGATACGTACCGACTGTTGAATGATAGGCTGCCGTTTCATGTCCCGCAAAATTATCACCCTCTGCATAATTTGCCCCAGTAGAGAAGAATGGCATAAGACCGCCGCCTTGGACGAGCCAAAAAGTTCCTACAGAAGTCAGTCATGTATAGCCAGGCATGGTGGCGGGGACTGTACCGTAAGTGAAGAAGACTGCGCAGGTAAAGGTGTTTCCGATGATCCATTCGCCAATAGCACCGAGGACTTGGATAATACCGCCAAAGAAGATATACGTAGGGCTGTCGTGGGGTTAGTATGACCCTATGACGTAGTAGAATGGACATACATAAGGGCACCGCCGTTGCCTCCGGCGCCTCTCCACCCCATGAGCATGCACGCGTTCGGAGTCGAAGCAATCAAGAAACCAATCAGGCAGACAGGCGTGGGGTTAGCCAGCTTCCTCCTGAGGTTCCCTTCAACAGAGGGGTGCTTCGGGCTCAGGTAGAGCTTCTCGAAGGTCTCGCGCGAGATGGGCAGGAAGACACTCTCAGCCGTCTTCATGCGGTTGAGAGAGTCATCCTGCTTGTCCGAATTGATGTCACTCATAGTGGGTAGCTTGTAATTGACTTATGGAGAGGAGGAAGGAGAAAGAGTCAATGGTCGGGGGGTGTTAAGCAGCCCTGCTGGAGAGAGCCAATGCTTAAATAGACGTCTCGACGCCTCATTCCTCAACCCCAGCTCTCCCCTTTTCTCTCTCCGCGTCTGGAGCTCATTCCGCGACTTTTCCGCTATAGCCAACCAGCTGCGCATCCCCAGAGCTTCAGCGGAGAAGAATTGCGGGGAGGTCGCCAGCTCGCTGGACTCAGGGAATGGTTTACGTGACCGAAATTTTGAGTTGTGGGCAACAACCGAGGGCCCTGAAGCAGACTCGCAGGTACCATGAATTCGCCGGGCCAATATCAGAAAGCGGGGATGGACCTGATCCCCACGATGGCGAATTACCAGCTTCAGCGCGTCGAATAGAGTTGCACTGGCATGGGGATCGCTGGCCTAACTTCCTTCCGTCCGGGAGGGCGATCGCAAACGAGCAATTGAGTTTACTCAACCTAGGCAGCATCTGGCAATCATTGCTTGACGGCCCTGGTAGGTCTACGGCCTGGGGCTCGTGCTGATTATGGTTGTGTTTAAGCATGAATTTCGCGGGGTGGTGGGGATCCATCTCTGGCAATCTGGGAACGACCCATGGATCAACAGGCCTATTGACGCAGATGCGCCAGCTCAGCGCTTGTTCTGGCAAGAATCAACCACGCCACGGCTGCTTCTGGCATCGGATCCGTTAAGTGCGAAGGCTTGCCACACATACCATGCTCGGTCGGCTTCACCTCTGTTTTCTGACCATCTGTCGCTATGGCATGCTGCCCTTACGAGATGGATAGGTGAGCTGCCACTTGGGCCTTGCCACCGAGAGTCGACCCTGCTATCCGTATAATGTGCAACTCCGTCATCACCCTCCAAATTCCTGAATAGAATAGCCTTTTTGAACTGGTTCTTTGTAGTAGCGCAATAAATCTGAGAGTGACCCTGGCACTCTAGCCCTTGTTGGTTACAACATTTCCAGGCGGGTTGTTCCGCCACACGGTCGCGGCTTGGAATGTAAAAATCTTCCACCCAGCGCTTGCTGACCCGAGGGTATTCTGGTCGCTGAAGGGCCAGTATTGAGAGGCAGATTTGCAATGGCCTGATCCACCAGGGTAACCTCGGTCGACGCGATTTCTTACGGCCGTGTCGGGTCAGAGAGCTGATGTCAATTGATCTTAGTGTGATGCATCCGGTTTACGGCCGAGAAGATCGATCTTGGGTCGAGTAGCTCGGGATTTAAACAAGCAGTCAAGCCGGGAGTGGAACGTCAAGATCAAGAGGCAAGACAAGCAGCAGGCAGGACTAGACTCGGAACTGGGCAGATTTACCACTAACCAAAAGGGTCAAACGTGGTGCTGACTAAGATACGACTGACTCACGTGCCACCACGTGCCCTCACGTGAACTAGTCAAGTAACGTGACCGCTGACTCAGAGCCGGATGCGGTTATGACGCCACCAGCAGTAGGCGAGGTCCGGCCACAAATCCAATCCACAGTCCACAATCCACAATCCGAAATGCATCCGAAATGCGCATCCGAGCCTGGAATGACAACGGTGGGTTTCGCTACCAGTAAGGGACTTGTCACCCATGCCAACCACGTTGACCGTACGTGAGAGTCCAGATCCCATCGCAAGGGGCTCCATGTGCCGCGATTCGTGCTGACTGCGAACACGAGTCACACGAAACCCCAGCACACTGACCACTGAGACTGGCTTCCCCCTGTACCGCACAGACCGGTGACATGCATGAGCCGGTGGAGGCCGTCGGCTCAGTCGGAAGACAAGAGTTGGCAAGGGTTCTGGTTCTGGCTTCTGCCCAGGGCGCCCAGGCCGAACCAGGGTACAGAACACAGTGCCACTGCCATTCTACCGGAGGGTTTGCACTATGAAGTAATACTAACAATACCAAGCCGGCGAGGCAAAAAAAGCCGGCTCAACGTGGTGGAAAACTTCCCCGTGCCCGGAAATTGCCGATCATGCACGATGGGGCAGAATCAGGTTTTGTGTCAGTTCGCAGTATCAGTCTCGATAGTCTGAAGTCTGAACCCGTGCTAGATTTGTTTTTCCCTTCCCTGCTCTCTGCGGGCTGAAGCCTGACTGCGATGCGCTGCAAGAGCCGCTGCCGAGCCCAAGCCCGACGCGGCGACGCCATCCCGGCGCACTAACGCGCTTGTATAAAAGTTTTCAAAACACCCGGGTTGAATCTCCGTGCCACGAGGCCGCATGCCAGGGTAACATCAGGGAAAGCACGCAGTGGACCGGCCAGATGACGCAGTGGGGAGCAGGACGTAGCAGCAAGCAGACTGGTGCACCGCATCCCACGGCCCATGGGGCCACTGCTAGAGGCCTTCATGGTTGGCCACTCCCCCTTCCAACGGCTCCAGCAGTCTCCAAATTATCTAATGCCATGCGCTGGTCTCGTATCCGCCGGTTATTTCTTCTGCTGCTTTTCCCTTTTGCTTTTGGGGAAAAGATTTTTCTTCACGCCGTCACTCACCCTCACCCTGACCCTCTCACCATCTCGGCCTGCACCAGCACCAGCACCAGCACCGGTCTCACCATCTGTCGCCGCTGGATAGTCTAAAAGAAAAATCTCAGTTCACGCGTCTGGCCACATCGAGCTTCTGCAAGTAAGCAAGTAAGGTATAGGTAGTTTCCTTGGCCCATTCTCCCACTGCGAGCCCGATTCGAATCCAGCCTGTGCGACCACAGCCCTGGCGACCATTGCGACCATTGCGACTATTCCATTGCGCCTGAGATCGGAATCCCCACGGTAGACACCCTTGCGCAAGACGGACCGAGACCACGCGATCTGATCAACATTCCGTTGCCATTTCCGTCGCACCAAAACCCAAGCACCATGCCGAGCTGGAAGGACCTGTTCAGCAACACCGATCGGCGGTTTTTCCCCGAGGTCGTTGTGCCTCTCGCCCGCGATCCCAATTCCGTGACCCTGGAGTCCAATGCGAATGCGAATGCGAATGCCGAGAAGAAAGACACCCCCAGCGACCACCCCCCAGCTTACCGCTCCGAATCTAGCCCTGACCGCAGCTCGCTGCAGGAAAAGGGTGTAGCTGCTGTGCCTGCTAGTGCCTCAGGAGAACTGACCTTGGAATCGCTCCGTGCAGAAGTTGAAGCCGGTGTCGTTGTTTCCGGCCATGACTCCATCTATGACCGTACGTCTTGATTCTCAGCTCAAGTCCCTGGTTGAGATGCCTGCCCCGTTTAGCCCTGGTAAGACTTAGATCGATGATACATTGATGTTGTACAGGTAAAGCAAAGATTATCAACAGAGCCATCCAGGACATTGGAATGGGCCGCTATCAGTGGGGCTTGTTCGTGCTCTGTGGATTTGGCTGGATTGCCGACAAGTATGTTGACTCGTTTATTCTTTCTGTACATGTATACTGATTGTATTCTAGCCTCTGGCTGCAGGGCGTTGCCCTGACTCTGACGCCTCTGGCCAACGAGTTCGGAATCTCTGGTAACGACTCTCGTTTCGCCACCTGCGCGCTCTTCGTTGGTTTGATTGTTGGTGCCTCGTTCTGGGGTATTGCTTCTGATATCGTTGGACGCCGTCCTGCATTTAACTGCACTCTGCTCATCTGTGGCGCGTTCGGTCTTGCTGCTGGCGGCGGGCCCAACTGGGTTGGGTAAGTGATTGATTACTGTATTCAAGGAGCTGTGCTGACTGTATCAGAACCTGTGCTCTGTACGCGTGCATTGGACTTGGTGTTGGCGGTAATCTGCCCGTAGATGCAGCTGTCTTCTGCGAGTGTCTCCCTCCCGACTCTGGCAATATCCTCAGTGGACTGGCTACCTGGTGGTCTGTTGGAACCCTGATTTCCAGTATGCTTGCCTGGGCTTTCATTCCCAACTTCTCGTGTGATGACAGCGCACCCGTCTGCCTCAAGGCCGACAACTGGGGCTGGCGGTACCTCGTCCTCACCCTCGGTGCCATCACGTTCTGCATGTTCCTGTGCCGCTTCTTCCTGTTCACTTTCTACGAGTCTCCCAAGTTCCTCGTCTCTCGCGGCCGCCAGGACGAGGCCGTTGCCGCTGTCCAGGGTATTGCCCGCAAGAACAAGACCACCACCTGGCTCACCGTTGAGGTCCTTAACGACCTCGGTGGTATTGCTGAAGAGCGCGAGGCCGAGAAACTGCCTGTCATGGAAATCATCAAGCGCTCTCTGTCCCGCTTCTCTGTCCAGCAGGTTGCTCCCCTCTTCGCCAACAAGCGTCTCGGTATCTCCACCGTCCTGATCTGGTTCTGCTGGACCTGCATCGGAATGGGCTACACCCTCTTCAACGCCTTCCTCCCCCAGTACCTCGGCGCCAACTCCACCGTCTATGAAACCTACCGCAACTACGCCATCACCGCCGTCTGCGGTATCCCCGGCCCCCTGCTCGCCTGGGTCATGGTCGACCTCCCCTACATCGGCCGCAAGGGTACAATGGCCTTCTCGACCGTCGTCACCGGCGTGCTCCTCTTCTGCTTCACCGCGACCAAGGACCCCAACGTGCAGCTCGTCTGCTCCGCCCTGGAATCCTTCTTCCAGATGATGATGTACGGTGTCTTGTACGCCTACACGCCCGAGGTCTTCCCGGCTCCCAACCGTGGTACGGCCAGTGGTATTGCTAGCTGCTTGAACCGTATTGCCGGTCTCATGGCTCCGATTATTGGTATCTATGCCAGTACTGATCCGCTGGCGCCTATCTATGCCTCTGGTGCTCTGATCCTCGCTTCGTTTGTGGCGATGATCTTCCTGCCGATTGAGACTAGGGGCAAGCAGATTGTCTAAACGACAGTCTTAAAATACAAGGGGGGGTGGACATAAGAGAAAAAGCTGTACATAAAAATAGTTGCTTTGTACGACTCAGCGTCATGAACGAATCATCCTCATGAATTAGTTGCATAGAGAATTCATTCCTCACTCAATAAAAATTACCCCGTAGATCAGGAATAATCAGGAATAAGGAAAAGGCAGTAAATTAAGATATTCGACTTGCATAATAAATCAAGATTATGAGTCCTGAGCTTCAACTCTCTTCATTTCCGCTGCAGCACACAGTGGAGAGCTCTCCTGCTCCAGTTTCCAGTTCTTCCGTTTGAATGATATCCAGTTCCAGTTATTGACTTCTGCTGATTTGCTGATGGTTATTTATAGACCCTCAGGGTTCTCACTGATCGGCGTTTTAGTGGTGAAAGCTCTGAAAGCTCCCAACGGATTCCTCCTTTCGGAGTCCTTCCGCCAGTACCTACAAAGTAAACAACTTCAGCTTGAATAATTTAAGCAGTCCAATCTCAAAATGCCAGAGTCCGCTCAGGTCCGGCGTCACGGCTACCAAGGCAGTCGTTCCTGGCAAGGCTGAAGCTAAGATGGCCAAGGAGGCTGTGCGACAGTGAAGGACGCACCAACCAACCAACAACGGCACAACCATCTGAGGCTTGCGAGCCCTTAATTTAGCAGCTGGCTAGCTAATTTGGGAGCTGATTGAGCACGGTCGCTGCAGAAAAGTGTGCCCCTCTTTTCAAGTCCGCCTGTTCGACTGCTGCGCTCCTGGTTTCAACCGCGTCGCGATGGCTCCTGACCGACTGTCCCCCGACGGCGTGACGCCCTGGAATCCATTCGACTTGGGCGACCGGTCGAATTTCCGCTACGAGCACGTTGATGGACTGGACGAAGCTGAGAACGACCACGAGCACGATCTCAGCCGCGGTGTTGGACTGGGCATCTCCCACGGCCAGCAACCACAACACTCTCGGGCGACTAGTTATAACACAACACACACCTTCGACACCCTCAGTCCGCCCGAGCCGTCCTCTGCGCGTTTCGCTCACTCCCAAACAACACTCCTGAGCGAGCAACCACACGTGAAGTGCCCAACCAAGAACACAATCGTCCACCGCCGCCTGTCCTGGGTGCCGGCCACCATCCTCGTGCTCGCCTTCTACTCCACCCTGCTCTCCGGGCTGTACCTTGTCGTCGCATTGCTGAAACCGCGGTATGGGAAATTCATCGGGGTGGACGGGCGACTGGCCGCGTCGACGGCGAGTTTGCTGAGCACGCTCTTTGCGAAGACCGTCGAGCTGGCTTATGTGACTGTCTGTGTGGCGTTTCTGGGACAGGTCTTGACGCGTCGTGCTCTCACCAAGGGATCCCGTGGGATTTCGATCTCTGATATGAGTATGCGCACTTGGATCATGCAACCTGGGTCGTTGATTGTGCATTGGGAAAGCCTGAGGTACTCCGGGTGGACGATTCTGGGGGCGATCACGTTGACCGCGACGCTGGTTGCGATGTTGTATACCACCGCTGCGGAGGCATTAGGTATGTTACCAAGGTTAACTAACATCTTTATCTGATTTGTCAGGACTGACGATATAGTTACCCCCAAGTTGAAATGGGGCTCGGTGCACGACCACAGGCTCGTCGGGAATGTGTACACTTCCTTCGCCAACACCCACTTCCTCACTGCGAACTGCGAGACGCCTGTTCCGCTCCAGGACGACCCAGGGGAGCGGAATAACACATGTCTGAACATGCAGCATGCTGGCCAGGCGTACCACAATTACCAGGCCTTCCTGCACGACTGGACGCTTGTCAGCGAGGGAATGAAACCTAGCTCGACGGACCTCAATGAACGACCGCGTCCGACTGCTTCGGTGCATGATAATACCACCGTCGAAGGGAGCTGGATTGACAAGGAGGATATGGCAGCGCTATCGGAAAAGTACGGTCGCATCGTGCACAATATCACCGCTGCGATGCCGCATGGGGGCATAATCAGCGCCGCAAACCACCCAGACAACGACATCATCCAGCCCAAGGATCAATCCGGAGAAGGCATGTACGAGCTGGAAGCCTCAGTTCCGTCGCCGGCCGTCAACGTCCTCTGCGCGGAAATGAGCGCGTCCGAGCTGAAACCAATCGTCTATAAAGAGTGGCCGAATCACAAGAAATTCAACCCCGTAAATTGGACGGCCCATGTGCCCGACGACGTCCCCGACCCCAAGCACTGGCGCAATCGCACCGTCGTCGACGACCTCTTCGGCTTCGGACCAGACTATCCAGACCAGTACGCGCCCATCTTCGGCAAACTGCCCAAACCATCCAACACCGTCTTGAACGTCACCTCGGCCTACACCAACGGGGCTATATTCCTCCTCGGCGCGAACCCCGAGACCTTCAACCCAGGATACATGCTCTGCAGGCTCAAAGCAAAGCAAACGCCCAAGTGCTCCACCCGCTACAGAGCCACCGCCAGCGGCTCCCACCTCTGGACCGTCTGCGAGACAGACCACGAGCTGCAATACAACGTGCGCGTCCCCGACGCCGCCGACGGCATCTGGGCAAATGACTGGATGTACATCGCCTCCGAATGGGGGTTCACCCTCTCCCTCAACGCCGGCATCACAGACGGGGCCTCCGCAAACGCACGCCTTCTCATGCAGTTCTCACCCCAGACATCCAATCTCAACCCCTCCCTCCCTTCCCTCAGCGAAGCCCTCGCCGTTCTCGCCGGGAACACCCTCCTCATGAGCTCCGCGAACGCCCCCTTCGTCCCGTTCTGGAACTACACCGACGCCGCCGTCGACAACATCCTCGCGCAGCCCGCGAAGCAATCCTTCAACGCAACCCTGCAGTCAAACGAGTATGCCTCCGGCGGCACACAGCGCTGGCAGGGCGTGTTCTACCCGATCCTGCTCTTCGCGTTCTTCACCTCTGCGCTATGTCTGGCGTTTATGCTGCTTGAAGTGCGCGGCCGCCAGATTACGGACTTCACCGAGCCGCAGAATCTGTTTGCCCTCGCTATGAATAGTCCCAGCACGGAGAAACTGCAGGGTGCGTGTGGGGCGGGGCCTGGTGGGCGCCAGCTGGGCGAGCGCTGGTTTGTGGCGATGGAGGAGGAGGATGAGCATTATTATATCCGGACCAAGGCGGATGCGGAGACGGATTTGAATACGCCGAGAGTGTCGATTGCGCCGCCCCGGGATGGGATGGTGCAGATGGATCTTGATGACCGGCCGGTTAATGAGCAGGGTGCTGTTGCGAGGCCGACGCTCAGTCCGGCGTTGAGTGAGTATCATCGGCTGTCGGCAAGGAAGAGCTGGCTGTCGGGGTTTTATTAAATATTTAATTAATATTGTAATTGTAATGATAATGATAATATGATATCAACTGGCAATATCAGACACCCCAAAGCCAACGATCCCTTCAAATGCCGCCCCGACGCTCATGAGCTTTATCTCTGGAAACCCAATCCCATCCCCATGCTGCTGCAGTGTATCCTCCCCGTCCTGCAGCGTATCTGCATATGCCAGCCCCCAAGACCCTTTAAACGACGGCCTGCACAGCAACCACGGTGTCTCGCGCCCGTTCTCTGGATCATCCGTCGCAATCGCCGCATCTTGCACTCCAGGCGGATGTCGCGATCTCGATAGTGGCGGCTGAATTAGCGAGAATGGTGCCAGACCAGGCAATGGGATTTTGGGCAGCGAGGAGTCCGTCAAAAGCGCCGTGAAGAAGGGAGTCTTTGGATCGAGTGGTGCAGGCGTGTCTTCGGGGTGATATACCCGCAATTCAGTGCCTTTTCCACTTTCTGCTGGTGTGAATTCAAATCGGGCGCGGTGTTTGGGGATGTCTACATCAATTAGTACGCTATAATAAGGAGTTGGATAATAAGGTAGTGGAAACGCACTCCAGTTCCTCCGTCCATTCCAGACACTGTTATCCGTCGAGACGTAGATGGTGCTAATACGCATGTCTTTCTTTCCGCTGTGTGGATTGACAGCGCGTCCGGGGATGAAGATTAACTCGTCGTAGGGACCGACGTCTGAGTCTTCATAGCGCACGATCATGATGCCTTTCAGCCATGAGGGCTGGAACTGGGGGTCCCCATTTGGGAGTCGTTCCAGTGCGGATGGGTGGATATTTTCGCAAGGGTGGAAGGCGCCTGGCGGGAGGATGGATTGGAGAATCTCCTCGGTGTTGTTGGGGTTTTGGGGAGGTGGATTTCCCTTGTCGGTGTCGCTGTATAGGAAGGTCCAGGCTTTGGCTTTTAAACTCCAGGGAGGGGGGGCAACGGGGATTGCTGGTGTTGTTTCTGGGGGAAAGGAGCCCGGTTTGGACGGGGATGGAGGAGTGGGGAGGAAGGTCATGATCGGGTGTCTAATTATACGGAATTATCAGCGGGAGATGTGGTTTAAATATTTAATCGCAGAGACCATCCCACATTCGTGTAACATGAATCATGAAGACCAGACTGATCTGCAGGTTATAACTGTGAGTTGTCACGCAATGGTGAACTCAATCGATCTGTCCATGGTTCCGGTATCCGAATTATACAACACAATTCTTGATATATTTAGAAAACCCTGTCAACATCCGGTAGATCGACGGCAAGGAAGCGACTATGCATAAAATGGTATTATGCATGATTAGTTGAATACCATACAGCCTTCTTGTCAGCCCTCGGTCCGCGGTATGAAGATCGGTGGATCATTTGCCAAGTACAGCATCAATTAACTGATTATAATGAACCCAACAGCAAGAATAATACGACTGCAAGAGTATTGTCACTCTTGACAGTCTAAAACACCATCCCCTTAACCTGCGCCACCTTCTTCAGGTTAATATTCCTGATCAGCAGCGTCCACAAGAAACACAGAACCATAATCCCCGTCCCCGCAGCCAACATCCTCGTCTGCGCATACCCATACGCATTCTGTATAGCCAGCCGCGTCGGGGACCCAACCGCATACTCCCTCTGCGTATCCAGATCCTCATAGATCGTATCAAGCTCCGGCATCGCAGCCGCAGGTAAATCCCGCGCCAGTGCTTTCCTGAATGTATTCGTCCAGATACCACCAGAGATCGTGCTGCCCATTGCACCGCCGACGGTGCCGACGACGTTCAGGACGGCCAGGGCCGTCGCGACGTGCTGGTGGTCCACGGCGGCGAGAATGGCGAGCTGCTCGATGATGATGAAGATGCTGCCGCCGATGGAGATGAAGATCTGGCACATCACCAGGTATCCGACGGATTGGTTGGGGCGGCGGAAGTAGATCATCAGTCCCTGGGCGAAGATGTAGAGCGGGACGGCGATGTAGAGGAGCCACTTGAAGCGGCCGGTGCGGCGGATGAGATATCCGACGAGCAGGAGGAGGACGCCCGAGACGACGTCGAAGGTGTTACTGACGTAGCCGGCTTCCGCGAGGGTGAGGTTGTTGACGATCTGGAGGAAGGAGGTGTAGTAGTTGAACCAGCAGTAGTAGGAGATCTGGTAGGTGGCGTCGAGGAGACAGGCGCCGATGACGGTGCGGTCTTTGAGGATCTGGAAGTTGAGCATGGGCACTGGCGCTGTGTATGTTTCGTGCAGGATGAAGATGGCCAGCATCACGACGCCGACGACGATCATGGCGATGATGTATCCGGTGGCCCAGCCATTGGGGGCCTGCTCGGCGATTTCGAAGGGGAGGAAGAAGACGACGAGACCGGCGGAGAAAACGAGGACGCCGAATGCTGGACGAGTTAGTTGTGGACTATAACGAGGTATCCACGGTAGACATACCGTCAAACTCAATAAGATAGTGCTTGATGTTTTGCAGTAGTGTGCGGCCGCTGGATTCCCTGACAAGCAGGCCCTGTTTCTTTGCCTTGCGCATGTTGAGCTTGAACATGATGTACAGAGGCGCGGCGACAATGGGGAAGATGATGGCGAATGTGCCAAAGCCCCATCGCCAGTCGTTGTACTTGTTGTAGAAGTCATCCGCTGCCTTGGGGCCCGCAAAGGCAGTGATGATATAGGGCGAGGAAGTAAAGGCGTAGGCCAGCCCTCGATTCTTCAGCTGCGACGAGTCGGCGGTGATGACATCCACACAGTATGTCATGCCGCCGAACCCGATTGTATAAAATACCTGCTCAGTTAGGACGATAGGACGAACAATAGGCAAGGAGAGGGTCATACATATGCAGCGCAAAAGGTAGGCAGGTTGTGGCATCCAGCCATCATAATCAAACCAGTCGTGGCCAGGACGGTCATCATCAGGAATCCCTCCGCTCGACCCCAGACGTCCATCACTTTGGCAAGAGGGATGAAGATGGCAGCGGAGATGGAATCGGCAACGATGTAGATCGTGTTGAGCAGCGAGTGCGATTCGTATTGACTGGTGATGTACGGCGTGAGGTTGTTGATGATGTTGGACTGCATCGCATTGACAAAGTAGAGAAGCCAGATGCTATTCCCGCGTATTAGCATACTAAACAAGACGACTACAAGGACAACGCACTTGATGAAGACTGCAATCAGGGTGCGCTTCGACCAGGTGAGGGTGACGGCCTCGACGCCCTGGACACCACGCTGGGTGTTCTCCGTTGGACGCTCATCCTCGGGCTTGACATCGGTCGCCTGCAGCTGGACACCAGACTCAGGAGAGGCATCAGTCTTGCTCTGCTGGGTCTCAGCGACAGCGACCGGGGCGATGGACTCGTCGGTGGCCCGGCGCCGGAAGGCAGAGCGAAGACGGGACGAGACAGGCATGGCGAGAATCAGATCAGTCAGATCAGCCAGATCAGATCGTAAAACAAAGGGAGGAGATCGTTGCCCTTATAGAGGACAAGCTTCTCTCCGAGGTCGGCTGCAGCGGTAGAAACTGCGTATCTCGCTAACTGTCTACAGGCGTAAACCCGAGAACATCCAGCAAGGGCCCACGCAACGCATGGAATCAGGAGAGAAGCGTGGCAGATAATCTAATCAGATGGGCATGTTTAGAGGAACAGGCTGTGAGTGGCAGATGCTGCAGGGGATCGTGCGCAAAACCCATTCGACCGTGGGAGACATCATGCAATAGGTCCACTGCGAGTCATCCACATCCACATCCACATCCAACATCCAGACAATCCGGACAATCCGGACAGCCATAGGGCAGCCACTGAGGTTGGAGACGGACTAGCTGCTGGCTCGTTTGGCGTCGGATCTCCACAAATGTTCTCTGGTGTGCTACAGACATACGAAGATGGCCAACGGGGAACGAGAATCAAGACTGCTATACCTAAGGATAAAAAGGACAATGATTCAAGATGTGGTGCGATCAGATAAGATGAAAACTCTGCATGCGAGATAGCGAGAACCAGATATTGCCTGTGGACCCCCACTCCCAGCAAGCAAAACCAAGCAGGCGAGCGTCAGCACTAGCAGGCACCAGCAAGCGAAGCATCGGGCCAAGCGTGGAGAAGACGTGGCTTTTTCTGTCTCCCCTGACAGGCCAGACTGCTTTTCGTTTCATTCAGAGCTCCCACGCCTGGAGGAAACCCCACCGGGCTAATGGGCACCTTGTCTTTTACGCGAGAGGCTGCACTTTTAAATTGCGAGACGGCTGTATTTTCCAAATTGTCGGGAGAGTGCGGAATGCAGACTGTCGAGTCTCTTCCAGCACGCCCACTGTGGGGACGGCGTCGATAGTTCTCCCACAGGAATTGTTACCGATTGGTTTGCAGCATCTCAGCCTGGACACTCAGTAATAGCCCTGCGATTCGGATCTGCCCGTGGTCAATCAGGGCAGTTGAGCCATGATCAACATATTCCAGCTGCCACACTCAACCACCCAAAACACCATCAACTGACAAGATACCAAGAACCAAGCTGCTTTGAATAGGTAGGCCATCTAGCTGCACAAAAACGCTATAGCTTGACTAATTCGACCCACATAACCACCCCCAATATCATTGTCCATACCCACTCCGACCTCCGGAACGAGAGCAATAGCCTGGCCTAGCCTGTTGGCATTCGTAAAACTAGTTACTACCGTACAACACAGACCAATTCAGGACCCAGCGACCATAGTATGACCAATTCACAGTAGCACTCTTCGAGCATCAGCATCCCCATTTGCCAGCGGAAATGAGGTTTCCCGAGCATTGAACCTGATTGTACCTGAACCGGAAAGCCGGAACAGGTCGACTGCTGAACCTCGGTTGTATAGGCCGGCAAGGTAAGGAGTTAGAGGTTGGAGCCTGTAGCAGTCAAGAATCAGTGGAGGAAGATGAAATTTTATATTGTTCCCGGACAATATCATCAATAGTACCCACGTCGGGGGTGCCTGATAATGACGGAAATCGCCGGCCTAGCTGGCATTGACATTAATGAAATAGAGAGGTAATTGCATTGAGTAAGTTGAAACTAAGCAAGGCCTTCTCGGATACGGACCTACTATAACAATAGACAGGAAAACTATAATACAACAGTGAGGACATAAACCGGCCTTATCGAGAGGGAAAGTCCCAGCTCATAGAAGAAGTGGGCCTTCCAGAGTATACAATATGTATTGCCAGAGTATATACATGGTGCCACGACTTAGATACAGTCTTGACGAGACTTCTACTGACAGCTTGGACTCCCAGCAGGCGGCGAAACAGCTTCAGAGGGATTAGTCTGTCCACAGCCATTGGCAGCGCCGAGCAAAGTATCGTCAACGGCGGAATCATAGGCAGCACCGCAATTAGGATCACTGTGAGTCAATTAGCACTGCTGCAGTCCATTGCGTGGTTATATCTTACCTCGACCCCCCGCTTGCATTTTCAAAGTAGGAGCAGATGTCATGCGAGAAGCAGTCCTGGGTGTATGCATCCCCTACTGCAGTCCCGCTACATCCTGCGCCGCAGCGACCGTTGCATGAATATCTATCATTGTCAGTTTACATTAATTATATAGCATACTGCTAGCTCTTTATTGCAAGAACTAGTAATAGATTTGGATAGAGTCGAATGGGGACGTACTCTCCGCCAGCGCTGTTGGTGCCGTAGTTGCTACCGACGACTCCGCTAAAGGAGCATGTCTGTCCAGCACTGTTCGTCCATGTTGCTGTTGCTGTCGATCCGACCGTTAAACAGGTGACGGCGCGTTTTTCAAGGATCTCTCCTGGTGCTGCGATGGCCAGAAGCGGCAGAAGACTGAACATGATACGGAGGACCATCATTGTATATTTCAAGATTCTCGCTGCTGAAGACTGATCACAACCTTATCCCATAAAGGGGGACTCTAGTTATATGTCCGTTGTGGAGAAGACTGTCGGTGAGCTCGGAGAATTTATCGGAGAATTCGTCGGACGCCAAGTAGATCCTATATAACAGCCAGCATGGAGATAATATCAATATGCGAGCGTTGACTTGCTGCTCAAGCCGGCACCTTCTAGTGCGTATCGCATCAAGGCTGCTATAATGGCGAACCGTGGCCCACTGAAGACAGGCACAAACCGTAAGCTGCGTCGTTCGTGGTCTGCGATCAGGCACCAGCTCCAGTTTGGTATTCAGCTGCCATGGTGTGCATGAATGCGGCGGTAGATCCTCTTCAGGCACACGGTCCGAACCGTATACTCAATAATGCAGCTGCCCTCCTCCAATGGCCTGCTGCCAAGGGCATTGGCCTATATAAGGTGGGTTTAGCGTGATGGTGAAATGCGGGGTTCAGATGAGAAATCCGAGATCATGAATCGATATTGCCCGCCTGTTGATACGGTTGTGTCTTGAGTAGCCAATATCCACTGTATGTACCTATAGTCTTGCATAAGGAGGAAACCGGACGCTGGTCGTTAGGGCTAGGTGGTGCTTGGCCTGGAGCCTTTACATCACGAATGAAATATCAGACGTCCGTTGTCAAATAGCATAAAATAAAGGCTATAATATATTCGCTCTTGTGGACTAAATGCTGTGGGTCTTGAAAGTCGATTGAATCATTGCTCTAGTACAATATTGATCATATGGCACCGTGTGAGTCGTGAGATATTCCAAACAGCTGCAAGCAGAAATCATAGTAGATATCTACGCGTCCAGGTCAGTACCAGATCTCAGCCCTGGACAGGATGACTAGGGGATACAAGGTGATTAACGTGGGAGATAGGCAGTACTTCGTAATTGACTGCCGGTGGGTTCACCGTCTGGTGGGTGGCCGATGACTGAGAAATCACAATTAATAATCCAGAATGATGTAAACATCACCGCTTCGAACATATATAAACCAGTCTAGTGCTGCCATTGAAGGGGCAATTCATTAACCTCTTGTCCACTTGGCTCAAATGACGCAAATGAAAGCTGTTCGCATCCTCAAGGCCGACGGCCAAGTTACCGCCGAGCTTCACGACGAATCTATACCGACTCCAGGTCCCCGCGATGTCCTGATCAAGGTCCATGCCGCCTCGCTAAACTACCGCGACACGGCCCTATTAAGGGGTGAATACCCTATTACGACTAAGGAAAACGGTATCCCTGTATCTGACGGTGCTGGAGAGGTCATTGCAGTTGGAAAAGACGTTGCACGGATCACAAAGGGCGACCGCGTTGCAGTTAGCTGTTCTACAAACTGGATTGGTGGTCCATATATCCCGGAATACCTTTCAGGCAGTGTTGGTTTCCGTGTCGACGGACTGTTGGCTGAATATGTTATTTTCAACGAAGACGCACTGGTCCGTATCCCTGACTACATGTCCTATATCGAGGCTGCCAGTCTTCCCTGTGCTGCTGTTACTGCCTGGACAGCCCTTAACAAGGTCGAGCCCCTCCAACCAGGCCAGACCGTGCTGATCCAGGGCACTGGTGGTGTTTCACTTTTTGCATTGCAATTTGCAAAGATCTTTGGCGCTCGTGTCCTCGCGATCACCTCTTCTGATAAGAAGGCCGCTAAGCTCAAGGAGCTCGGAGCCGATGCTGTTGTGAACTACAGCACTACTCCTGACTGGGACCAGGAAATTACTGCACTGACTGGCGGAAAGGGTGTCGACAAGGTGCTTGATATTGCCGGAGAGAAGACTATTGTAAAGTCTGCAGCATCAACCAAGATCACTGGTGTTGTCGTCCTGATTGGATTTGCAAGCGGCTTTGGGGGCGGCCTTGCGCCAATCGACATCCTTACTCGGTCCCTTACAGTGACCGGATCTATTATTGGTTCGAGGACCGAGTTTGAAGCTATGCTACAAGCGATGGAACGGCACCAGGTTAAGCCTGTCCTCGATCAGGTCTATCCCTTCGCGGAATACCGCAAGGCGTACAGCAGACTTGAGGGTGGACAGCAAGTCGGCAAAGTGGTTATCCAGATTGCGGAATAACTGACTCTCAGGCTTGCTAGATCGGTTCTTGAAAAGGTACCTCTGTAGCTTGCTTCACTGGCAGGAATGAGAGATATTCTACTACACAACTCGATCTTATATGGAACCCATATAGCCAGTCAACATACTGCGTAAGTTGTAGGTGTAGAGAATCCAAACAAGCCGTTCGAAATCAGCTGTATTGTCATTGACCTCGATTTTTGCGACGGTGCTGCTTGGATGCCGTGCATGCCGTGCATAGCATTCTCTCGTCGCAGGTTATACAGTGAAAGCCTCAATACGCTGCCTTGAAGATCCCGTAGGTTACCGGAGGGGTCGGTTACTACCGGAGTGATTTGGCCAATACGAAGGAGACCGTTGATGATCTCTTGAGGTTCTTCGATAAACACCTGAAGGGTATTGACAACGGCTGGGGGGCACGCCCCGAGTACCGGTTCGACCTAGACTTCTGGTGATAGAAATTGTAGGGCACCGGAAGATATCGTAACTACGAAGTGAAGTCCACCAAGGAAAGGGATGTTGATTCAACCAATAAGAAGCCTTGGGTAGAGACAGGATTACTCGACAGGATCGAAAGGATGGTTGGGAATTATATTAAATTGTTAAATTATTAAATTACAGCTGAGTGCTCGGACTACTCGGCCTCGGATTTGGTGCTCGGGTTTAGTGCTCGGAAAATCCCAAAACAGCAGCCAGTCGGAGATACTAACTTTTACTCAATGTAAAGAGCCCTATATATGAGCTGCAGGGCCATTCTTTTCTTTGGCTTCATTCCTCAAGCCAGTAACAAAACAATTTACAATCTCTTCCATATTACGCATCGTGACAAAAATATGAGCGACCAATCTAGCTCCAACAACCAGGCCCTTGCCGAAAAACACCACAGCCCTGCTTTATCCGCCACGGAAGAACCCTCAACAGAGCAACCTTCGAAGGAACCTGCTGGCCCAAGCCCTCCTCCCAATGGCGGTATTGTTGCATGGCTCCATGTTGCCGGCGGGTTCATGCTCTTCTTCAACACATGGGGCATGATGAACACCTTTGGCGTCTTCCAAACATACTACGAATCAGGGGCCCTGTTCCAACGCTCCTCCTCCGACATCTCGTGGATCGGGTCGATTCAGGCGACAATGCTTCTGATGGTTGGTTTCATCACCGGTCCAATCTATGACCGTGGCTACTTGCGCCCTCTGCTCATCGCGGGCACCTTCGGCACCGTGTTTGGACTTATGATGCTCAGTCTGTGCAAGGAATACTGGCAGATCCTTCTCGCCCAGGGATTCTGTGTCGGTATCGGCGCTGGCTGTCTTTTTGTCCCCTGCGTCTCGATCCTACCAACATATTTCTCGTCGAAGCTCGGTGCTGCTCTCGGTCTCGCTGTGTCGGGGTCTTCGCTTGGTGGAATTATCTACCCAATCGTCCTGCATCGCCTTATAGGACCCCTTGGCTTCGGCTGGGCTGTCAGGGTTCTCGGCTTCATCGCGCTGGGTACACTTCTCCTCCCCATTGTTGTCATGAGGCAGCGCGTTAAGCCGCCCAAGGCCCGGGCCCTAGTCGACTGGACTGCCCTTACCGACATCCCCTTCCTGGTACTTGTCACGGGTGGCTTAATTGCTTTTATGGGCCTGTTCACGCTCTTCTTCTACATTTCATACCTTGGTTCAGCCCGCCACCTCACCTCGGATGATATGGCATTCTACCTAGTCCCGATTCTCAACGCGGCGTCCTGCTTCGGACGAACCATCCCTAACGCAATGGCTGATAGGTTCGGGGCTTTCAACATAATTGCGCCTTGCTGCATGATGGTCGGGATCCTCCTGCTCTGTCTTATTGCTGTGACCAACCAAGCCGGATTGATCGTCATCACCGTCTTATCGGGCTTTTTCAGTGGCGCACTCATCGGTCTTCCGCCGCTGTGCTTCGTCGTCATCACCAAGGACAAGTCCAAGATTGGAACGCGGATTGGAATGGGCTTTGGTATGATGGCTTTTGGTGTCCTTGCTGGTGGGCCAGGGGCTGGCGATATTCTTAGCGGCTCTGGGTCTATGAACTGGACTGGAGTCTGGATCTTCGGTGGTGTCAGTACCCTTGTTGCGTCGGTTATTTTCGGTGCCTTGAGGATTGTGAAGTATGGGTTTGTGTTGCGGATTAAGGCATGATGGTGGATATTTATTTAATATTCATGGGTTCCTATAAATAGGGTGTTTAATTGTTAGATGATAGACTAGAATCTTTTAGTGTGTGAATAATGTATATGAAGTGTCTATTCAAGCAGCTCGGCCTAAGACAGCGAACCATTGTAAACGCCTGCGACTACTACTCTGTGGCAATACTATGAGGGAACTATCTATCCACGCACCAATGATTGAATCTGCATGCCCCCTCCTTTGTGTACTACCAACCTGGGAAGTGCTTACTTTTGTACTTCTAGTATGGTTGCCTTGCATTTATGGAATCAAGTATATTTATAAATATAGCTCTCACTATCAGATATTTAAACTCATCCCATGCGGATGACACATATCAAACACCCTACAGCGTAACAACAACCTTTCTCGCAGACGTGCCCTTCGCCTGAACATCAACAGCCTCCTGGATACTCTCCAACCCAGATCCAACAACAAGCGGCTCCGGCGCAGCAACATACCTCTTCTGCACCAGCGCCTGCGGCAGAAAGTCCTCATAGACAGCTTTCGCAATCTCATTGTCCTTAATACTCGTTGCAAAGATCATCTTGGCAGTCACATCATCATCCTCAGGCGCTTCTCTGGCAGTCGCAACAAACTGTACACCCCCGGCGCGCTTCACGACTTCAATTGTCTGCTCCGACGCCCCGGGGCCGATACAATCCACACCACCGACTAGGGCCTTACCCTTCAGTGCGGCGACAAGGTCGTCGATTACCGTTGGGCTGTTGTAGTCGAATACCTCCGCCGCGCCGAGACTCTTCACGTATGCGAAGTTCTTCGCCGACGCGGTGGTGATAACCTCATATCCTGCCGCAACGGCGAGCTGGATCGTGTTGCAGCCGACGCTGCTTGCGCCGCCCCAGACTAAGACTGTCTTGCCGGTGGGCTTGGATGCTGGTACAGCTGGGTGCTGCAGGTTGAGCAAGTCCTTCTCGAAGAGCGCGGCGGCCGCGGTAGAGAAACCGAGTGGAATCACAGCGGCACGCTCGTAGGGGATGTCGTCAGGAATCGGACTGGCCATGTTTGAACCGATTATGGTGTATGCCTGGAACCCAGCGTTTTCATGGCGTTGTGTGATCAGGCCCACTGCATGTCCGAGCACGCGGTCGCCGGGCTTGAAGCGGGTGACGTTGGAGCCCACGGCGGCCACTTCGCCGGCGATGTCGTGGCCGAGGATTGTTGGGTAGTTGAGGGGCCAGAATGCGGTCGATTGGATGATGCCGTCGACGGGGTTTATGGCGACGGCGTGGTTCTTGACGAGGATTTCGTCTGCGGAGGGCTCCCAGGTTGGGGCCTCTTTGACTTGGAAGGGGTGGGACTTGGGCTCGACGAGCCAGGCTGCGGTGTTCGACATAGTAATTAACTGATAAAGGGAACTATGGACTTGGAAGAGTTGACTGTTGGGATTAATGCTTCTGTGATAGTGATTTCAGAGGGTGCGTGCAGGTTTATATAGAGTTCGTTATAGGGCTCCAACAAGTCCCCGGTATATCTGACATTATCGGCGACATTATCCCCACCTCACAGCGCATACAGTGTTTAATAATCACGAAGCTGACGAATCTATCTCCTGCTTTGTAATTGTCTCAGGCCCCCAAGGCTCCCTAACCGTATAGCATCAGGCTCTCGGACTTAAAACGGCCACCGGCCAATCACCGCCCGAGTTCCACAATGGCTTATACAGCCATGTTATTGAGGGCTGTGAATAGAAAATTGGAGACAGGCAATTAAGAAGTTCCTAGAGAATCCCTGGATTAATAAATAGAGAGGCTAGTTAGACGGAGGAGTTTTATATTCATGGGTTGATTGGCGTCAGCATCAGGATCAGCCATCAACTTCATTATTCAGCCTGGCTATTCCTACCCAAGCTAGCGTTGCACAAGCTGAAATATTCAATTCTTCGACTCCACAGAAATAGTCCTTTTATAGCTTGAAGTTCTATGGATGGGAATGAATGGGACGCACGCTTCTGAACGATTCAACCAAGACGTGGGCCAGAATCTGATAGGTCTGTCTGGGCGGGGCGGGCCACCGCAGTATACAGGACAGTATACAGGATATAGAAGGACTGATATTGAGGCTATTTCATCCTGAATGGACAAAGTTGAAGTCTAATATGGGATTGGCCTATTCACCTGCATCCTGTGCTTCCTTTTTCGCATCTAAGATTGTCTTCAAAATCTTCTGTTGCTCTTCCGCTGTAAGTTCGCCGTACTGCTCCTGGACCAAGGATCGAATAGCAAAAGACGTCACCTGCTTCGGGTCCACGGCAGAGATGATAACAGCCACAGCGAGCATGTTTTCCGTAATGTCAGTGAGCTGTTTGGAAGTGTATCTCCAGGAAAACATCCGAATGTCAACGCGTTGGATACCACCCAGAACTCCAGTCGTCACAGTGCTGTGTCATTTGGAATTAGTTTTTGCTTTCAATGAGGTTAATGCCTGACCTACTACATGGTCTTCTCTGACCTATTTCCCTCGTATGATCCAACAACAGCTTTCAAGCCGCTTCCCACGATACTACTGATTGCGTTGGCAATGTCACCTTTGACAAACAGATTGAATGTATCAGATATTTCTTTGCCAATATCATCCGGCTTGACCGAAATTTTGCATCGCACGAGAGACTCCTGATGTAGGATCTGCCCGACCGGGATCAACTTCGCGTTCACAGCGTTGTTCCTGGCATATAGCCCGTTAGAAGGGCCTTTTCCGCTTCAAACAGCAAATGCTACTTACGTGACGTCGTGCATAAAGGAATTAATCTGTTGGTGACCCAGCTCCTGCATTTGATTCAGGGTATCGTTTGCCAACTGCTTCTTTGCGGTATCGCCTTGGATGCCCTCGATAGTACTCGATACCATCTGACCCATGATTACGAGCGGTGGAAGATAAAGGCCATCAATTTTGCGAGTGCATGAGGAGAATCAGTTCCGTCTTCTGTATTTTTCTCTTGGGTGACCTGGTGAGTGATGACTCAGGGAAAGCACTGGTGACGTGGGTGATTGGTGAATGTTACCCATGTATGCAACCCGCAACATGAGGGACATGCAGGGAAGGTATTAATTAGCTACACATACGTATGCTCCGGCGGATCTGAAGGTATCGCCTCGCCTGTTAACCTAGCAGAGACGTGTACGTGACAGCCGAATTTGGCTGTACATGATAGGTACGCAGACTCCCCCAGACAAAGTGTTCACCACCAAATTGTAAAGAACAGACCACTGATGCTCTCGGCGAAGTGTGAAATTCCCGTGCCCACTTCCTGAAAGATATCAAAGATGGAACCTCCCCCGGTTAAAAAACTTAGGGAGTATAGTGGATGGGCACCCACGACTGTCCCCAAGAACAGCACAAGCACTTGTGGGTGCCGAAACCACTGTGGGTGCGCGAGAATGGCTGTCTGCGGAAATACCCCAAACTACACTGCGAGCCCGAATGTGTCCATCCCCCCAAACAACCCAAACCATCCTCGGTGGCTTCTTGATACCAGAAAATGGAAGCGCTGCCAATATACCGATGTTGAAAATGAAGTGCGTAAGGATGGATACGGCATCATCTCCTACACCTGGGGTAGGTGGGCTAAATGGGACCAAGAACCCGAGGACCCCCCAAAGGGGTTGCAGTGGAAGCTGCCAGTTATTGAAACAGATAATTTAGAAGATGGCGAGGACTTCTTCGAGGCGGCACGATACGCAGTTTCAATAATGGGCATCCGGTACGTCTGGTGGGACTGGATGTGTGTCCCTCAGGGCAATAAATTGTCAAAAGAGCTTAAGAAAGTCAAAGGGGAAGAGGTCGGAAAGCAGATGTAAGTTATACTGTGCTACATCTCTCGCCACATTTCATTCTGATAGTGATGAGTTCAGGGCGATTTACGCTGGGGCCAGGCAAAGTATTGTATGGCTTCATTGCACGAAGTGGGGGGAAGGGTCAACGGTAGAGAAATTGCTGAAGGGTCAAATTCCGAGGGACAGCCTAGAAAGGTTCGTGCAGAGTGTTTCTGACCTACTACGCGAACTTGAGGGCAGTGAGCCCTGGTTGACCTCCGGATGGACACTACAAGAGGGCGTTCTTTTGAGCGAGACTGTCCTCTTGGATCACAACGGCAAGAAACTATCAGATGAGCGGTTCTTCCACAACGATGGACAAGCATCCGTCCTGGACCTTACAGCCGGGCTTACAACCCTTGCAATCCGTATTGCATCGGCCTTCATGAAGCACAGTGAAGCGAATGGTAGCGGGGATTATGATCAAGTGGTCGAGTATATCGCCGCCTCGGACGATAACTACCAGCAGATTGCCTGTTTCCTCTCCGGACTTCTGAGCTCAGGACTAATTGCATACACGAAGGATTCGCCCTTGTTCATCCTAGCTGGGAAGTGTTCCCGCAAATTCACTGTTCCGGTGGATAAGTGCTGGGCGCTACTAGGAGCACTAGGACTGGGAAACATCACCCCTCCCCCCGATTACGATCTGGAAATGGACGAGGTCCAGGTCATCTTCTTTGGACACCTGTTGAAAAAGCACCAGTGGAATCTACTGCTAGTGGCTGATCATGCCGACAATGACCCCAACATTAGTTCATGCGACTGGCATACCAGATTTGCTGAGGGTAGATATTTGCCATTGGGAATCTTCTTTGACGTCCACTGGAGGCCCGATCTCCCGTACCTGAGCTGGCTTGGTGCAACTGAAAAAAAGGAAAAGGATGCCATTCACATGCAGACCCCGAGTGGCCAGCCGTTCGCCGTTCTGACGACTGGCGATTACGGGGTAGCACTCGCCCGAAAATACGAGCAGTGCTGTGCTAACGATGGAGCTCCGTATATTCGTGTCCACGATATTGAGAAAATATGGCGCACGGGAGCTCTTTATTTCCCGGTTGCAGATCTGGAAGGAAGATTGAATAAGCCAGGTATGCGCTGTATTGAGATTATACCTATTCCCCGTACGGCCACGGACCCAACAACGGGTAAAGAAGTCACCGTGAACTCGAAAACCGGTACGCTGGAGGCTTATTTCGGCGGGGTAATTGATATCTGGGCTGAAGAAGGGGAGCTGGAAAAGGATCAACACTTGCATAAGCTTACACTGTTTTCGCGGTAGCAATGCCTTTTGTTGTGAGAACTATTACTGTATGAAAGGTCAAGGTAGCAGCTTCAATACGATATGCGGTTGTTAGTGAGTGGTGATGTACACGCAAATTCGCACTGATTGTTTCATTGGTCTATGAGAATACAGGTATATTCGTCACCACTGCCTCAGGCCGGATCGCTCTATTGCAGTCCTGACGGACTGAAGTCTTTGGGCCGACGCCTTCTGGTACTGCAAGTCCTCCATGCACCGCACCCCGAGCTCTATGCTGTCCCACACTGCAGTCGGGCTGTCGTGCCAGACTCCGTATGCAATCAACGACGTGCATGCCGTTTCGAGGAAGAATGAGTTCATCGGCAAATCCTACGCTTATCATTAGCTCTGCCGGAATATGTGTTTTGGTTTAGGACTGACCTTTGCAACGGACCCGCGCTGCCGGACTTCTGCGATATTGGCGATTATCGTCTTTGCGGAGGTGATGATATGCTCGCAGGCCGTTGCGACGTTCTCGTCGTTCTTCGTTATCCTAGATAGTGGCGATCTTCTGGAAATAGCCAGCTGTGATGTCTCTCCGCCCTCTTTCTCCCGTGAAGAGCTCTTATGCCCGATGTAAAGAAGAATGGGCTTGAAGTTCGTCAGGATGGCATATTCGTATACTTTGTAGCAGTCAGTCTTTCTCCCATTCATCGTATTCCTCTAAGACCACACTCACAATTGCCATTAAGCGCCAACGCCTCATCCACATCCCACGGCCGACGGGGATCTCCATGGGCGAAGCGCAGGATCGGTTCGTGCTCCTCCCAGTATGATCGTAGCTGATTATGCGTCGTCCATATTGACTGCCAGAGCTCGTCAAAGTCCATGGTTGGGTTGCGTTGTGTGCATAAGATGGTTGTGATGATGCGGAACAGGCCAGAGAAGAATTTCCCGTCGACGCCTTCGTTGTCGTCGGATATTTGGATACTGGGACCGAGTAATGGTGGTCGACCGACCGCGATGCAGACGAGACTAGAAAGACTGGGTTAGAAGGATTCTCGTTGATTATTGTCATTACAGAGGCCTACCTCTCTGATCGGAGGAGGATATGGAGCAGGGTTGTTATCTCTGGAGCGCGAGGTTCCAGATGAAAGCCCCCCGAGAAGACCTTCGTTGCTATATGGCCCAGCATGGAATATGCCTTGTCGAAGTTGCCTATCTCATTGCAGTACTGAAGGTAAAGTCAGGAGATATGTTAGCCGAAGCTCAAGAAAGACTGTTGAGGGGGCACTTATCATGATAATACTTAGTTGAAGGTCTAGAGCGTCTGGGAGATGGACACCAGCCGATATGAAAAGATCACTCTCTTGAGCTAGGATATCGGCTAGGTCTCCCTGCATCGTAGACAGTGATCCCATTGCGAGTTGGTATAGTAGAAGCGGGTATAACGGGGGCGGCGGGCTATTGTGGCTGAATGCTGTATACGCCAATGAGAACAGCGAACCCAACTGGGCTGGTGACTGCATAGGCAGGATGGCCCACGCCGTACCGACATATCTGTTGAGAAAAAACTGAAGGACCTGATTTGGGATGGTCGTGAGGCAGAGTGGTGGTGACAGGGAGAGCCCAAGTGTCGGCGGAACATTGTACGGCTCAACAACCAGGCGATTGAAGTTGAAACCCTCAGCCGGGAGAGCAGTGTCCACCGAGGCCCCATAGTTCTTAATTGGCAAAGGGTAATCCTGCTTGTGGGAGGCCAGCAGATGGAGCAGCGCCACGGTGGACGTTGGTCCGTATATAGCAGACTTGCCCGTCGCCTCGTTCGTAACCCTGACCGGCCTCAGCGCCATCTGCAGCAGCTCTGAACTCTCATCGCCAGCCTTCCTCTGCGGCGTCTTGGTCGGCGTCAGCTTTCGACGCTGGCGCGCGACTGTCCGCACTGAGCACGGCAGCGACAGCCGGGCGCATCGCTCACACGGCGACTCTCCATTGCATTTGATCTTCTGCTGTCGGCAGCCCTCGCATGCCTTCACGATATGCCGCCGTGGCTGCACAATGGAGCCCTCGCGCGAGGACTCGCTAGACTGGGCGCTCATAGTGGTGCTGGCGTTGTGCTCGTATTTCCGATGTGAGCCAGTGTCGCGAGGAGGTCGGGATTAAAGTAAGCACGTTATATATAGGGCGCAACTACAGGTGGATCTGGCCTTTTTAATTCTCCAGGCCCCGTGTTGTTGAAGGAATCAGGACAGAGAAATCTGCAGGACGCAGGCCCGAACGCGTGGACGTTTGTTTCGGTTCCACCCCGCAGGCGCCACTCTTGGTGATTTAGCCAATTCTTAGTGGAAACGTTAATCAAGGAAGATCCTGCAGGCTGCCTCCCATTGGCCAGCTTTATTTTCGAACCACGTTTTCCTCCCGAATCTCCCCCGAGGCTGGGTGGTGGCGGTGCGTCCGTCGTCATCGCGGACGCGTCTGAATTAGACCTGCGCCTCCTCGTCTGTCTACTTGTATACGTCTCTGTTTAATCACATCTTGGCAGGCTAAACAACACGCTGCTGCGCATAGTGAAGCTTACCGGCCAGTGTCCGGCTTCTTCCGGCTCCAGTGCTCCATAAAGGCTTGGCCATGCCTTGCGCAGCTGGATCCAAAGCGTCGTGGCCACGGTGATCTTGATGTCTACTGCCTGTCAGTATACGAGACTTCGGGTCCACACGGTCCTTACAATTTTTTCCATTACCTATGTACGAGGTCACATCCAGCGGACGTGGTCTGAAGAAGTCGACACCCGGGACAATCTGGCCGTTCACTTCTATGCCCCAAGATCATTGGACGTTACCGATGTTCATATATACCCCAGTGGCCTGTTGATCGTTGTCTGGCTGACGAATGGGCAGATGCACCTGCGTCTGGTAGACTCCCACCCCGCTGGCATATTCAAGCCCAGAGACGTTATGCCGGGACTCCAATTGGGCCAAAGTGACAGGGGCCAACGCAGCCTTCTCAGTGAGTAACGACTCCAGCCCTGCTTTATTGTCGATCGGCAACCAGTCCTCCACAGTGAATGTCCAGGTCTTCGGCATCACAGGTTGCTGAATCGAGTGAAAAGTGACCATTGTGGAACTGCCCGTGGAGAGCTGCGCGGCGTATTTTCTATTCTCGGTTGCTCCGACAAAGATGCTGCACCCTGGTGCTCTAAGTGGATTGCGTCAGGTCCCTATGACCGGTTCCTACATTGAGAGCATGACTTTCTGGAGTACAGCGCTGCTATATCCGCTACAGCAAGAGAAACTATACATGGAGGATTGGATATGCCATTGTCACGGATGTTACTGCAGTCGAAGCTGTACCCAGTTTACATTAACTACTTGATGACCCTGCAATGACGGGTGCGAGCGTTGAAAAGAGGGCAAGCATGCCATTAGCCGGGACCTGAAAGTAGGCGAATTCAACCCATGGCCGTGGAAGAAGCCCTAGTATCTATAGAGATGGCGATATGCGCTTAGTTGGGGCATCGATATTGAATAGGAGCCACTGATTTCACATGATCTCTCATGTTGTAGCTGGAGGCGATGTCAGCGAATGATACATGCGTCGGAACGAAGAGTAAAGGGAAGGGGGCCGATATACCCATTGATCTCCTCGATAGTCAATTTCTTGCTCTCATCGGCAACTTGGTACAATTTACTCTCCGTGCGGCTGGAAAACCCTATACGCTCAGAGAGGTTGTTGCGGGCCCGGGCACTGGCTGCTTGAACTTTACTGGCACGAGGCTTGCGCACTTGCTCGTAGACCTCTAGTCCGGCTTGGACGTCCAACGTAAAACCGAATGCGTTGGAAAAAATTATACCAAGGGCCGCTGCGTCCTCCATGGCCTGGCAAGCGCCCTGACTTTGGTCAGGCATCATGGGATGGGCCGCATCTCCAAGCAGGCAGGTCTGGCCCTTGTACCAGCAAGGGTAAGGGGAATGCTCAAACAATCGCCACGGGCTGATATCGACGGCGTTGGAAATCAGTGTTCGAAGCTTAGGATCCAAATTAGGAAATGGGCGGAGGACCTGTTCGTGAGTGCCACGAGCATCCCAAGTCTCGAGATCCTGCTTTGCCTCCTCGATTGATAGAGGGAAAAAGATAAAGAACGAGATCATGCTACCTCCATGGCAGGCGGAGTAGACGATTTTATGTAACCCGTTTCCCCAGTATTCGAGAGTGTTGCTACGAGCCATTTCACAGAGCCCTAGCCGGTGTATCTCGGACGTCTTCAACACGCAGTGGTAACACATGGAAGTGGCTCGCTTGCGCTCAGGGACAATGCCAAAGGACCGACGGACAGAGGACTAGACAGATATCAATTGTGTTAGGAAAGTCTGTTGCTGGATACCCATTGATGCTATCACTTACCCCAATGCCATCAGCGCCAATAACCAAGTTATGCCGAACGGATACTCCATTGCTAAAGGAAATGATACCCCTCTCAGAGTCCATGGACTGGCAAGAGTGGTTCCTCAGTAGTGTAGCAGGCTCCCCAGCTCCAGGGCCGGTGGCTGCATCCATCAACATTGCATGCATGTCGGCACGGTAGAAGTTGTAATATTCCTGTTCGGCGCCCCCATCAGAAAGGGTGAGACACGCGCGGATACCTGCATCTCAAAGGATGACTTACATGTCCCCATTTCTCAATATAGTCGTCCAGGTCAAGAACATCCTGAACTTCTCCAGTCTCCAACTTACGGCGTATCTGTCGCTGGATCAGAATAGGGTTTCCCTTCGTGATATCGACACCCCATTCCTGCAGCCATTTTGTTCCATTCGCGGGGCAGCTGATGGACGCCCCAGTATCCTTTGTATAGTCAGAGCGCTCGTAGATGGTGACAGTGTGCCCGGCACGACGAAGTGATAATGCTGCCGCTAGGCCCCCTGCAAATAAATGTTAGCTGAATAGGCTAGGATGGAGAAGATGCTTACCGATTCCTCCACCAACCACGCCCACGTCAAGACGTCTCCAGCTAGATGGGTATACTGTCATGGTTCTGAGCAAAGCTTAGCTAGTTGCGATATGAAAAGACGATCCAGTTGTCTTCTTTCCCATATCATAATCACTGTCAGCAGGGGAGGTGGAGGGGAGCAGTGTCAGGCATGTTCAAATATTTGGAGTCCAGGCCCCCAGCTCATACTCAAGGCGAGGGCCGAGCGCATATCGAACTGCGAGACACTGTCTGAGAATTCGATGTCAGTAAACCACCCCTTACAAGAATGCCCATAAGATATCTCGGGTAGGCGTTTCGCCAATTAGCTGTCTGGCATATTCGTTCTCGAAGATACTTTCCAGATATGGACAAGCAGCTGGAATGAGAAACACCCAACCTCATCAGACAGATTCGTAGAATGAACGTGATAGATTTTGCAATTAGCTTGAAGAATGAGCGTGCAGTGCCGCGTGGTAATCTGCATGGATTCAACGTGCTTGACGACTGATGTTACGCATAGCGCCACCAAAGGTACTTATATAAAATAAATACAGCGTGAAGGTATACATGCCAGGACAAATATCTGCCCCGATGTTTATACACAACAGGCGTTGTTTGAGGAATGCTATGCAGCCCCTTCAACCAATACACATGTCTACGGCAAGGGCCCCGGATCTCGCCAGCTCAAGGGTCAGGGTCGTGATGCACTTTCAGAGTACTCGCGTCTTGATCTGCCTACAGCCTATTCCGGACCTCAGGCCGCCACAGCGCATCCAAGTTCGGAATGTGGGATGGTTACACGTATGTAGGGAGGGAGCGGCAAGGAGCGAAAAGAGAGCACGAGGTCTTACATTGAGATGAGGTGAGGGACGTTTGTGCTACCACAATTCCCAAGCCACAAAGGTAAGGAGTTCATGCTCCAAGGAATGTCGGTGAGTGCCTGTTGTACCAAGACACAGCACTCTCCAATGCGTCTAGTATTGCAATTGGTTTTTCTAAATTCGGAATATCTCTCTTTCCATCGCTTCCCTTCTTTCTTTGAAGCACTGGACAGAAGCCCTGCGCCATGGTATCCGATTTTGGCCCAACCCAGGGTGGCCTCGACATCGATAGGCTCGTGGAGGTCGGAAAGCTGATCCAGAAAAGCATACAGGTAGTCGTCGAGGAGCATCACAAAGGCCCGGAGCCTACCGAGAGCAGTATCCCGTCATGGCCCATGTACGAAGCTCAGAGAAACATTATCGCTGGGACCGGGGTACTATTGGAATTGATATCCGACCCATCCCTGCGCCTCATGGAATATTCAGGGCAATACTGGGAGTCCAGGGCTCTTGCAATCGCCGTGGCGAAACACATCCCGGATGTCCTGAGCAACGGGCCTCTCCCCCTGGAGCAGCTATCCAACATCACTCGGATTGAAAGCCGGAAATTGTGTGGGTGACTCCGTTTTCTACAAGGGCGTGACCAACGCCAGTACCAAAGGGCACGGAACTAACACTGGCGATTTCAGCACGAGTCCTCCGGTGCTTATGTTCGAGCCACATATTCAGCGAGCCAGAGACAGAGGTATTCGCCAATAATCGAACTTCCCGCGCCCTGGTTCAAAATGAGCCGCTAAGCGCGTATATCCTGATGTTGTAGGTTTGGCTAATCAGCATCATTGCTCTGAATTCCATTATCAATTGCGCCCGCTGAACGCTTAATAGCCATGCAGACCTTTTCTCCTGCGCTGAGCACATGCCGAGTACCCTATTCGACGAGGAGATCGGCCCATCCTATGACGTTAAGAAGACTGCTTTCCAGAAAGCCCTACGTACCGACAAAAGTAGGTGGGAATGGCTGGAGGAGCCCCCATCCAACGACGAAAAGAAGCCAAAGACGTGCATCTCCAACTATCCCGGTATCCCAGGCTATGAGAATACAAGTCGGGGTGATTCTCCCTTTGAACGACATCGGCCGGAGCTGCCTCTTTTCAGTATGGCGATGGTCGGCGGCGGAAGAGTAACTACGCGCGCTCATCTTCACGGTGAGTCGCAGCCTTGGAGTATCGGATGGTGCAGGCCGCTGACCGTCTATTCTAGATTATCCGTGGCACGAATTGGGGTCTGCAACAATTGTCGACGTAGGAGGTGGTGTCGGTGAGTTTTCATTCATCCCATACTGCGGTGCTCTTACTGAACCCTTCCGACATAGGTGGCTTCATGATCCAACTGAGTAGAAGATTCCCACTTCTCAACTTCATTATCCAAGACTGCTCCTCCAACATGCGCTTGGCTGAGATGGAAGTGTGGCCGAAGGAGAACCATGCAGCCCTTGAGGAAGGAAGAGTAAAGTTCAGGGTACATGACTTCTTCACCTCGAACCCGGTACAAGGTGCTGAGATATATTGGCTGCGTTATATCTTGTAAGACCGTCCTAACACCCCTCTGGACCTCCTCCACCAAATGCGTCGAGTGTGGGCTCACAAGCTGGCAGGCATGACTGGGATGACAAAAGCTGTGTCCAAATTCTGTCCGCAATCAGGGCTTCTATGGGCCCTGAGTCTCGGATTCTGGTCTGTGAGCAAATCATGGATACTACGACCAAGCAATCGCCGACTGAATCTCCTCTCCCTCCGAACTTTGGAGTGTTTAAGAGATACAGTCACCAAAGAGACCTTGATGTAATGTCTATTATCAACGGAATCGAGAGAACCCCAGCCCAGTTCGAGTCCCTGTTCCAGAAGGCAGGCCTCGTCTTGAAGAAGATCTGGCCTTGTCGGAGCCAAGTGTCTATTCTGGAAGTAGTCCAGAAGGACTGATTGGAGGCGCGAGGATCATGGGAGAATTGGAGACACGCTGGCGAGGGTCTTTGAACTAGTTCTATTAAATGATATTGCATCGAGAATATGTTGTAGTGAGATGTATGGGATCATTGGGTCAGCTAGAGCAAATCTGATATCCGCCTTGCTGTTTGAATTGGATAACCCGTCTGTAGACAGGAAATAGTGCGTATATGCTGATATGGGCCAAGGTTGGAGCACCGTTACAACCAGCCAAGCTGACGACAAGAAGCTGGCGGACCACAGGGGATACAAGGCAGGTTGGAAGGGACATCAGTTTTCGTTGCTAGCAAGTGGTACGTGGATATTTGATAAATAGAAAGGCACGGCTCCGCCAAGCTAACATTCTAGACTCCGTTCAGTGATGCATATCCTCCTTGACAGTCTGTAAAAGTGCCCTCAGGAGCCCGTCTGCCACCATCACGGTTGTATTGCGATTGCATACAACGCGGAGGAAATCGCCAATCTCCCCTTCTTTATCAGACCCCGGAGCGTAGTCAACCATCCAGCCTCTCTTTAGAAGGCCGGAAGATAGCATGCGCGTGAATTGGGAATTCTGTCGCTTCTCGTCGGAGTGCGATGCCTTCCTTTCATATCCCTGCCCGACGTAGTAGAAACAGACCTGCGGACCAGGTACCTCGACGTCGCCGAGAAGACGGAAGCAGGGCTGATTGTTGATTCCCCATGCTAGATATAACGCCGTGTCAAAGGCTATATCAATTTGTCGCCCAAGGCCTTCTGTGCCATAGTACTGCCAGTGAAAATATAGTTTTACTGCATCAGATCGGCGACCACACTGCGCAGTGAATGATGCCAGGTCGTATACCGTGTCAGGATCTGGTGCAGCCCTGATAGCCTTTGTATTGCGCCACTCGAAATCCAGTTCGAACTGCTCGATATTCATCGTATCTGCCCCGGCCTCACAACCGTTCGACTGGCACTTTGATTCGGTATCCTGATGGAATAGATAGCCTGCATCTATATTATTGGAGGACCAAAAAGTCCGCATGTCCCGGCCCATCAGGAACGAGCATATCTGTGGAATCCCGAGCAGTTTATGCGGATTATACGCAATGCTATCAGCCTGGTCGATTCCCTCCAGCTTATATCTCAGCTTTTCGGAAAAGATCGCTGCACCGCCCCAGCATGCATCAACATGGAACCATGTATTATAATCCTTGCAGAGCTGCGCGATGTCTTGCAATGGATCAAATGCACCCCGTAATGTGGTGCCTGCCGTCGCGCAGACTGCTAGTGGTATATCGCCAGCCCTGACAGCATTGTCGAGGGCTGTCCGGAGTGCCGAGATGTCCACACAACCATTAGGCGATGCAGCTATTTCCTTTAGTGATACAGTCCCCAGGCCCAGGTTCTGTACAGCTGTCTTTATAGAGAAATGGGCTGCTTCTGACGCGAACACAGCAACCCTTCGTCCTAGCTGGGTCAAGCCAGAAGCCCTGCAGTAGGGGAAGCGTATATTCCGCGCGATAAGTAATGCTGTATGGTTCGCAGCAGCACCACCGGGTACATTGATGCCACCTGAATATAAACCGCGTAATCCAAAGAGATGAGCCAGTTCTTTAGCAACGTGCTTTTCAATGATAGATAAGGCTGGTGATGTGCGGAATACGTGAACGTTGCTATTAATGACTGACATGAGAAGATCTGCGGCGATTCCAGGAACTGATGGTGTGGCCCAAAGCTTGTCTAAGAACGTAGGCGAGGACGTATTGATAGAGTATCCAAGTATTTCAGTGCTGCAAGCTTCGATAGAGCCTATCCCGTCTCCGGAACGGGAGAGAGAAAGCCCAAGAAGCTGCTCCAGGTGTTGAGTGTGGACTCAGCATGTCAAGGAGAAGGCGGACGGCAGCTATTGCTTCGAGGAGCACCAAGTGGCCAGCATGGATGAAATACGATCTGTCATGGGCGCAAGCCAGCGCAGCCTCGATATACGCTCCGGGCCCTTGCTTCACGTTGACTTGTTCCGGCTTGGTGACCACGAGCAGTATCTCTTCTTAGTCGCACACCACCTGGTGATTGATTTGGTATCTTGGAGAATTATCCTAAAGGACCTGGAGGACCACCTGAGATCAGGCAAACCCTGCTCCCTTTCGCCACTGTCGTTCCAGAGATGGTGCAACATGCAAGCTGCTTACAGCCGCGAGCATCTCACTCCTGAGCGAGCATTGCCTTTTGATATACCCCCGGTCCATCAGGAATACTGGGGCACTGCCTCTCATGGCCACACGTTTGGCGACTCGCAGCAGTCTGGGTTTACGCTTGACGAGAAGACAACGGAAACCCTCTTTGGCGTTGCCAACAACGCTTTCAGAACCCAACCGGTGGAGATATTTCACCCGGCGCTGTTGCACTCCTTCGTCCAGACCTTTGCCGATCGTCCACCGCCGACAATATTCAATGAAGGGCATGGGCGCGAACCATGGAACCCCGCCATTGATCTGTCTCGGACCGTGGGCTGGTTCACTACGCTGTGGCCGACTCACGTCGGGCTCGGTGCGGACGATTCCATCACGGACGCTGTGCGGCGCACAAAGGATGCTCGACGTCAAGTCCCGAGCAATGGATGGGCCTACTTTACTTCACGCTATCTAAACCCCGCAGGGCGCAAGGCATTTCACACTCGAGGACCGGTGGAGATTGCGTTCAACTACTTTGGGCTGTACCAGCAATTCAACCGGGAGGGAGCAATTTTGCAGGCACCGTTACACCTTGACGACAGCCCATCGAACATGGCCGGGGAAACGCCACGCTTTGCGCTAATCGATGTCCTAGCAGGCGTCCAGCAGAATTGCCTTCGCTTCGACTTCATATACAGCAAGTCCATGGATCACCAAGCCCGCATCCAGCAGTGGCTGGTGAACTGCGAGCAGTCGCTGCGCATGGCTGCTGAGCTCCTGGCGACGACGCCCGCGACATACACGCTATGTGACTTTCCACTACTTGGGCTGACATACGGCAGCCTTGGAGACTTCGTGGAGAAGACCCTATCGCTCCTAGAAATACCCGATGTCGAGATAGAGGACGCCTATCCGTGCTCGCCAGTCCAACAGGGCATTTTACTCAGCCAAGCGAGGGATCCTGCATATTACCGGACTCGTCTACTGTGGAATATCCTTCCAACCGCAGGTTCTGAGCCTGTTGACCTTGTACGGCTGCAGCACGCATGGCGACGCGTGGTACAGCGCCACGCCATTCTTAGAACAGTCTTTGTACCCAGTCTGTCACACAACGGCTATCTAGACCAGGTGGTCCTTAAATCGGTTTCTTCGGAGATCTCTGTCATGGAACAGTCCGACAACGACCAGGTGACTTCGTTGCTTGATCACCAGAAGCTCATGAGCAATCTGGGCCAGCTTCCTCACAGACTGGCCTTACGCCCGACATCAGGGGGTTCAGTGCACTGCATGCTAGAGATAAGCCACGCGTTGATGGATGGCACGTCAAGCCAGATCCTGCAACAGGACCTTCAACTTGCCTATGAAAATGCCCTTCCAAACGGGGCAGGCCCACTGTATCGAAAGTATATTGCTTATATTCAAGGCCTTCCTCAAGACTCCGCGGATACATACTGGAAAGCCTATCTTGAAAATGTACAACCTTGCCTCTTTCCCGCCGTTGCTCCTAGAAACCATGTCGAGAGCGGACCAAGGTCGCTACGAAGCGTCACCGTTGATATCGGGGACAATGCTCGCCTCCAGACCTTCTGTGAGAGCCGTGATTTAACCATGTCAAATCTGCTGGCGGTGGCGTGGGGACTAGTGCTCCGCAGCTATACAGGCTCGGATCATGTATGTTTCGGCTATCTGACCTCTGGCCGAGACATGCCCGTTGAAGGCATTGAAAACATCGTTGGACCATTTATTGGAATGCTCGTGTGCCGCCTGGACCTCGCAAGAGAAACAACCATACTTCCCGTATTGCAGAGGCAGCAATCGGACTATATCGAAAGTGTGCAACACCAGCATTATTCACTATCCCATATGCTACACCTTGCGGGGACATCGGGGGAGCCACTATTCAACACGGCGATATCCTTACAGAAAGGTGGGATGGGGACCTCGACCGGTCACGCAAAAAGTTCGGATATAAATATCAAGTTTGCCGGGGGCCATGATCCAACGGAGGTAAGCATTGGCCACCATATGCATTGCTGATTTTGATAATCGAGGTGACTCTGTGGAGCTGACACTTTAAAATAGTATGCCATTGTCGTCAACGTCCGGAGCCACAAGAACGACGTGCACGTTTCTCTTACTTACTGGTCAACACTGATAGCAGACAGTCAAGCTGCGAGCGTTGCGCGTTCATTCAGCCACGCCGTAAACGAGATCATAGACCGGCCAGAGGTTTGCATAGGGCAGCTTAAGCGTGTCAGCAAAGAAGACGAGCTACAAATCGCCGCCTGGAATAAGCTGGTTCCAGAGCGACTCGATCGCTGTGTGCATCACCTCATCCAAGAGCGTTGCCAGTCCCAGCCACATCGTCCTGCTATATGTGCGTGGGATGGCGGTTTCAGCTACAAAGAAGTTGGCGAGCTCTCCACTGCTCTTTCACTTTACCTAGCGGACATTGGGGTTGGCCCTGAAGTTCTTATACCCGTCTGTATTGAAAAGTCAAAGTGGACGACTATAGCTATGCTTGCCATTATGAAAGCCGGTGGTGCCTTTGTTTTACTGGATGCACCCTATCCGATCCAGCGCCTTCACGCTATGTGCCAGCAGGTTTCAGCACCGATGGTCCTGACGTCAAAACTGCATACCGCAATCGCGAGGGAGTTGGCACCGAAGATTGTGGTCATTGATGGCGACGAGTCTATATGGCACACCAGCCGGACGAGAGAACCCTCGTATGTCTCGCCAGACAATACAGTGTATGTTGCATTTACGTCGGGCTCGACTGGAGTTCCGAAAGGTGCTGTTATCAAACACGCGGGACTCAGCACCGGAGCAACCGCCTTCACCGGGCCATATAATCTTACATCAGAATCAAGGGTGCTCCAATTTGCATCCTACGCATTTGACCTGAGTATTCTTGAAACCCTTGCAACATTACTGGTCGGTGGATGTATCTGTATCCCTTCGGAGAATGCTCGCCAGGAGAATCTCGCGGAAAGTGCCTCTATGCTTGGAGTTACCTGGGCTGAATTTACTCCGACTGTCAGCCGTACGCTCAAGCCAAAGGATATTCCAACACTCCGGACTGTTGTACTCATCGGTGAGAGAATGCAGGAAGTCGACGTTGACCTGTGGGGTGCAGACGTCAAGCTCATCAATGCATACGGGCCCACAGAGTGCTCCATTATCTCGACAGTTCAGCCGATTGTCAGCAAGGATACAGATCCATCTAATATCGGTTTCCCGACAGCGTGTCTTTGCTGGGTGGTTGATCCAGACGACCCCAATATATTGATGCCGATTGGGGCAGTGGGCGAGTTGTTAATCGATGGTCCGATTGTTGGCGATGGCTACATCGGCCGCCCAGATATCACGGCAGAGGCATTTATTGAGAGTCCATCTTGGCTCTCCCACTTCCGTTCCGATATCAGCAACAAATTGTACAAAACAGGGGACCTCGTTCAGTACGGCGTGGATGGATCGCTGCGCTTTATCAGCCGCAAGGATAACCAAGTCAAAATCCGTGGCCAGCGTGTTGAGCTGGGTGAGATCGAACAACATATCCAACAATGCATTGAGCGTGCTCATGATGTAGTGACCGATATCATAACTCCATCATGGGTTGCTCATACACCAATGCTGGTAGCCTTTATCTGGGACGATCTTGATAATGACCTCGCACAAGCCTCCGAGCACGATATATTCCTACCTCCAAGCGAGGGTAGCAGAAAGACGGCGCAGCTTGCAACTGCCCAACTAGTGAACAGGCTGCCAGGCTACATGGTGCCAGCGGTATTCATTCCTCTGTCGCGTTTACCGCTGACGAAAACCGGTAAAAGGACCGCCGCAAGCTGTGCCAAAAGGCTGCAGATCTGGCCCGTGAAGGACTGGCGGCATACACCCATAATCAACGGGAGGTCGATGTGAAGCAGGTGCCGTCAACTGCTGCAGAGAAGAAGATCCAACTACTATGGGCCCAGGTGTTGAATGTACCGCCGGATAGCATCGGTCTGGCAGACAACTTTTTCCAGCTTGGTGGTGACTCGATCGCCGCTCTCAACCTCATGAACATCGCGCGTGGTGAAGGCATAATCCTGGTTGACTTTTTCGCGAATCCCATTCTCGCCGACCAGGCTCTCGCTCTTGGTGAGATATGCCCTAAGCCGAGTCCCATCTCGTTCCCTGCTCCGTTTGATTTGCTTCGAATCAAGGACCCGGCATCATTTAAAGAAAGCCTGCTTCGCTCGCACCAGCTGTCGCCAGATAATATACTCGATGCCCTTCCTGTGACAGGCGCCCAGGAGCTTGCAATTAACAACTCACATCGTACCTATTTTATGTGGCATATCCCCGGCCGGATTGATCGTGAGCGCTTGCGAGCGGCCTGTGCGTCTAGTATCGAACGTCACTCTATATTACGTGCTGCATTTGTTCCTCATCATGGCAGGATCATCCAGGTCGTACTCCGCGAGGCGACCGTGCCATTCGTCCAGTCGACGACGGACAGTCCTGATCTGGCTGCGTTTGCCAGATCTCGCTGTCATGAGGACTCTCTGAAGCCGGTTCTATTCGGTGTTTGTCCGTTTCAAATCTCCCTTGTGTCAGGAGATGATTCAAACCATATTATGACCGTACGAATGTCGCACGCGCAATTCGATGACAGCTGTTGGGGAGGCTTATTCCGGGACATATCTTCCCTGTACCAAGGCAGCGAGCTCGGGGCGGCCCCTGGCTTTGACCTGTATTTGCAACATCGACTCTCACAGCTCACTTCCAAGGCTTACTCCTTTTGGAGGGAATACCTTGATGGTGCCTCGATGACGATTATAAACCACGTCAGCCTCGGTGGAGACCGTCGCGCTGCAAGCAGCTGTGTCATGCTGTCAAAGGATATCCCGCTTCCTTCGCTACCCCCTGGTGTAGACATGGCCACGATCGTTACAGCAGCATGGGCATTTGTCCTGTCAATGCTCACGGGAGATGAGGACCTTGTATTTGGCCATGTTGTCAGCGGCCGTAACATTCAGGCTCCAGAGGTGGCCCAGGTTATGGGCCCCTGTGCAAATACAGTGCCAACCAGGGTATCATTCAAGCATACTTGGACAGTGCAGGACCTTCTTGACCATGTCCAGAGCCAGCTGAATCGGACTACCGAGTTTGAGATGTCAGACCTGCAAGACATCATCGATCGCAGCACCGCGTGGCCGAAACACACCATATTTGGGAGCATTGTGCATCACCAGAACGTCGACCCGAACCCGGTCTATGCCCTTGACGGCATCGATTGCAAAGTAACGAGCTGGGAGCCTGCCCGCATACCGAATAATATGTCCATATCATCTCTCTCCCAGGACGACCGACTTAAGATTGAAGTCATCACTTCAACTCAGCTCACTGCCGCCTCATCTGCCAGTGTCATTCTCGAGCAAATCTGCAATACGATCTCTGCCCTATCTCTGGGGTCTAGTAGTGTTCCTATTTTTGACAGGAACAAGATGTTGAATATTGATCTTCACCAGAGAGAGGGATATACCGAATGACGGTCCGTTTTCTAACAGGTTCTTGAATAGTTGCTTTATGCGTATTTTCATATTGTATATCTGATTTAATGAGCCTTCTTTCGCCTATAATGAATTTACGTACTACATATAATTCCTTGATGTTGGTGTTATATTTTAACTGGGTGTATAGACCTCTAAGTAACTAAAATTATAAGGCAGTAGTACTAATATCGCCCCGCTCAAGGGACTATACAGATAAATTATATGTTTATAAAACTAATTCCTGGTTCCTCTATCAAAACCAGAGAAATCACACCAGAGAAATCATGGATCCAACTGCGCATAAGTCGACGACGGCTCGTATTATTATAGATCAATGTTTACTCACAGCAGAGGTAAGGACACAATCATATGACGGTCTACGCCTTCTTCTTGACCGAAATCCACTTCATAGGCAAAGCTCCGAAAATAGCCAGACCTGAAAATGCAACGCCAATATAAAAGCAACATGTGATAGCGGAGTTGTATGCTTGCAGAACCCCTGGCAATGCTTCTTCCGATACAATATCTTTCAGCATCGTGGCTCCAGCATCAATAATCTCTTTCGCATCAGCATGCGGGACATTTTTGGTGATGCCTTCCAATAGCTTGTTATGGAAGAGACTCTGCGCCGCGGAAACAAACACAGCCCCTCCCACGGTCTGCATAAACATCAAAATAACAGTACCACTAGGGACATCGTGCGGAGGCAACGCGGCTTGCACTGCCACCACGCCCTGTACTATTCCACATCCCATCCCAATACCAAGCAGCGCCTGATACCCCAAGTACTCGCTGGGGCCTGAATCAACTCGAAGCGTCGTCATCAGGCCACCAGCAACTGTTATCGCAACGGGAGAGAAGTATACAAAAGGCATGTACTGGCCCAAGACACTGACAATGCCTCCGGCGAGGATTGAACACACTGCAGTGGCCAAGAGCATGGGCAGGTTAAGAATGCCGGACTTTGTTGCCGACACACCTTGGACGCTCTGGAACCATATGGGCAGCTAGGAACCATATCAGCATTTTCCCTTACTCGGAACGGGCTACTTACATAGTATGAATATACCATTAATGATGAACCCAGGCAGAATAAAAAGAAAGAAGCACCCCAGACATTCCGGTTCTTTATCAAGCGCGGTGGGATCGTGGCTTTATCCTGTTGCCGCCACTGCACCGCTACAAAGGCCAGTACAAGCACGCCAAACACAACAAATAGGGAGATTATCGGAGGACTGTTCCAGGGATACTCGGTGCCTCCCCATTGCAATGCAAGCAGCAGGCTAACCATGGATGGTAGGAAAAAAAGAAGGCCCAGTGGGTCCAGCTGCAACAATACATCCTTCCACCCAGCGGCGGCCTTCGCAGGCTTTTTAGCTTTGTAGAAGAATAGAAGGAAGAGACAGGTAATACCCCCAATTGGGAGATTGATATAAAAACACCATCTCCAGCTGACATTATCCGTAAGCACGCCCCCAATTAGTGGTCCGGCAACACTGGCAACCGAGTATGTGGCGCTGATTATAGCAGTGTATATAGGCCTCAGCCGCAACGGTGTCTCCTGTGCAACAATAAGTAATGAGCCTGAGAAGATTCCGCCAGCCCCGATACCAGCAATAGCACGCCCAATAATTAACCCTAGTGAGCTAGGGGCGGCTCCACAGATGAGCGAGCCGGCCTCGAAAATACCAAGCGCGGCAAGGTAGGTCCATTTTATGGGATAATAGGTATACAGCTTTCCGTAGATCAGGCTCACAGAACAGGTAGTAAGCAGAAAGGCACTTGCATACCAGCCCACGTCGTCTAGAGAGTTGAACTGTTTGGTGATCAATGGGATTGCAGTCGTGAGGATCGTGTTATCCTGTATAGTATTAGCATCGAGGATAGCGTAAGGGGCGCGGAGCCTGTGTGGACTTACCAGTGCCGCCAATATGCACGCCAAAGACAGCCCAACCATGATGACGGCTAGTTTCCATCCCGCGGGATATATTTCCGCTGTATCTCTTGACTGTCGCTGGTTGACATCGTCGCTAAGATCGAAAGGCGCCAGTCTCACTTCGCTGTCGTTGTTGAGCGGGTCGTAAGGTATTACAGGCGACATGCTCGCCCGTGAGACACTCCCTGAATCGTGACGGGCATGGCCGTTTTTATCCGCTTGGCTAATCGCTATGTTGGTGTGCAAGGTCCCCGGCACTTTGTTCTCCTTTTTCAATGTCATATTGCGTGTTCAGAGACGGGTTGATCGAATCGACGAGGACTGGCATCCAAACCCTTTCAAATATGGGAGCGTGGGAAGAGGTGGCCTAAAATGTCTTTGGTTATTCGGACAAGCGAATCCCGTTTTTTAATGCAAATTCTCGAATCGTGGTAGGGTAAGGGGGTGTAGAATAGCAGGTCCGCGAGACAAGGGAGGAATTCCAGTCGCCAGAAATTGCGTCGTACTCCCTTAGGTACCGCCATACCTGAGCCTTTTGTACTACATGCCGGATGTCGTGAGCATAATTCTGTTGTTTATGAATGATTGTTTCTTCTCTCAACTCTGCCGACCCGAGTATTATGCCAATTTTCGGGAATTGCAATCAAGGGGGACTCTGGAGACAGGTTTTGCTACAACTTCATAGTATGGAATCACGACCCTCAAATAAGGCGTTCTCTTAATATAATACATGCTGGGTGTATTCTGTTAAAGCGTTATTATATTCATCATCCTTACTAAGCTCTAAATCAAAAGATCTTTTCCGCGATACCGCGCTTAGCGACTGTTATTACAGTGGAGCGCGTTTACCTTTACGCTTGGAGGCATAGGCAAGCCGGGGCATGATTCTCAATGCAGGCACACAGGTTAAGATCAAGTATTCCTCACTACCTGGAATGGAGTAACAACTCGCCAAAGCCCGCCATAAAAGTTATGAACCAGAACCCCCTGCTTTACACCGGGTGTGCAACGACCGCGGACTCCGCATAATAATTATGCACCCCGTCCAAGCTGACATTAGTACATTCCTATCTATTTCCGGCGTTTTTAATCAGAGAAGCACCCGAATAGACACATTCGGCGCAGTAAGAGGAGTTATGTGCACTCGCTCTCGTTCCTAGAGAAACCCCGGCGGACCAGTCGGTGGCGCGATCTGATCACTCCATTCATCAAACGGCCAGAGCCAGCTGAGCGATGAAAACAGATGGTCTGTGTTACCGGGCTCTACGAGCTCTCTCCATTGTTGCCCATCTTGAAATATACCATAGTCTCCCATTTGAATAGAGGGAGTACTAGGGGTTTCTCCAGTGAAATGACGGTTTTCAGGAACATCCGTTTGGGGGCTATTAACGCCCAGAGCTGCTGGTTGAGGAGAGGCAGTCGAGCGGCTGGAAGTCCCTTGACTCAATGAGTCGTCTAGTAGAACTTCATCGTGGGTGGCATTGATTGCAGTATCACTGGCTGTCCTGTTGCGTTTGCTCAAGCGTTCCAATTTGGCTCCTCGCATGTCTCGGAAATCAAACTCTGCGGCGTCCTGTCCGACAAGGGGATGTTTGCTGTTGATGTTAGCTATCCTGTTATCTTTACTGGCAATGGCCAGACGAACCTGCGAATGAGGGTGAGATCTGTCTCTTGTAGGAGGTGCATGGAGTCGCATTTTATAAGACGGTGAATCGCTTCCAGATACTGCATTTATTAGCTTGGTCTGTATCCGTGATAATTAACCTTCACGTACCAAATGCTTGGAGAATTCTGATCTGGTAGAGATGTCTCGAATAACTGTCAAGCAGTGGGCGATTCCTTCTGTTAATGTAGTGTTATTGAAGTCATTAGGACCATCGACACTGGCCAAGCGACGCGGCTCAAAGAGAAGAACTGTACGAATGAAATCAGTAAAACGCTCTTAAACTGCTGACTAAATGGTAACTGTACTCTCGAGAGCGACGTAGGCCTGTATACCAATATGTGGGTCAAAGGTGATGTTCTCCTTCAGGCCGGCAGTCACCAAGTCCGAGACAGCAAGAGCATGGGAGATTCGGTCGCCGCGAACTTGATCTATTACATCTCCCTTCGAAGGATCTCGTAGGTATATTTGCAGCGCAGCACGACCTAAAATAATGAACAGGTTACGTCGCAAAATGTGTAGTAAAATGAACATTGGTAGTCGGTCACGGTGGAGAATCAGGTTATCGGGATTAAACTGAAAACGACGTGGTAAGTCTGCAAAGATCGACTCCAAGTCCTCCTGTAGTGGTAATAGATCCGAAGATAGCTGTTCGACTGTATGTTCTTGGTATGAGGCACGGTAGGCAAAGTGAAGTCCGCGACGACGAGCCGCCGCTGTGCGTAGTAGGTACGCTGACATGTCAAGGGAGGCGTGCGGTACACCGTCTCTCATACCCTGTGCAGTGTTAATACCCCCAGGGATCAAGGGCTCTGTTAGTGCATGATCGTCCCCCAGGAAACTCTCCTGGTCGCAGGGCAGCTGGATGCGGTATGCGCGTTCATCGGTTGTCTGGGAGCCATATCGACCACCATCAGTCATTGAGTCGAGATAGAACGTGGCCCATGCAATTCGACGAAGGGCTTCGCGCGACAGGAGAGGTGAAAGGCGTTGGTGTGACGGGAAATCTACGGGGTATGCCTGATCAAAGACATGCAACGACATCATTTGCATCATGCTACGCGGATTAGTCTGTAGCTGTCGCTGCTTGAATATGAGAATACTTACCGGGTACAACTGGCTCCCAAAAGCCACGCTGATGTAAACTTTCCTCGGTGGAGGTCATAGTGTTGCGCAAGGAGCGTTGCCTGTAGCGTGAGTTAGACCTGCAGTGGGGACAAATCGCCCATTCAGCTGCTCTAAAACAGACTTATTTCTACGCACCATAAGTTGAACAACCCCGAATCCTTGATAGATACGCGGGAGAAGAGCACCGATGGCCGCATCTGCCCAGGCATCTGCTCTGGCAAGGTTTTCAGGGGTGGCTGGAGCACCGAACCTAGGAAATCAATTAATAGTCGTTATGTCGCGCAGTATATCGTAGCCACACACCGAGCAGCGCTGGCAATCATTATTAGAGTCAGCTCTCGGGGGATTTTGCCATTGTCGAGGAGGCGTTGAAAATGGAGCGGGTGGATGAAGGCAAAGAAGCCGAAATCTAACGTATGTTAACTAGGATAATTCCACATAGAAGACATCTTACTGTAGACCGATGCGAAATACAGCTGAACAAGGTCGTGAAGCTCTTTTCCCTCTGGTAGCTGACCGGGCTCTATCCCTCGGGAGGACACTGTGTTTGTTGGCAGAGAGCTGTCCGAGAGAGTCGGCGATGCAGGCCCAGCACGCCGTCGAGGTCTCACACACTCAATGCCGAGTATTCGACATCTCTCGCACGCGTTGTTGATATCATCGGTACATTTCAGCTAGATAGCCATGTTAGAGGGCATGATGCTATGGCAGTAAGACGCACCTTCTTGTCGCGACATCCCTCGCACGCTGTCGCGTTTGCTCTACGCGCGACCTTGGTGCGTTTCGGTTCCTCTGCGGCCCAGCTGCATGCTCTTTTTCCCCTGTAACATTGTGTGCAGGATGGCTTCCTTTCGTCGCATTTGATCTGCCTGGGGTGAGCTCACACCGGTTCAGTCTGAGCATTTAACAGCACTGACCTTCCGAGATCGGCATGTTTGGCATCCTGTGCGCGTCCGATGAATTCTCGCTCGACGCCATTCGATATCAGAAGGTGGCGCGATGGGGGTTATATTATCCATTCGGAAGATGAATGTGGAAGAATGAGAAGAGGAGTTGGAGAAGTTGCGAAATGGTAATTTAAGTTGGAATTAGCGGAGAATCGGTTAGGCTGACTACATACACTATCCTCTCCATAGATATATATATATATATATATGCTGGCCACAAATTGTTTTATCTACTAACATCCAGGCGTCACTCCCCCTCGAGCATCCATCCAACACCTCTGTAACTCCATCTCATCCTCCCACAGCTCTGGTGCCTCATCTTTGCCCAACCCTGGCGCCACAGCCCCTTCTCCCCACACAATTCCACATTCAACCACATACTCATCCCAACACTGCAACAGCTCTTGAAGCTTCTCTGGCTCGTCCTGTGCTACGTCCTTCGTCTCCCCGGGATCTTGCACTACATTAAACAGTTCCCATCCATCATCTCCCTCTCCCGCGCCCCCCTGCGCCTTTGCAAAATGGACAATCTTCCAGTCTCCCTTGCGCAGCGCTCCACGGGCTGAGAGCTCCCACCCAACAGGCTCAGACGAGGAATGGATTGCCCATGTGGGGTCTTGTTCAACACCTTCTCCTCGCCCGAAGAACGGTACCCACGATTTACCCCGAACAGCATGCACTTCTCTACCGCGGAATTTAGTCATCGCGCGGCTGCCGCTAGTTGTAGGTTGTGGTAAAGCTACACCTGCCAGCTCAAGGAATGTAGGAACAAAGTCCATGACCGTGGTAAATGACCGACTGAATGAGCCTGGGGATAACGGGGAGAAACTATTTGCAGGGGGCTTGATTACGCAGGGAACTAGAATGCCGCCCTGGGATGGGAAGCATTTGAATAGCCTTGAGGGCGCAGTGGATGCCTGTGCCCATAGTGGCCCGAGCCTGGAGCTGTTAGTTGTCTCTGTCTATGGTAAGTTGTGTTGACGTACCAGGTGTATGAGTTGTAGGCGCCGATGTTGTCGTAGGAGTTGTCGTAGTACTTGTGGATGGCTGACTTGATGTCGGTTCCTAAGACGGCTGCAGTCCATGTTAGCTCCCTATATTAGTATATCGATCGGAAATACCCACGGATTGCTTCGAGCCTGTGGAATGTCAGTCAACTTCCGTGATCATAACCAATGCAAGGTAGTACGTACGCTGCCCCCTCTGCCCCATTGTCGCTCATGAAGACAATAAACGTGTTGTCGTACTCGCCAGTCGTCTTCAGATACTCGACCACCTTGCCAATATTAACATCGATCGAGTCCACCATGCCGGCATACGTCTCCATTGCACGAGTCGACAGCTTTCTTTCCTCTGCCGTCAGAGTATCCCACTCTTCAGTGCCAACTTTGCTGGTCTCAACTTTATGGGGGACGACGGATTCGTCGATGATGCCCATCTCGACCAGGCTCTCAAGTCGGCGTTCGCGTAGGGCGTACGGGCCATCATTGTAGACTCCTTTGTATCTTCGTAAGGTTAGTTGGGATGAATGACTTGTAACATAGGGCGTCGTACTTATCACGTTGTGCGCGCGAACACTGTAGAGGCCAATGGGGCGCAGTGTATGGTAGGAACGAGAAGAATGGCTTCGATTTCTCCTCCTCCGTTCGTTGTTTGAAATATTTAATCAGATTGTCGGTGTAGTAGTCGGTCGAGTAGAATCCCTCGGGGTCTTCTGTCTTGTTGGGTGTTCTAGTATGGTCAGCATCAGCAAAGATAGATAAACCAATCTGTAAGTGTCACGCACATATCTACTTTCTGGCCCATCTCGGCGTGAATAGGTCGGCCGCCAACGGGAAACTTCTCCTGCACCGGCTCCCATCCATAGTGGTTGCAGCATCCAGGAAGCATCGCAAACGCCTTCTGGAATCCGCGCTCCCATGGCCCTTGCGACGTGCGCATACCAAGATGCCACTAATAAAGTAAGTATACAGCAGACATGCACTTGGTTCGTGAATACCTTTCCAGACATGACAGTAAAATACCCATTATCCTCCAGGATCTCAGGCAGGGTAGCCACGTCACAGTTGAGAAAGCCCTCGTAGCCCGCCTTGCCTGACCACCGCTCTGCGCCCCGGGCGTTTTGTTTGAATTCGATCAGAGTGCCTAAGCCACCTAGGTGCGCGTCTGTTCCACTGAGTAGCATTGCCCGGGTTGGTGAGCAGGCGGCGGCGGCATGGTGATTGAGCATGCGTGTCCCTTCGGCGGCCAGTCGGTCGATGTTGGGTGTTTGGATTTCCGAGCCATAACAGCCTATATCTGAGAAGCCCTATTGGGAAGGTTAGCAGTGGTGATAGGCATGGGGAGGTGTTTGTACGAGGTCGTCTGCGAGAATGAATAGAAAGTTGGGTTGTTTCGGAGCGCTCCCCATGTTGGCGGATTGTCGAGTGAGCGAGTTGCTCCAAAATTGTTCAGTATTCGGACGAGAAAGCCTGTGAATATAACGACAAGTGGACACGGGATTGCGACAGTAATTATGAGCAGAGAGATTGGTAGAGAGGACGGGGTGGTGGTGCAGTTGAGACAGCTCGCTCGGAACAGACAAGGCTCGCTCGGAGAGGTCAAGAAGAAATTAAACAAAAGTCTCGGGCTCCGAGCGAGCAGAAGCAGATCGACGACAGTGGTTGGTTTGGTATTACCCCAGGTTGTGGGGGGATTATGCCATCGTAGCTAAAGCAGGGAGTCTCCGCTGTGGATCTGCAGTACACTCGGGTTCATAAACCACCATCTACCGTCCTTCCTGGTCGAGATGTCGTTGTGTATCTCTAAAGTGTCTTTTGTGTGAGTCTTTAAACTGCGGCCGGCCATGACGACGCCGCGCTCTGCCTGGTCCATGGCGACCCCTATGTTGCTGTTCTCCTGCTTCTGTCTGCTTACGGGGGATATGCTGTTTGGGTTTGACACGGGAAGCTTTGGAGGAATCCTTGGAAACCCGGTATGAAGCTATAACTGAAGAGTCGTTTCCAGGCTGACCTTGTTCAGGGCTTTGTCAACCAATTCGGCAGCTATAACGCAGACACACAAGCCTATGAGATCGACTCGCTGAACACGTCGCTCCTGTCATCACTGGCCTTTATTGGCAAGTTTATTGGCTGCCTTTCAGCCGGTCCAGTGATCGAGAAGTACGGCCACCGTGTGGTGTTTCATGCTCTTTCGGTCATCTCGATCATCGGCGTTATTAGTGAGTTCAACCTCCTCAACAAGGCTCTCTCATGCTTACTAGTATCTCATAGTTGAAATTACTGCCGCTGATTCTAGTCCTGGCAGTGGACGCCTTGCGCAATTCATTGTCGGCCGAATCATTGTTTACATATCTATTGGTCTAATAGAGGTTGACGTGACGTGAGTGCCCCCCTTGAGTATAAGGAACTGTGACATCACTAACTAGTACCATGTCAGTACTTATCAGTCGGAAATTGTCCCAGCCTCGTTCCGTGGTCTTGTCGTGGTTTCGTTACAACTCTTCCTTGTAGCAGGAGGGCTCATTGCCAGTGGAGTAAACAAGGCCTACGAGAAAGAGACTGCTGGTGTAGGATGGAAGACAGTGACGGGACTCCAGCTCATATTCCCTGTCTGTACGTACTCCCGGATCTCTCTCCGTCTGCTATGTGCCCCTAACATGGCATCCTCCCAGTGATCATTATATGCACCATCTTCATTCCAAACTCCCCGCGCTGGCTTCTCTCCAAGGACCGGGATGAGGAAGCTATCGCGTCTCTCCGAAAGCTGCGTCCGGAAGAAGACAGGTCGAATGGCGCCTGCGATGAAGAGCTTCGGGAGATCCGAGAGGGGCTGCACGAAGTCGTCCACAAAGCCGCATGGGTTGACCTCGTCAAGGGGACCAACCTCCGCCGCACTGTAATAGTCATAGTCTGCTACTTCTTTCAACAGGTAAGTCATAACCTCTGGCATTTTGTCATAAACTAATCAAACTAGGCAACCGGACAAGCGTTCGTGTCGACGTTCCAAACGAAATTCTACCAACAGAACGGCTACGCGGAGAATGCATATACATATCCAATCATCAGCAGTGTTCTCAATCTCGTGGCAGTACTCTTGGCCATGGTCCTTGTTGACAGGCTTGGGTATGTTTTCCAGCTTGTTTTATCTAGAATTATGTGCTAATGATCTATGTATAGCCGCCGATATACGCTCTTCCTCAGCTACTCCCTCCAGGCGCTGTGGATGTATGTGCTTGCCGGCCTTGGGGGACTTTCCCATCCTACAACCACTTCTAGGAATACCATTGTGGCATCGTTCATGCTATACACTATCTTTTATAACGTGGGTCTTCAATAATTCAAAACAGAAACCATTTAACTAACACTGCGGATATATAGGCTGGCGGCGGCTCAATCCCGTATCTACTGGGCGCTGAAATTCCCCACGCCTCCCTTCGAGAGAAGACACAATCAGTCGGGACAGCCTGGAACGTCATCTGGGCATTCGTAACTAACTTCGTCATCCCGTACATGATGGAACATATCCACTTCGGTGTCGGATGGGTCTTTGGCAGTGCCTCCCTTGTAGCCTTGCTGTACACATTCTTCTTTCTCCCGGAGACCAAGGTCAGTTCCTCTCTTTTCTCGATAGTATCAAACAATGGTTAACTTATATGTCGAAACAGGGCCGGACACTTGAAGAGTTAGATGCTGTTTTTGCCCATGCGTATAATCCCTTCCGGCGGGCGGATGCGTACTACAACAGTGAACGCGAGGCCGAAGCCCCTAAAGAGGGCGATATTCAGCCGTATTCCAGCACTGATATTAAGAAGCCAGGCGGCGATATACAACGCGTGAGCGAGTAGTTGCAGGCAAGGATAATTGTATATCGTTTACCAGTGTTATGAGCAGAACTTATTTTCGTACCGGCAGTACGAGTCGTATAGCATACAATTGACTACGCAGAACCTATTTTAATGTTACAATTGCGCGCTGATACTCTAAACGGAATTCATTTCATGTAATTTAAAAACAATGCTGTATATTTCTAACCCAGAAGAAAAAGAAAAAGCCAGCAGACCGCCGCGGCAAGTAGAGAAACTGAGGCGAAACAAGATTGCAACACAGTATAACGCTCAAATCAACGATAATAAAGAATGGTATCAAGACATCTCAGCTGCAAAGGCAAACCACGGGTGCTTTAAGACCTCCTCAATTGAAGGCCTCTTTGCTGGATCGTACTGGAACATACTCTCCAACAAGTCCCCAAACAGCTCTAGCTCCTCCTGAGGAATGGCCGAACGCTGGGTCTCGCCGTTAATATCCTTCAGGGTATGTGCAATAGGGTATTTTAAAAACCCTCGCAAGCTGGTATCTTCCCGGGAGCCGTCTGGTTCATAGTACTCTCGACCCTCCCAGGAGGACCACCATGGCTCGGGGAGGGGTCCAAACATGTCTACCGCGATGGAGATGTAATCGTCTCGGTCGTTATCGAAGAGTGAGAATAGATGATAGCCAGTTCTGATTTCGAACATGGTACAGGCTAGTGTCCATATATCCGTAGCAGGGCCAGGGGTTCCACCGAATAATGTTTCCATTGGAGCATACGCAAGGGGAAGACCCAGCTGGTTTGGCGGGCTTGTCACCTCGAAGGCCTCCCCAAAGTCAATAATACAGATTTCTTCGGAAGCGCGCGTGCTGTTTTCGCGGTCGTAGTAGACGGCGTACACGAGATATGACGGGGCGATAGGGTCAGTACAAATCTCGTCCGACTCCGTGAGGACGTCCACTGTGAGCGGATGGCCTAGGAACTGCAGTACCTCGTCCTCCTGCATCCCATTCAGCCCACTCGTGCGAAATAAAATATTAGGTGGCCGGAAGTCTAGATTATGGTTAGCCGTATGCAAACGCTATCCAGCGGAGAATCAACGTACCTCCGTGGCAGATCCCCGATCTATGAAGAGCAGCCATAGCCTCAGCTGCCTGACAGGCTATACGCCGCAATGTCTTATGAATGTCTTCGACTGGCTTCCTGAAGGGAGACACTTCAGGTCCGGCCGCCGGGTACACCAAGCATAAGTGCGAGCCATTTGGGCCAGTGATGCGGAATTTGTCCAGCGGGAGACAGACATATTCAGTTACAGAGGGGCTCTCGCGTGAAATCTCCTGCAGACGAGAGATAATCTTCTCCTCCAGGCAGTCTTCATGCGAAGCGTCGGCCATAAGGACTTTCAAGGCGACGTACTCAGGGGGGTCTATATCCAAGACGCGGCAAAGCCAGACGTTTCCGTAGCCACCGCTCCCTAGCTTGTGGATGACGCGGTACTGCTGGCGGTCGCCCAAGCAGTCGCCTAAATAGACAGGGTGGTGGCCGCCCTCGTCGTAGTCGTATACTCGCTCCACCTCCTCCTCGATTCCGTTAATGTGGAGGCCATTGGACAGAAATTCGTCTTCGGCCGGGGGCGCTGCCAGAGAGCCTGGAGAGCAGGGGTCGAAGTCACCTTGCTGTGGCATTATGCTATTAGAAAGTGTTGAGGATAGCTGGCTAGCCACCAGCCTTGTAGGGCTTTTGGTGTAGCGGTCTAGCGCCTCTTGTCAGAAAGGTCTGAGGAGGGTACGAAGATGAGGTGGAATTGGGGACAAGGTTGGGAGAGAAAGCAGAACGCGGAACAAAGCTGGCGCTATTTATGTCCATCCTGTGTATGATAATTGGTGCGGTTTAGCCGCCCGGAGCACCCATATTTTGCAGAGTGTATGGGATACTACATGCCTACAGCTGACAATATTCGGTATTATATTTCTGCCGTGTCATGGCGTAGGGAGTATTTGGAGACATTCTTCCTCTTGACTCGCTCATAGAAGCCCTCCCTGGTACCCAACAGGGAAAAGATGGCACCATAAAATAGACTGGATGGCCAGCCTCATGGCCCGTGCTCCGATTACTCATCGCAGCCTCTCAGTTTCTTCAGGGGAGCTGCAACACGATTCACATCTCCAGGCAACAGCAGCCGGCCCATGAATATATATAGCTACTTACCGGCCAGCTACTTGCCGGATAGATAAGCCATGTTGAATACCTCTTCAATGCAGGGGCGGAGATACCATCGAAAGTCCCGGAATGGCTGTATGCAATGCAAGAAGCGCAAAGTCAAGGTAGTCCACCCAATCCCTGCCAGTCTGTAATTTTATCTGTTTTCCATCGCGCTGACAGTAAATGACCGTTAGTGTGACGAGAGGAAGCCGAAGTGCGAAAAGTGCGAAGTATATGGGGTTCCCTGTACATATGCAACGGGAAGCACCACCAAGACCACTAGCATCTCGCAACGGACCTCTCCGGAGAGCTCGACTGAGGGCTGGGCCCAAAAGGCCTCAGAAGACACTCCAGGGATTGAATCCGGCCTCGGATCTACCATACTGGGAGCCTTACCTCTGTTTACCCTAGAGCTTCTACACCACTGGACAACAGAAACCTCCCGCACACTCTCCGCCGAGCCAGAGGTGCAAAAAATGTGGCGAGAGCAGGCCCCAAAGGTAGGGTTTACTACGCCCTTCGTCATGCATTCGATTCTCGCAGTCTCAGCATTACACCTCTATCGTCTATGTTCCGCGGACCGCAGACAGGAGTGCCTTGATCAAGCCCATACGCACCACATGGCAGCCATGCAAGTCGCCGCACCGAACATCAGCAATCTAGTTGAAGATCAAGGGGCAGCAGTGATTATGTTCTCATGGTTGACCTGCATCTATGCTTGCAGTCGTCCACATACACAAAACGATCCTCTGATACTTGGAGAAAGCGGCACTCCTGAATGGCTGACATTCCTCCGCGGAAACAAGGTCGTCTTAGAGTCCAGTAGGGACAAGTTTCGACATGGGGTTCTCGCGCCTGTCTTTAATAATGGGGACCGACGCTCGTACGTACGGCGGAATACGCCGGCCATTGATGGAGAGCAGTACGTATGGCGGGTGAGAGACTTTATTACGGGGCATGTTTCCAGCCCTGCGGATCGTGAGATGTATATTACGGCCGTGGATTTACTTTCGCAGTCGTTTGCTTTCATCATGGGCGACGTTTCTCGTGCGGCAGACACCACCGTGGTCATGCCCTGGCTATTCGAGATCCCTGATGGGGTCGTGGATTGCCTACAGCAGAAATCACCACCTGCCTTGATTGTATTCGCCTACTTCTGTGTCCTCGTGAAGAAGCTGGACTGGATGTGGTGGTTGGAAGGACTGAGCCACAAGTTCATGGGCGAACTGTTCAACGCTCTGGATCCGGAATATCGAGAGTGGTTACGATGGCCAAGTGAAGCAATTGGGTGGACATGTTTATGATTGGTATGCGAAATGAGGTAATCTATGCAGTAATGAAATATCAACACTAGGGACGAGGCTGAGCCTCATCTCTGTTTCGGATAGACAATGACCTGCTTTCACCACATCCTAGTGTTGCTTATTCTGCAGTTTATCGACAATCCTGCAGATCGATCTTTAATATCCACAGTTTCAGGATCCGAACCCGAACCCGAACCCGAGCGTAGATCGACTGCTCCACTTCTGATCATGTCAAGGTCAAACGAACTTCCGTTGGTATTACAGGGATTGCTCTCGCTAATGGGGATGCCTAGCCAGCTATGTTTTTAGATCAGTCTAATGCGAACCCGAGGGCACCGACCAAGCCGTGTCTTTAAATGTGGCCTCCCCCAGGCTACGAGCCTCCTTAAATGCGAACAAGTTGCATCTGGCAGATCTTCAAATGGCAGGACGAATACTTTCTGTGGTGCTCGCCGGGTTGAGTCTGGGCTCTTGCAGCACACTCAGCGCATCTGCTACGTTCAAGCCAGAAAACATCTACGTCAGCCCCGGGATATCGTCTGCATGCGCAGAGCTATACCAGTCTTATCCGACCGAAGTCCTCTCGCCCTCGTCCTCCAATTATACGGCCGAAACAAAGCTGTTCTGGGATGTCCGCTCAGATCTGTCTCCTGCCTGTATCTTCCAACCACGGAATGCGGGTGAGGTCGCCCATGGAGTCAAAATAGTTTCTGACAATGATGCGCCGTTTGCTATTCGGGGAGGGGGGCATATGAATGTAATTTGGCTTCATAATCTGCTGAAGGTCGTTTGCTGATACAGTATTCTAGTTTCCTGGATCTAACAATATCGATGGGGGTGTCTTGATCACACTGAACAAACTGCGGGAATACAAAGTGCACAATGATACCATCGAAGTCGGTCCAGGGATGAAGTGGATTGATGTAATTAGGGCTCTGGATCCTTATGGCCGAGTTGCCATCGGAGGGCGACTGAAGAACATCGGAGTGCCCGGTCTGACGTTAATCGGCGGTGTCCATTACTTCATTAACAAGTACGGCTTTGCCATGGACAACGTCGAGCGCTACGATGTTGTACTTGGAAATGGTACCCAGGTTATTGCTGATGGCAGCACCAACAGCGACCTGTTCTGGGCGTTGAAAGGAGGCGCGAATAACTTCGGCCTGGTGACCAAGTTTACTCTGAAAACGCACCCTATTCCCAAAGTCAGTACTACTATTCAAACGTTTGAGGAGGACAAGGTATACGACTTTATCAAGGCAGCGATGGATATGGGTCGTCTGGATGGTTCTGACCCAATTGCTGCTGGGAGCGTGCTCACAGTGCAGTATAATGCTACCACCAAAGCGGCTTCGGCCTCACTGCTGGGAGTACAAGAAGGGGTCAGTAACCCTCCCTCGCAGTTTGCCAATTTCACTGCCATAGATGGACCGACGAAAATGCATAATGTCACCACGTTGCGGCGGTGGACTGAAGACAAGATCACTCCCAACCAGATGTTCCGGTATGTTCTTCTGTCCATTGCATAGCGTCGCTAACATCGCAATAGCGTCGCGTTTACCATGCATTCTATCGTCCCTGATGCAAAGCGGGTCTATGAGATTTACCAAGCCTGGAAGGATGGCGTCGATGCCCTTGCCGATGTCCAGGGGCTGTATCCAACATTCGTAATCAATCTATGTCCTGCTGGTGCTGTGCGTGCAGGCAAGACGGCTGGCAACACATGGGACCTACCTGTTGAGCCTACAATATGTACGGTCACCCCGATATACACATTAATGCCGCTAACCAGATACCCACTGCAGGGTGGCAATTTAGCACTGGGTGGGACCACGCCCAGGACGATATCCGGGTGACGACCTGGTCACGGAATCTGGGAGAGAGTCTGCACGAGGAGAACCGTCAACTCTCGTTGGCCAGAGAGCACATTTACATGGGCGACGCTGGAGAGTTCCAAGACGCGTTTTCTACGTTCCCGCCAGAGAATATAGCGCGGATGAAGGAGATTAGGAGGGCGGTTGATCCCAATGGCGTCTTTAGCCGGCTGAACTGGGGTGGATTTAAGCTTGGTCCTTAAGTGTGTACTTATTTGGGCATTTGCTGTAAGCCAACTTAATAACTACAATCAGTTGAACCACGTTGGTCTATATCGTTGATCAGGTTGATGCCTAACTGATAAGTGCGGAATTCAGCGTAATTGGGACTACTAGATGGGCTATTCTTAGATAGCGGAATTCCTGTTTGGATCACCGTTCCATGAAAGATAAGAGTACTTTTACACCAGCCGTGCAGGTTGATATGGCCCACCCGTCGCATCCGTATGCGATTGGCGGACCATCTTCTATCAACCGCCTTCCCCGCAGTCTTGGGGCCAAGATAAGACATTCCTGATATGTGGGGGAAATGAGCTTGTGATTCTGACAGCGGTCTAGTATCAGTTCCGCGCTTTTCATAAGACAGTGCTGGAGGGTGCGCAAAATGAAGCACATTGTGGTCCCTGATTCGCCCGCACTACGTACATCGTTCGGGGAAAGAGACCGCGGCTTGATACGGAGGCGATGTATAAGTGTACAGCGTATATCTCTTGCCACTCAGGTTGTAATAATTGGGACTATATGCCCTACTGTCACTCGTTCTGCCTATCAATATACATTAACCACGCCGCGCCCTTCCTATACCCCCAGACGCCCCATCTATATCCCATTTTTATCTTCTATCTTATACTTACTCATTGAGCTATCACATCATGGGACAGGAAAAGAAGACACCAGACCAGGCGGCCGACCCTTCAGTCGAGATTGAGGCCAGCAAAAGCCACTATGAAGGGGAATCGTTTGAGCTCGAGGTACTGATCTGGCGATGCATATGAACAAGCTCTCCGAATTAACTACCTGATAGAAGGGCTTTTCGCGCCTCACAATCCTGTCCATGACCGTGATTCTGATGGCAACATGGGAGGCTCTCTCAAGGTTGGTGCATGTCTTTTGATATAATAACGCACACTGACTGCTTGGAAGCACCATGGTGTCAGGGCTTGTTAGCGGAGGGCCAGTGTCGTTGGTTTACGGTTTTTTATGTTCGTTGAATAACTCCGTTAACCACAGGCTAATCAACTGACTGAAGGGTAGTGGCAGTCATTGGAGCCCTGACAACTGCGGCGTCTTTGGGCGAGCTTGCTTCGATGTACGCAACAGCTATCCCAGAATCATACTCTGCTAACCAGCCCAGGTACCCGACCGCTGGGGGGCAGTATCATTTTACAGCGAAACTCGCCCCAGAACGGATTAAAAATGCCCTGAGCTGGTCCATCGGTTGGATAGGTATGTATCCACTGCCCAGATTTCTTTAGGAGAATCTAACACATCTGTTCAGGTACGTTCGGATGGATAGCCTTCGCAGCCAGCGCCCCGTTCCTATCGGCCACAATGATGCAGGGCATCGTCGCTCTGTACCATGAATCATACGGAATGGAAAGATGGCAAGGAACACTCATCTACTGGGCACTTATCGGCATGGGAACCGCCATCAATATCTGGGGGTGCCGTCTCGTGTCGATTGTGGAGACTGTTTCCCTGGTTATTCATATTTGTGCCTTTATCGCTATCTTTGCGGTAATGTGGGCTTGTACTCCTGCTATTCACTCTGCTGGGTTTGTCTTTGGGACGTTTCTCAACAGCTCTGGCTGGTCAAGCAGTGGGGTGGCATGGTCTATCGGGATGCTTTCGAGCTGCTATGTTTTGGCAGGTACGTTATATCTGCAGCAGTCAATTTAGTAGTTAACATCAACAGGATACGATGGGGCGATCCATCTTGGAGAGGAAATGAACAATCCAGCAGTCGCCGTGCCCTACTGCATGCTGGGATCACTCGCCATCAATGGCACCATGGGCTTTGCCTTCCTTCTGGCTCTGCTCTTCTGTATGGGCGACCTCGAGACGACGCTCAACAGCCCGACCGGGTTCCCAGTCATTGAGATCTTTCGCAGCATCACTGACTCTCGAGCTGCGAGTGCTGTAATGACTACTTTTCTAATTCTTACTGCGTGGCTGGCTACGATTGCGCTGCTGGCATCGGCAGGTCGCATGGTATGGTCGCTAGCGAGAGACAAGGGTACGTCCAATTCTTTCTATTTTGGGGACTCTCAATCTGATGAGTATAGCAATTCCTGGCTACAAGTATCTGGCGAAGCTGGACGCAAAGACCCAGCTTCCGACCCGATCAATCCTGGCGACGAGCACAGTCCTTGTTATACTGGGCTTCGTCAACATCGGATCTACCACCGCGTTCAACGCCATTATTTCCCTTGCCGTCCTAGGACTACATGTATCTTACCTGGTGCCAGTAGCCCTGATGCTCTGGCACCGGCTCTCAAGCCGAAGAACGTCTCTCGTCTACGGGCCCTGGCAGCTTGGACGGTTAGGAGTGCCGATCAACATTATATCGGTGGTGTACCTTAGTTATACGACGATATTCATGGTGTTCCCGCCGTACCAGCCGGTGACTGCAGAGAACATGAATTATTCGTCTCTGATTCTGGGGGCAGTGTTGATTTTCAGTGTGGTGTACTGGGCGTGGAAGGGGCGGAGGGAGTATACGGGGCCTAATATTGAGATGCACAGCTAGCAGTAACTAATTAATTCGCTCAGTATCTTGTTATCATGGCACTATCCACTGTACACTGCTTGGCTGATACCGGAGATAAGCCAGTCTGGTGGAGAAGTTTAAGTTTAAGCGCGGAATGAAACCGAGTCCAGTGCGGAGACGCCTTTCTCTTTCTTCCCTTTTGCTCTGGGGATCTGGGGAGAAGCATCATACACAGCAACCATGCCTGACCAGCGCCCACTGCCTCGCAACCGCCTCAAAACTCGCAGTATGCATCCTGATCTCTATGACTGTAAACCGCCCGGCTAACGAGTATAGCCGGCTGCCAGCGCTGCAAACAGAGGGTCGGTCGAGCGGAATGCCTGATATCAACCCTGCTAACTGGAAATAGAGAATTAAATGCGACGAGACATATCCCCATTGCAGCCAATGTACCCGCAGGGGCTTCGACTGCCCTGGATATAAGCGCCCGTTGAAATGGTCCTCCAAGTATGAAGTCGCGTCCGGTAGCCACTCTGCAAGGGCCATCTCGCCCAGTACAACCAGGTTGGTGGAAAATGCGACCGATGCTTTTCAGGTTCCATCACCGTCGTCTCTTCCTCGGGATTGTACAATGACGAATGTAAATTGCTGGGACTCGAGCCCAGATGGAAGCCTCCTCGTCGAAACTCTGACAGCCATGGAGGGACAGGATGGGCCCTCCCCAAGGAATCAAAATAATTTCGACCCCATCAGCAGTCTTCTCGATATGCAAATTCCAGGCCAATTCAGTGATGGGAATGATAACGAGACTGGGTGGCTGGAATGGGCAGACTTCTCTCTTCCACTCTCTATCCCTCAGCCCCTCGAGGACCAGGGGACGGGCATATCACGGCATTATTTTGTGCAGGTTTGTCGCATAAACTCATGCTTTGACTCTGATCAGAACTGCTTCCGCGTTGAACTGGGGAACCTCATGGCATCTTCTCCTCTTGTCTATCATTGTGTTCTCTCCATGTCTGCTGCTCACCTGGCTGTGCTGAAGAGCAGTATGACAGCTGCTGCCCGCGATTATCGAGCAAAGGCGCTGTCGTATTTACAGTCAGATATTGCATCGCTCAGGGGCGCAAGCCAGCGACGCGGCCCGGTGGTTGATAAAGCAACGGAGGCTCTACTGGGCAGTGTTCTAATAGGCATGACCGATGTGCGTATAATCCGCTTAGTATCAAGATATTTCTGACATCCACAGGGCTGGCACAATCCATCCTACCTCGGGACGACCCATCTTCACGAAGCACGAGTCCTCTTCAAACGGTGGCTTGATAACCCTCAGAACGACCAGTCTCATCTAAACACTCCCTCTCTCACACCCTCATCATCGCGCCTACGAAGCTTCATGACCGGTATCATAGTCTACTGGGAAGCCATGGCCTCTTTTCTCATAAACCAACCACTCGACGCCACGGCCTACCTTGATGCCTTTTGCCACCAGTCTTTATCCAAAATTCACCCCAACCCGTGGACTGGAATATGTACACCACTGTTTGTGTACCTTGCCAGGGCAGGGACTCTGGCTCGACAGCGGTTACTATTCAAGCAGCTATCAATCATGACCTCTCGCGGGGATGCTGGCAATCAGCTCAAGGCTGATCTCCTCCAGTCAGCCAAAGAGACAGAAAGGGCTCTACTTTCTTATCAAGTTCCCACCCAGGATATGGTTGAGGATGCAGCTGACCCATTGACGAGCATGGCTGATCTGCAAATGGTGGCTAAGATCTACAGGTTTACGGGATTGTTGGAGTTGTATAGAAACTTCCCGGAACTGCTGGACACTCCAGAGATACATCAGGTGTCATCCTCGGAAAAGATAATTGCTCTGGCTGTCTCTACTTTAACCCTCATATCTGGAATTCCACAGAGCTCTGGGGTGAACTGCCTGCTCTCGATCCCACTTATCGTCGCAGGCAGCACATTACAGCCAATACACCAGGGTCCCTCTCAGTCCTCAAGCAATTCATCCTGGGACAACTTATCTGCCGAAATCTTATCCATATCCAGTCAAGAAAGTGTCCAGCTCCACTGGCGAGACTTTGCTAAGACGCGCCTGGACGCCGTGCGTGTATACGTCGGACTTGCATCAGTCTCTCGCGGAAGGGAGATCTTGGAGAGAGTATGGGCGAGAAGTGATATCCAGTCTGCGGTAGGAGTGTCTAGTTCCGCAGGCCCTCCGCAGTTTGTCCAGTGGACCGAGGTCATGGTGGAGGAGAAGCTGGAGACGATCCTTGGTTAGGTCCGCATTAATAATGCACCCTACTGTGCGTTGCATTACGTATATACGATTTACTACTCATCTAATTCTCGAATCTCCCCGCGTTGTGTAAGTACGATTCTCGAGACGGGGTCCGCGGCCCGGGGTGGTTGGGCGCTTCCCAATTCGGCAAAAAAGTGCATATATCGCGAGTACGCGGTTGGGTCATGACAGCCGTAATTCCGCTATCCTGAGGAAATTCCGATATCTAGGCTAATTTAAAGCAAAGATAGCTCAATGATAGGATTCATAGGCATTGTTTCTATACACCTGGTTTGTTGCAATGCCATTCCAAGTCAAGGACAAGACCGAGCGCTTCAAGCTCCCTGCACTCTCAGGAGTCCCGAATGTGTTCTTCAGTAGGTCCATACTAAAAGTATCCATATTGCCTGCTTACCTGGACAGATGACCTGCTCGGGACTGAAAGGACGGATGTCGCTGATCCCATCGTCGGCGCCTGGTTCCGCATGGAGAAGGGCCCAGAGGCGACGCCGCCAACATACGAGTATGATGAGTTTGGCGTTGTCATTGAAGGTATCAGGTCTCTTTCTAGATTCAACCGACCATTGGCTAACTACGAGCTATAGGGGAATTCAACTTCCGCGACGAGACAGGCAAATCCACCACCGTGAAGGCAGGCGATGTGTTTTTCTTCAGCAGGGGGAGCACCATTAGCTTTTCTTCAGACAATTATGGGCTTGCAGTGAAGTGTCGGACGGAGCGATTTGCGAAGCTGTAGGCCAATTACCTTTGTATAGTGTTATCTGTCAGTGAGCATGGTAGAATATACAGTGCCCAATATGAAAATGTCCATCGTTCCTTCCAGCAGTATATTTATCACCGTACCTTCCCATTAAGTCTATCGCACTTTCCTAGATAACATCAGAATTATAGGGAAGGACCAACAACGTCATACTTGGTAGCTCGACAAGAAATGGCTGGGGCAAAAGCATAGCTGTCCCAAATAGGCAAAAAGGTGCGGTGGCAACCCCAGTTCTTGGCCTCCTCTGCCAATCGCGTCTCCAGCACTACTAGGTATTCTCGATATGCCCCATAGTCTGTTATTTCGGTAACTCCTCTTTCGTTCCGCGTAGATCTCCATTGATGGGGTCATATATTCATGGCGTGGCTACCCGCAAGAGTACTGTATCTACTGCAGCACGGCAGAGCATCATGTCTCACTCCAGAGAAGGATATCTATGGACGCCATCCGGGGCAACTGAGGGTCTTCAAACTGCTGCGGTCCAATCCAGCTCGTCTACGGTCAAGGATCACTACGATGTCATTGTCATCGGGGCTGGGTTTGCCGGTCTCATAGCCTCCCGCGATTTATCTCGAAAATACAATCTCAATGTCCTCCTCATTGAAGCGCGCGATCGCATTGGCGGCCGCACTTGGACCGCACAGGTATTGGGCGAGGATCTCGATATGGGAGGGACATGGGTCCATTGGGCGCAGCCGCATGTGTATGCTGAGCTGCACCGGTATGGGCTACATCGCAATCTAAAGAGGTCTGCTGGCACTTTTGCTCCAACGAGCCAGTCGTTTACCCCAGCGTCGGGAGGGGTAGAGGAGGTTTCGATTCTTGATTGCGCTTCTGCCATTGAACGGGTTGCGGAGAGGGTATTCTCTGTCGATGGCTTGGATAGTAGAGCTCTGATGCCATACCCGCATGATTCGTTACGTGAACCGGTCCTCTGGAAGAAGTACGATCATCTTACTGTGAAGGACCGGCTGAATATGTTACATGATATTCCCCAGCGAGACAAGGACTTGTTCGAGTCCAACACCAATACGTTTGGCAGTGCGCCCGGGAGGGATATCGGTTTTGTGGAGGCTTTGCGGTGGTATGCGCTCGGTGGGCATACATTCGCTGGCGTAATGGAAATGGCCGGTATCTACAAGATAGGGAATGGGGGGATGACTGCCCTTGCCAGTGCCGTTTTGGAGGAATATACTGGCGATAGGCTCTTCAACACTGCAGTCTCCGCCATCCGCAATACTTCGAGAGGAGCTGAGGTCACCAGTGCTCACGGACAAAAGTTTACAGCAAAGGCTCTCATCTCAACTATCCCACTGTGAGTGCCTTCATACTATTCGTCATTCCAGCTCTAACATGCCACTTCTAGGAACTGTCTTGGTGATGTCAAGTTCGACCCCCCTCTATCACCCCTACGCCACGAAGCTGCTACAAATGGACACATCAACAAGGGCGCAAAGGTTCACTTCAAGCTTCGCCAAACCCTTCCAGGCTGGTTCTGGACCGGCGATGGCTACGGCGACTCCAGCTTCCTGTTTGCATTCTCCGACCACAATGGAACACAGCCATCAGGGCCGTCAGGGACCTGGTGCATTGGGTTTGGATATAATGGCAAACTCACTGACAAGAGGGACTCAAAGCATATTCTGGAGCAGTTCAAGAAGAATATCAAGCCCGATGCTGAGGTTGAGGGATATGCAACGCATGACTGGATGAATGATCCCTATGCCAAAGGGGCCTGGGCATGCTGGGGCCCGAATAGTGCGTCGAGATACCTGCAGGAGCTACAACAACACCAGGGACGAATTATATTTGCGAGTGCAGACTGGGCAGATGGATGGAGAGGCTTTGTCGATGGGGCAATTGAGCAGGGCCAGACTGCTGTGCGAAAGACTTTGGAATTGGTGGAACAAGCGAGGCCAAAGCTATAATTGCTTAAACCCTGTAGTCCTAAGTATTATATCGCTAGCAATCCGTGCTTGTAAAGACAGACTTGGTCGGCAGTTGAACCCGGCAGTGGGATCCGACTGTGGCGACGACGAACCCTGGAATGCAGATTGACAGTTCTCTTCTTTGATTCGCCAGATCAGATCCAGTTAAGCCAATTCTGGATCTGTCCCCGCATTCCACCACCTCCGCGCTTTTCAATCGCGATCGTAGCGGCAATCCAGAGCTAATGCGGCCATCCTCCCACATACCCCAGCTTCACCATGGACACCGGGCAGTTTCAGTGTCGCGTGTGTTCTAAACGATACAAACGCAGAGAGCATCTTCAGCGCCACAGCAGCTCACATACCTCCGATCGGCCCCATCGGTGCGCGGCATGCGACAGCACTTTCCAGCGAACAGACGTCCTCCGGCGCCATATACGAACGTGCTCTGGAAGGGAAACAGACAGCTGCCACGTTTCAGGACGGAGACGATCCTGTATTCGTTGTATCCGGCTCAAGAAGGCCTGTAATTCAGCGCTGCCATGCCAGCGCTGCTTGTCGCAGGGCGTGCAATGCCAGTACTCCTCCGCCACCCCCACGTCTGGCAGGAAACAGTCGGATGCCTCGACGATTGAGCTTCCCAATCCTATTGACCTGGACCCGGACTTCTCCAGTTTCGAGCGCAGTCTTATGCCCGTCACGGCCTTTCCACTCGATTTGCCTAACCCGCAGCTGGGAAACATGATGCCCAGCCCTTCAGACACGCCGTTCTTCCCTGCAGGCCTTGATTATTCAAGCCTCAGCTGGCAGGACTTCTTGACGATGACGAGTGAAAGTCAAACATTACGGACTCCCCCAATTATGGACACGGACTGTACTCGATCGCTGCGTTTTTTAGACAAGTTCACCAGCAATACAGGCCTCGTTGCCAGTTTCGACTGTGGGACTGAAGCTCAGAGAACATGTATTCTGTCGCCGGTGATTCAAGGGTCAACAACCTGGCTGGATAACTCGCTGTCTCTCAAGACACATCAAATACTCTTACTGGTGAAGGAGGTGGTCACTATCAAGCCTCGCAACAGTGCCGTCTCGCTGGACTGGTCCCCTGTTTTGGAGCAGATGTGTCTTGAATTCTTTTCACCTCCGAGGCTTCGCAAGTATCTCGAGTTCTACTGGGCTATATGGCATCCCAATGTTAATATCATTCACCGGCCTAGCTTTGACCCCGTCCAGGCGAAGCCGGCTGTGCTAGCCACAATGGCTCTGATCGGTAGTCTTCACATGCCTTCTTGCATTATCGCTGATATCTAACGACATCTACAGGAGCCTGTGTTTCTCCCGATCCGTCAGATAACCAAAATGCGCAAACATGGTTCAACTGTGTTGAAGAGCTGGTCTTTATTGATGAGGACTTCAACAGCGACGTCTCCTTCTCGTCAGGCAGTCTGGGTGCCCGTCGAAACAAAATCCAGGCCCTCCAGGCAGCCTACATGGTGTGTTTATACCAGACATGGGAAGGAGACGATGCCAGTAAACGCAGAATTCGTCGCAATCGATTTGCAACTCTGGTCTCAGTAAGCCAGCCACCCAGTTTGGAATTCCCATGCTGATAATTGCAAAAGACAGCTCGAGATATCGGGATCCCCATGGCCAGGCATATAAACTATAGCCAACAAGCGAGATGTGAATTCGACTGGCTACAATTTGCTGTTCGAGAGGAATTCGTCAGGTGCGAGCCACTTCTATACACTGATCATGCCTTGCTGATTATATTAACCAGGGTCCTTACGTGGATATTCCTGCTCGATACTGCGTTTACAATATTCAACAACCTCCCCCCTCGAATGGTGATCAAGGAAATGAAGATCCATACGGCCGTCCCCGAGGCGTGCTTCCAGGCCATGACTGCCGACGAGTGCTACGAGCAGATCCAGGTTTGGTTGCCTTCTGAAAGTCTCTTTTGGGAGATCTCGCTCTGCAGCGCCTTTCAGGTTCTCTGTAGAGATACTTTGGAAGTCAGAGTGCGTGATGGTCTCGCGGCCTTGGGACCCTTGAACTTGTTTGCCTTGACATCCGGTCAGTCTTTTTACAGGTCTTCAAACCAGCACTGCTAATCCAGCCCAGCTATTCACTCGCTCATATTCCAGTACCGAAATTCCTGGGGCAGTCTGCAGCTCCTTTCCCCGGTCCACCACGCCCTGAACAACTGGAAGGCTGTCTGGCAACAGTTTGCTTCGTCCCTCGTTCCAGGGATGTCACCTCATGTAACCGTCAATCACAACGATCTGCAGCCTGAAAACATGTGGAAGCGGGTTGGCTTCTGCAGTTACTGTCCCGAATACTGGCTCCTGGCCAACCTCATGACGGACAAGCTCACGGCACGCAGTTCAACCGGTAATACGGGGGTTAATGAGCTGGAACGGCTGGACGATGGGCCGCTGGACTCGATTCTGAATAAATATGACCAGACGAGCATGCGCCAGGTGAATGATTTGATTCTCAGCTTGTCTGATTTCCGGATAGCGGGATGACCTTGCTTCATAGCTTTGCTAGCATATCTATCTGGCTTAACCAATGAATACACTGATAATTAAATATCTTTCACGTGTAATAGCTCTGCTCATGATGATTATCAGGCTCCTCAATATTGGGTCCTCCCACCTCCACTCCGCCGCGTCTCCCACAGCTCCCACCTCCGTCTCCGACTTACCTTCTACTTCCGGGGTACACCGAGACGATCTAGGTAATTCGGTAAATGGATTTTCTTGCATTAAGCTTAATTGTAGGTCCCAGGTAAAGACATAAATACGAGCAACCACCCCCGGTCGCTGCCCTTGTCGGATCCTGGGGCTCTTCATCAGACTCTACAATACCCAAGCCTAATATTACCCTTCATACTTGAGAATATTGCAATGCTTCCAATTACTCCGGCCCTTGTGGCTGTTGCCACGACCGTCCTGGTTTACCGTCTCCTTCAAATTGGTCGTCGTCCGAAGAACTACCCTCCAGGCCCTCCAACCCTACCTATACTCGGTAACATTCACCAGGTTCGTTATGTCCACCCCAGTATACTCTACTGTATCTAACGGCTGCAGATGCCCTCTCGTGACGCTCATCTCCAGTTCGAGAAGTGGGCGCGGGAGTACGGTCCTGTCTACAGTCTCATGCTGGGCACTCAGTGCATGATTGTTCTATCGAGTGACATGGCTGTCAAGGAGCTCCTCGATAGGCGCAGTGGAATCTACTCCTCCAGGCAGGAAATGTACATCGGCCAGAAGCTATGCAGTGGCGGTCTCCGGATGTTGATGATGGTAATGTCTACTGGAAAGTGAACACAGCCCATATGCTGATTTTATAAACAGGAGTACGGACCAACATGGCGAATGGTGAGCCAACAATCTACAATATCTATATAGATAGAAGCAACTAACGATTCAGTTCCGTAAAATGGTCCACGGCCTTCTCAACGTCGTCACATCAAAAAGCTACATCCCCTACCAGATGCTCGAGAACAAGCAAATGCTCTACCAATTCCTCACCGAGCCCGACGACTTCCTCAAGCATATCCGCCGATACTCCAACGCTCTCACAACGACTATGGTCTTTGGCTGGCGCACACCGACCTACGACGATCCCAAAATGATGCAGCTCTTCGACGGCTTCAACGAGTTCGCGGACCTAAACCAGACCGGCCCAGCTGCATTCGTCGACTTCTTCCCTTTCTTCCAGAAACTCCCTTCCTTCCTGCTCCCGACAAAGAAGAAGGCAATGGAGCTCCACAAGCACGAGAAAGCTCTGTACAAGGGCCACTGGCTCAAGGCAAAAGAGGACATCCGCAATGATAACATCAAGCCGTGTTTCAGTATTGGGATGAACGAGGCGCAGAAGAAAGAGGGGTTCAGCGATGACCAGGCGTCTTATATCTCGGGCACTTTGCTCGAGGCAGGCTCGGATACGACCTCGAGTACCCTGTATGCATTCGTCCAGGCAATGCTGCTGTATCCGGATGTCCAGCACAAGGCTCAGGAGGAGATCGACCGCGTTATCGGCCCCGACCGTCTTCCTGTGATTGAGGATTTAGATAGTTTGCAGTATGTCCGCGGCTGTATGAAGGAAACGCTGCGCTGGATGCCGACAACTATCATGGGTGCTGTCCCGCACGCCGTTACCCAGGACGACGAGTACATGGGCTACTTCATCCCCAAGGGCGCTGGAGTGCTGCACAATGTATGGGCGATTGGTATGGACCCCAAGCGTCATCCTAACCCGAGACAGTTCAACCCAGACCGGTACAAGGATGACCGCCAGAGTCTTGGTGACGCGGCTGCGAACCCTGATGGCTCTAAGAGGGATGCGTTTACCTTTGGCGCTGGTCGTCGTATCTGTCCTGGGATTCACGTTGCCGAACGTAGTCTGTTCTTGGGTATGTCGAGGATTCTGTGGTCGTTTGATATCAGGCCTGCGAAGGACGCGGGCGGGAAGGATATCATTCCTGACCAGGAGCGCTTGACGCAGGGATTTGTCTGTATGCCTGAGGAGTTTCCGGCGAGTATCACACCGCGGTCGAAGGAGAGGGCCGATATGGTTCGAAGGGAGTGGGAGGATGCGCAGAAGGAGTGTCTGGATCCGGAGACGAGGCAGTGGTTGCAGTCGCCTGTGGATGCGAAGAAGGCTTTACGGGGGATGTCTTAGTAACTTCAATAATATTAAAATACACACAATTCAATTCAGTTCATTCCATTCAATTTCATTAATCCGTTAAAGGTGGACTTGTGATACACTACAATAATCTGTACTACACGAGTCCTTACGCAATTCTTCCCTACCCTACAGTGCACCGAGAATCATAGGCTATTGTAGCAACAGGCAAATATTCTCCAGACCGATTCCCTTTTTAATCGTGCTTTCCCCTCGTAGTCCAGTTAAAAAGCAGCTCTCTCCGGTTATGAAGCTATCCCACACCCCATCCCACCCCCACCGACCTCCGCCAAAGCTTCTCGGCAGATAGTCCCACCCACTACCGATACCTCAAGTTTAATATCAAGCCCACTGCCTAAGGATCCTTGTCAAGACAAACATAAATCATGTCAGCTGAAAAGTCTCCCCGGGCGCTCGTCTCATACGGCCCGCTCAAGGCCGGAGGATGGAAGCTGGAGAATGTCTCGCTGCGCCCGCTGCGAGAGAAGGAACTCCTCGTTGAAATGGTCGCGTCGGGGATCTGCCAGACCGACCTCCATTTTGCAGGCGCGGAATCGGGCTTTGGCATGCACTATCCTCGAGTTATGGGTCATGAAGGTTTGTATCTGTTTCTTGCTTTGCTTTGAGGGTGTTGCTGAGATTATGCAGGCGCTGGATATGTCCGAGCTGTTGGGCCGGGTGCGAATGTAGCAGCTGTCGGAGACGCAGTTCTCATGTCGTTCTCATCGTGTAAGGCTTGTGAGCCCTGCGAGAGGAGACATCCCGCGCATTGTGCCGAGTTTAATGCAATTAATTTTGAGGCTGCGCCGGAGGATTACGTCTTCGAGGCGTCGTCGCAATCTGCGTCTAAGCCTGATATCTACGGGAAGTTCTTCGGACAGTCGAGTTTTGCGAGCTTGTCCATCGTTCAGGAGGAGTCGATAGTCAATGTTTCTGGGCTCGTGGATAAGCGAGAAGATCTGGCGTTGATGTCGCCGCTGGGGTGCGGTATCCAGACAGGCAGCGGTGCAATCATCAATGCTGCAGCTGCAGGTCCTGGCGATCGAGTAGCAGTCATCGGCCTTGGGGGCGTGGGCTTGAGTGCAGTTATGGGTGCGAAGATTGCTGGGTGTAAACAGATTATCGGAATTGACCGGCATGAGTCGAGGCTGGAGCTTGCAAAGGAACTGGGGGCCACGCATGTGGTCAGAGTCGATCCATCGATGGCCCTGCAGGATGTTACTGCTGCTGTCGTTGCTATTACTGGTGGTTTAGGGACGAATATCACGCTGGATACAACTGGTGTGCCACCTTTGATCGCGGAAGGTGTCAAGATGACGGGGTTCAAGGGCAAGATTCTACAGGTTGGGACAGCGCCTGAAACGGCTGCTCTGTCAGTACCCATCCACGAGTTCATGGTCTCTGGAAGACAGTTCATGGGCGTCGTGGAGGGAGATGTCGTGCCCCAGGAGTATGTACCCAAGTTGATATCCTGGGTGAAGGAAGGCAGACTGCCCTTGCAAAGAATTGTGAAGTACTATCAGGCCGAGGACTTTGAGACAGCAATCCGTGATATGCAGTCGGGAGAGACAGTGAAGCCAGTTATTTTGTGGTGATTTAGTTAATCTATGACTATGGATCAACACCTCGCCTCCAAGGCAGTCTATATATCCACGCCTAGTTGCAATACTTTGGACCTTACAGGGAAATACTGTCCAATCCCTCTTTCTCCAACGTAACTTTCACCGTCTCCCTCTCCTCAATGTTCTCCACGAGTCGTGCATACTTTGAATAAGGCGTCAAGACAAGGCCACTCGACTTGGCCCACCGGTACATGGCATACAAAAATGCATCAACTGCAGTAAGGTCATGTCCTACTGCGTACACTATCCCATCTCTCAGCCAGCTCTCTATGTATTCAAAAGATACAGTGACGTTCTCTCTAGCCTTCTCCTTGATTCCGTTGTGGATTTCAAGATCGTCCGACGTCGTCCATCTCCAAGGGCGAAACAGGTGCCCGAATGCACTCGCGTGGAGGGTTCCCGAGAGGTAGTTGAGCCACTCGTATACTCGGACGGTGTCAAGTGGTGTTTTTCCCATAAACTTCTTCTCTTTCGAGAGCTGCGATATGATGGTGCAGACGGCAGGAAGCTCGGTGATGACTTCATCGCCGACAACGATAACTGGCACCCGCATCTTAGGATTCACATCGCGGTACTCTTGCGGGAATACCACTTCAGTTCCATTTCTCTCTACCTTCAAAGGTGTGAAGTCGATGCCCGCTTCGTGCAGGAGGATATGTGGTGCTAGGGAGCAGGCACCGGGCCAGAAGAAGAATTTGATATCAGTCATGGTGGGTGCTTGGTTGTGATTTTGGTATTTCAAGAATTGACAGATACACTGCAGCACTCTTATATAAGGGACCCCACGGCTCTCTTAATAATCCAGGTATGGATTTGGTGTGAATGGTTCCTCTGTATCCCGCATAACCGATCCCGTCGGCCTGATGCTGACAGCCAACATTCACATGCTCAGGCAATTCAGCCTCCCACCGGCTCACGGGCAATGTGAACTGTCGTCGCGCCTTCCTGTTATGCCTGGCTGCTGGCTGCTCTTTCCCTGTGGAGCTGGCATTTGTCAACCTGAAGCAGGAAGGCACGAAGCCGCCACAAAGTAGGAAATATCATGGATTCAAGGGGCGCGAGGTACCCAGATAAATCCAGGATTTACCCATTCCTGAATATATGCTCAAGCCAGTGACGGCCTACGGAGTTTCGCTCCGTGTAGTAAACACTTTCTGCGACAACCTTTCTATCTGATCCCATCGTCGGTCCCGTCGGACAGACTCATGGTTCTTCCAGTAGACATACACATCATGGGCTGTGTGCCAGCCTTCATCGTGTTGTCTGATTATATCAGTACGTAGGCTCCGTAGTAGACACACCAATGCGTCCCATTCGATGTATGTCTGAAAAAGCCAAAGCCACTGCTTCCCTCCGTCATAGCTTCGCAATTTTTGGGCATCCTGCAAGAATTTTATGCACCCTTGTCGGGCATCCGCTGCCGCCGTCTGGTCGATTGCCGCTAGTCTGAGCTTGTCGAGGGCGAGCCGGATGGACCATATGGTGACCTTGTCCATTGGGATACTGTCATCGCAGTGTGAAAGATACTGGGTCTCAATACGCTCCTGGAAGAGATCAATCGCGTGGCGCTTTTGCTTCGTCGACAACAATATATACGCATTAGCTTGGTCAAACCCATCTGAAAAGACAATCTGTCGGGCAAAGTAACTGCCTTCAAAGCGCACAAGACTATATAGCATCTCTGTTCGATTCTTCCCGCTAACAGGGTGTCTGCTCATCTGAGGATGGAGATCGGCATCGCCTATATTTGATGGCAACCGCGTATTGAACGACGACTCCAGAATACAAGGCTCCGACTGGCGGTCCTCCGCAGCCCGGATGTCCAGAATGAAGAGCTGCCACCAGAGTCGCCGGCGCATTTCCACCTCGAAGGGCGGCTGTCCGAGGGCTTCTCCGTCTTGGTTGAGCCCCATCTTGAGAGCCATCCCAGTAGCAAGTCCAACCAGAGCATAGACGTCGGGGCCATCCTGGTCGCATCTCCCAGTTATCTAAACGATTAGCAAAAGTCAACAACAATGTGTGAGTCATGGGGCTTACAAGGTAGAGGGTGAATGCCTGCAGCACAGTCATGTTAGTGGAATTCATAAGGTCCAATTGAGAAAGCAGATACTCGACTCCAGTCCGATACCTATGTACATTAGCAACAGGAAAGATGCTGTATCCGAAGGCTTTACCTCTTCAGCAAGATCTCTCTTTCGCCGTCCAGCTCAGATTTACAGGCTAGCGGGGACATTGCTGCGACAGCTGCATAGTATATCACAAACAGCAGACATTCTCCGGCAGTTTCTAGAGTTTCTCTACCGCAATTTGCCCTAACAACCAGCTGCTGTACGGACGGAGTATGGAATATCTTGAGGAGGGGATCCACGACACGTAGGTACTGTTGCCAAAGGAGCATGGCCGATGCCAGCGAGGGACGAACATCCTTGAGATCAATAGCCGCTTGTGGTCTGAGAAGACTTGACGAGCGGTTTCCAGCTGGATGATGCGATGAGCCAGCCATTAGGCTCTGGAATGACCCCTGCAATGGAGGTACTTGGCTGCGCTCGGTGCCTCGAGCAGGGTCGCTTCCATTCCCTGCTCGTAACGAGGTCGCTCCAACATCGGGCGACCTTTTCCCAACTCCTGGAGGTTTTGATTTGATAGATGCGGCGCGACTATCGACATGGCCGTGAGAGGGTCGTGGTGGAGGGTATTGGCAGTGGATGCTGACCTTCACGCAGTACGAGCAGGGGTGGGAACGGTCGCATTTGATCTTGCGGCGGCGACACTCTAGACATGATCGCCCGGGGGCGATCTCTCGTCGAGGCATTCTCAGCAAAACATTCACAATCGAGACAGAATTTCAAGTTCTCTCATGATTCATGAGAGAGCGGAGGGCGGAGGACGGAGGACGGAGGACGGAGGACGGAGGACGGAGGAGAGAAAGATGAGAAATGGAGGAAATGCAGAGTAATGATTGGCTGGGGCGGAGGACGGAGCATAAGATTTCCAAGCAAAATTATTACAATTATCAACAACAGTTAAGCAGTTGAAAAGTATATAAGGGCGTCTTCAAGATGGATTTCAGTGCAATTCAAAAGTATCGCTCTACAAATCTTCTAGCTTCTACAACTTCTACCATCACAACTTCACTACAACAATGCCCTCCCCATTGAAGAACATCGCCATCGTCGGAGTAGGTGACCTACCTGGCAGTCTATACACCCCTGCTAACTGCAGCAGGCCAGCGGCAGCATTGGCAAGATCATTCTTGCTGGCCTTGTGGAATCCAAGGTCTTCAATGTCACCGTCCTGACTCGCTCCTCCAGTGACACGACCTTCCCTGCCGGCATCGCCGTCCGCAAGTCCGACTTTTCCAGGGAGGACCTGCTGAATGCCTTCATTGGACAGGACGCTGTGATCTCTGCAGTGGGCGCGACTGGGTTTGCGGACCAGAAGAAGCTCATCGACGCCGCCATTGATGCTGGCGTTTCCAGGTTCCTGCCCTCTGAGTTCTCGGCAGACAGCCTGAACGACGCTGTCCTTGGCCTGCTTCCTCTCTTCGGTCAGAAGAAAGAGGTCATCGAGTACCTGAAATCCAAGCAATCTGATTCCTTTACTTGGACTGGAGTGGCCACTGCTCCCCTGTTCGACTGGGTAAGGTTCCTCAGCAGCCTAGGTACTGCTATATACTGATGCTATTGGGGCATTAACAATGGTTTCCTTGGCTATGATATTGCCTCTCGCTCGGCCACAATTTGGGATACTGGTGACAAAAAGTTCACTGCCACTAATGAAAAGCAGCTGGCCGATGCTGTTGTTGCGGTCTTGAAGCGTCCTCAGGCTACAGCCAACCAGTACCTCTACATCTCCTCGGTCGAGACGACCCAAAAGAAGATCCTGACTGCCTTGGAGAAGGCAACCGGGGCTTTATGGACTGTCCAGAAGACGACCACCAATTCTGAAGTCAGCGAAGCCACCAAGAAGCTCCAGGCGGGTGATTTCAGCGGTGCTCTTACCCTGGTCCGCGCCACCACCTACGGCGAGATCCCTGGGTTGGGCTCTAACTATGCAACTGATAGGGTCCTCGCAAATTCACTGCTAGGGTTGAAGGAGGAGAGCGTCGAAGAGACCATCCAGAGAGTTGTTGCCGAGCTGAATTCTGCTTAAACTTTGGTCATCTGGACATTGATAGTCGGCCACTATATATATATATTTTCGACTAGGATATGCAGATTCCGAATTTGTGAAATAACATTTACTTTGTACCTGTATTAGCAAGATATCAAATTATCAGCTTTCTACAGCCTAACATGGTCCCTCCATGTATTATTGTCCTCGTATTAGAGCAGTTCACTCCATGGAAGATGCACTAAATGGTGCCTGAGGCGCAAATTATGGCCAGACGGAAAAAGTATGTGCCGTGCCGCTGCATAGTCACGTGCAGTCGTTTTGTTGTGATTCTTCCAACTTGTCCAGCTTCAAGCACGAGGCTGCTGAATAGCTCTGAGCTGCCAATTACTGCTACTATACTGATATCGCGTCTGTGTCGAGACTATCGCCATGACCACTGCCATGGCCACTAGCTGATGCTTGCTAACCCCGTTCATTTCAGTGACACCTACCTGCCTGCTACTCTCCTTTACAACGATTCTGTCGCAATGCATCCGGACCCTCGTACTACTCATATCGAGCGACGCGAAACAATTGGCAACCCTTTTACCGCGGTCCTCGAATCCACCGTTCCCTTCCCGAGTAATTCCATCCACGTCTCGAGGCACCGGATACGCGCTAAAGGAAACAGCTGGAATGGATAAGGCACACACATTGGAACGGAGATATTCCTTTGCGGCTTACATTTGGCTGGCCGAATGGCGCTGGGTCAGAACCCAAGTGCGAGTCGTCTCGTCCTCATTCACTGCGTCGACTGCCTGGTGGCTGGCACTGCCTTGGTTCTCATACTAGGGACGGAAAACGTAGGATCTATTTGGAGAACAAACTACAACGGTGCTGTTTCAGCTGTATTGAGCGCAGCTGATTGGGGTATTTGATTCTAACAACTGGACTATTGCTTATCCTTCAGTTATTCTTAGGGAGGTTATACCCTCCACTGCTGGAAATGATCTTGAACGCATTCTGGAAGAAATCAAAGATACCCTGGCCCAACCACTGGGGCATGACCTCGCTTCGACTGCCCTCCATTTCCTTGCGGTGCGGACCTGCGACCTTCAAACTGTTACTTTTGATACCTTGGAGGAATAGGAGACAACATACCAGAGTACAGCTGCCGCTCGCGCCCTCGACTGAGCTCTGTGCAATGGCCAGGCCGACGTCGTCCGTTGTGTTCGGCTTCAGCCCATCCGCCTGCCACCGCGTTCCCGCCTTGGCTGTGATATTTGTGTATGTGAAAAAGGGCGCGATGCCCGTGAGTGTGATTCCGTGTTTTTGTGCTGTGACATGCGAGCCTCGTAGCAGACCGATAATGGCGTGCTTTGAGGAAACGTATGCGGATACGCCGGTGCCACCAAAGTAGCCGGACGTCGAAGCGACGAGGACGATTGATTTGCGCCCAGCAGCGTTGTTGGTAGATGATTTCATGTAATGCATAGCGAGTCGCAGTGCTGGGACTGGTGTTAGTTTTACTTGTTGTAAGAACAGTGTAAACATACTGTTTAATGTCCCCTTCACATTCACGTCGATAACGTTGAATGCGCCAGTGGACTCGAGAAGATTCCCCTGGTCGTCTGTGGTGTCGATATCCAGAGTCTCTGTCTTCTCCATGATGCCTGCGTTTGCGACGACCGTGTCGATGGACCCGAACCGGTCTACCGTCCCGCGGAACAGATCCAGCATCTGTCCCCAGTTGAGGATGTCAACGGGCGTGAAAACGGCTTTCTCGGGATACGGGAAACCCGCTATCAGCTTCTGTGCAGACTCCTGCGAGCTGGGAATGTCGGCGACGACTACATTGGCGCCGTTGGCGTTGAAGACTTTGGCAGTGGCTGCGCCGATGCCGCCTGCGCCTCCGGTGACGATGACGGTCTTTGATGCCAGCTGGGCCAGGGCATCAGGCTGTTGACAAGAACCCATGATGTTTGCTGTCTTGGTGCGTGTCGGTGGTCGGTGGTAGACACTTGCTGTCCGCAACGGGAATATACGATGCAGCTTGAATAATATTGCCCTTTCAAATGCCAACTGCATACCTCGGAGAAACCCCGGGACGTTGTGCACGCTCAGATCGACGTGGTGGGTATACCTCGTCTCAGTATACTCTGGATCCGGAGGCAAGTCCGGCTCCGGAGCCCCGCTTGATTCCTGCATATTCTTTGCTCAACCACACGTCAAACAGGCTCTGGCGCGTGGTATTGCTTCTTTGGTATCTTGGTCCCGAAAGTTGCCCGCACTGACAGGTCGTACTGCCTGACTCGATATTATCATCCCGGACAATACCAACACCTCCGCCAGTCTGTAGATCCTGCTGGCCAAGTATTCCCAAGTATTCCCAAGTATTACTGGGGTGATATACACGACATCCAGCTCTCTCTTCTCCAACTGACTCAGTCTATAAAGTCCTCGCACAAAAGGCCGAGTGCTCGGGCTCTAACAATCCTCCAACCTCCAACCCAGACTGAGCGCTAGGACCCCAACCCAAGCCACAAGATGGACGCCCTCTTCCAGAGTCTCGAGCAAAAGTTCGAGGCTGCCGGCTTCGACTCCAACCGCTGGTACATTCTCGCCATTACAACGCTAACCGCCAGCACGCAGCCATATGAGGCCCACCAGCTGTACAACTACCTCATCAACAAGCCCGAGTATGCCACATCCGACGCCCGCAAGGCCATTATCCGCCGGCTGCGCGAGGCCCTCGTAAAGTCCATTTCCATCGTCGGCGTGCCAAAGCCTATCGAGTCCATCCTGGCCATCGCCCAGGTCGAGAAACCCGAGGATAGGGACTATGCGACCACGCGCGAGAACTGGCAGGCCGACAGCGCGAACCATGAGCGCGCAATGGGGTGGTATGATAAGATCTATGCGCGGAATGCGAGCGACACGCTGGGTCTGTTTGATGCGCACAAGGACTTTACATGGATTAGCACGGAGATCACGTATGGGTTTTATCTGTCGGATCGGCAGGTCCTTGATGATTTGGATACGCAGTTGGTTGTTCTCCCTGGGATTATGATTCAGAATCTGAAGCTGGAGACGCATTGGCATATTCGCGGGACTAGGAGGTTGGGGGTCAGTAGTGAGAAGGTGCAGGCTATCTGGGAGTCTGTCAAGCTGGTGGCGGCGTTCTTTGAGATGAAGGTGGACAGAGTGCCGACTGTTCAGGAGGTTGAGTATGATATTTAAACCTGGGTATACTATTATTGCTAGAAATTCTAATGCCTGATACGGTGTAAAGATATCGACGATCCCGGCTGATGCAAAACAAGTAGACAACGACAATATAAGAGAAAGCAGCAGTATAAGACAACGTCTAAGTAACCCACGCTATCTCACCAGTGCCCTCGATCTTCTTATTCAGTCGACGGTAGTATAACGCCAACGAGAGCGCCAGCCCTGCAGCAACGGCACTCATGCCGGCATTGACTCCATGCCCTAGACGGTACGCGGGTGCGTCCTGCGTCCTGTAGATCCAAACACCGATGATCTGACCGGGCCCCGAGAATGCAATGTTCAAGGCGATGGTGAGGGAGTTTGCGGTCGTCGTGCGGACGTTGTCGCCGACCCAGGCGTTCAGCGATGGAAGGCCTGCAAATACGCTGGTCGTGGCGATGATAAGGAACGCGTACCGGGCCTTGAAGGCGTCCTCAGGAAGGGCAGCTAGATGAATTAGCAGGGGGGGATTCCCAAATGTAGCGGACAATGCCTTACCCTGGATAATGAATGAGATGCTTGCGCTGGTACAGGCGATAGTGGCAATGATGCCGCGGTCCTTGTAGTGATCGGAGAGCCAGGCAGCCAACAAAGTAATGGGATATGCAACAGCATACGGCGGCACAGTGAACAGCTGCGCATCAAGGTCCTCATAGCCCAGTCCGCTGACGATGGTTGGGGCAAAATAGGCCATCGAGGCAACCCCAGTGCCGATGGTCAAGTATGTCAGGTAGTGCAGATAGAGGCGGACCGAGGTGAGCGTATCTTTGGCATCAGGCCAGTTGATCTTGTCCTCCCTGGTTGGTGTAAGCTATTTATCGAATATGCAAATATGAATGAGGGAATCTTACCCTGAAGAACGATATGGGCCCAGACGACGCGCCTGCAGCTCTTTCTCTTCGGGCGACAACCACCCAGCCTTCTCAGGATAACTGGGCATGAAGACGAAAACGAGCAGTCCGACAGCGACTAAAAGGTTAGAGTACTGTCAATATCTCGAGAAAGGAGAACTTACTGCTGGGTACACCCTCGATGATGAACAGCCATCGCCAGCCTTCCAGGCCCTGACGACCATTCAAATGCCCAACACCGTATGAAATTGCACTGAGAAATTAGATTCGTCCCATCGACAGGAATATAACGACTTACCCGCCGAATGCACCGGACAGCGTGGCGCTGCACATGAAGAAGGCAATCCGGATCGCACGCTCGCTGGGTTTATACCAGAACGTGAAGTAGAAGATCATTCCTTCGCCAGTCAGTACCCTGATTTCAATTTTTCAATAAGCTATAAAGGCCATACCAGGAAACACGCCAGCCTCAGCAGCCCCAAGGAAGAAGCGCAGCACCGCCAGCTCGTTGAATGTATGCGTAAAGCCAATGCCGGTGCAGAAGGCGCCGAACGCGACGACAAGGAAGCCGAGCCATCGATGCGGCTGGACCAGCTTGAGAGCGATATTACTGGGGGCTTCGAAGATGGAATACGCGACCAGGAAGACCATCATGCCGATTGTGTATTCACGGTCGGTGATGTTGTTGGTCTGCATGAGGGCGTCGCCCGTGTCCTCGTTCATGATTTTGGCATTTCCTGCAAGGGTTAATCGGTGATCGAGTAGCTGAGAGTGGACATCGCGTACCAACGTTGGATCTATCGAGATAACACAGAAGATAGATGATGGCCGTGGGCAGAAGCATGCGCTGGTCGATGCGACGGACGAGCCTGGATAGGGGCACGGTCAGCCAGGGAGTCCACGACAACAACAGCAGACCAGGGACTGGAATACCTCTTCTCGGCATCTACATCCTCCATGCTCAGTTCCTGCACAACATCGTTCTGTTCCGACCGGTGCTTTGTTTCCAGATCGGCCTCGAGGTTGTCGCTTGCGGCCATGGCTGTGGCGTAGAAATTCTAGAAAAACTCAACTCAACGCGACACGAGCTCTAGTGGCTGGGAGAAGCATCAAATAAAGGGATTGTCGCTGCACGACAGAACGCGTCTTTTAAAGGGGCAATCCAGGAGTTTGCTGGTGCTGTCGGTTCAACTCCTCGCATGGTCAGGGCCTCGACGCTCGTACCCCGGACTTCCTCAACGCGGCAAGATGCGTCCCAGCGACCAAAGGTACGGCTTTGGGGGAAACGACGGTCTCGACAGTGGAGATCAGGGTCCAATCAAGGTGCCCAGCAGAGCTCGATCAGAGTCATGACTCGTGGGGGTTGCTGATCGCCGGGCGTGAGTCGTCCGCTGAATCCACTGCTGATGGAGACCCCCGGAGCCCTCCGGATGCTCCGACCAGATTTGCACTCGATATCAACGGAGAAGCTGCGAATCTTGCGGGGAATGCGGGGGAGCAATGTTTCCTGGAGGCTAAGATCTGAAGCCATGGCGGGATTTGATTCCGCTATAAAAGGCTTGTCGTGGTGCCAAACAGTATCCCTGTCGAGTATAGAATTCCAAGTATAGAACTGTCAGTATAGATCGTCATGACTGTCTCCCAAGCCAATGGCCCCGTCAATGTACCTCTTGGGAAATTCCCAGCGACTGCACCGTCGGACCTATCGCCTTCAGACGCAGATTCACTGGCCCAGGACGTCGTCAATAGAGTCAATGGCGCCCTAGCAAAGCGAGACTTCAAATCCGTCGCAGCGCTGTTCTTTACAGACGGTTACTGGAGAGACCACCTGTGCCTGGCTTGGGATCTTCACACCGCAAAAGGGCGAGACAGCATTGCCAGCTTCCTCGATGCCAATTGCAGTCGCCCATTGCAGCTGGAAATCGATCGATCCTCAGACGTTCGACGCCCAGTTGCTTGTTCCCTCGATGGACTGGGAAACTCCCACGGCATCCAGTTCTTCACTACAATCGACCTGGAATTTGGCAGGGGGCGAGGAGTTGTGCGACTTGCCCAGGAGGACGGGGACTGGAAGATCCTCACATTCTTCACCTCGTTGCTGGAGCTCAAGGGGCACGAGGAGCCTCTCAATGGGCGTCGCAGCAAGGGGGTTGAGCACGGCGGTCGTCCTGACCGCACGAACTGGCAGGAGAGACGAGTAGCTGATGCGGAATTTGACGAAAAGGAGCCTGCTGTGCTCGTTATTGGTATTTATGTCTTATGATTCAATGGTGATATGGTCTGACATCTCCAGGCGCCGGGCAAGGAGGCTTGACGGCCGCTGCCAGGCTGAAGATGCTCGATGTCGATACTCTTGTCATTGACCAGAATGACCGGATTGGCGATAACTGGCGCCAGCGATACCATCAGCTCGTCCTGCACGATCCAGTATGGTTCGACCATATGCCCTACATCAGCTTCCCGCCGCACTGGCCGGTCTTTACCCCCAAGGACAAGCTGGCCGAGTTCTTTGAAGCTTACGCCAAGCTGCTGGAGCTGAATGTCTGGACTCGCACGACACTTAAAGCCCCAAGCTGGGATGGGACGCAATGGAGTGTCGTTCTGGAGCGTCGCAATGCCGACAATACTGTCTCTACGAGAACGGTGCACCCCCGGCATATCATCCAGGCTACGGGGCATTCTGGAGAGAAGTATATTCCACCCCTGGCTGGTCTTGACAGCTTCAAAGGCGATCGCATCTGTCACAGCTCTGACTTTAAGGGTGCCTTGCATGCAAACAAGGGGAAGAAGGCTGTTGTGATCGGGTCGTGCAACTCGGGCCATGATATTGCCCAGGACTTCTACGAGAAGGGATACGATGTTACCATGGTCCAGCGGAGCACGACGTGTGTTATATCGTCCGAAGCCATCACTGACATTGGCCTCAAGGGCCTGTATGATGAGCAGGGCCCCCCTACTGAGGATGCAGATCTGTGGTTCTGGGCCATGCCAGCCGAGCTGCTCAAGACGCAGCAGATCGGTGTTACTGCTATCCAGAACGACTATGATCGAGCAAAGATTACAGGCCTCGAGAAAGCAGGGTTCAGAGTAGACAATGGACCCAACGGCGCAGGGCTGTTGCTCAAGTACTTCCAGCGCGGAGGAGGATACTACATCGACGTCGGAGCCAGCCAGCTCATTATCGACGGGCATATCAAGGTCAAGCAGGGAGTAGAAATCAGTCAAGTCCTCGCTCATGGTCTTAGATTCGCCGATGGGACTGAGCTCCAGGCCGACGAAGTCATTCTTGCGACCGGCTACCAGAACATGCGCACGCAGACAAGACGTCTGTTTGGCGACGAGACGGCCGACTCAGTGGGCGACGTCTGGGGGTTTGACGAGAACAGCGAGATGAGAGGCATCTGGAGGCCATCAGGACACCGGGGACTGTGGTTTATGGGAGGGAATCTGGCCGTGTCGCGGTATTACTCGCGCATTCTGGGGCTGCAGATAAAGGCCGCCGAGCTTGGATATAGATAGAGAACATAGAATGAGAGCATCTAGACAGTCCTATCGTCTGTAGCTGAACATTCCTGTACTCCTATACCAGTGAAGACAACTGACGATGTTTGGTGGACCCGTGGATCCGGAGCCCTGTTAGTCTCCGGAATGCCCCAGCAGCCACGCAGCAGACCGGATTATTGGCCCAATATCGTCTTCACGAGCGCAGCCAGTGGAGCCTCGCTGGAGAACAGCCTTCGCCGGGCGCTCCGGGAGTCCAGGCCCGGACTGGGACTGTGGCGGCAGTCTGGCCGTACTTTCGAGCTCCGGACTCCGGGACCAGCTCCTCCCCCTGGGCCTCTGCCACGCTGGGCGCTGCTTCTTTGATTCGCGTTTCTGCTTCAATCCACTTTGCTTCCATCTCAGCCCACCATGACTAGTCACCCCAGCGAGGAACTGGGTCCGGACCACCGCAACGAGCCGCCGGAGGGGAAGAAGCGGCGCCACGACGTCGCCAGACAGGTATGCTGTGGCCCTGTGTGATCTGTATCGCCGCTATGGACTGGCTAACATGCAAGTCATCATCAGGCCTGCGAGCGATGTCGCGTGAAGAAGACTCGCTGCGACGAGCAGTTCCCTTGCGGGCTGTGTCGGGGCCTCGGGGTTGAGTGCGTCTACAGCTATCGCAAGCAAACTCGGTATGTCCCTTCTTATTCTTTATCTTGATAAGGTCAATCTGACGAGGTTAGCAGCGAGATCTCCTCGAATGCCCTGCTCCGGATGCTGGGACGTCTGGAATGCAAACTGGATAATATCTCCGCAAGGACCGCTACTGGTTACTCCCCCCATGCTGGCAACATGCCACTCCCTGGCACGCCCTGGACAGCAGACAATCCTCCACCACCTACATACGTTTCTCCCCCATCGCATGATGTCGTCGAGAGTGCGCCCAGCTTCCCCGCGTCCGCCGTCGTCCCCTGGAGTGCGCACCAGGTCATCCTATGGAAGCCGATCCTCCCGATGCTGCCGGACGCGATCAAGGCGATTGTCAACGAACACGGCGTAGACTACTCGACAACGCTTGAGATGAGGAGGCCCCGGCTGTCAATGGGGCTGCGGCCAGGGAGCAGAAGCGAGACGGACTTGCTGGGCAACCTGAGCGTGTCGATGGTGAAGGAGCTGTGTGAATCGTACTTTTCTACATTCCACCTCACATACCCGATGATGGACCGCACATTCTTCCTGCGCCATACGCTCTCGGCTGCCATCAAGGGCGAGTTTGGATACGATATCGAGAGCTGTGTTGTGCTGGCTGTCATGGCCCTGGGCTGCTGGTCCAAGCGGGCTCTGGGGGAGTTCCACGAGTATCGGACCCAGGGCCACCGCAAGTTATCAGGGAGTGATATGGACTACGAGTACATGGGGCCTGGCGCTGAAGCGGGCATCCCTGGGCTCGCGTTCTTTAACGAGTCGAGAAAGCGTATCGGGTGGCTGATCAATGACAATGACATGCAGAGCTGCCAGTACTATCTGTTGTCCAGGTATTCCCTATTGCCCTTCCGGCGAGTACTTGCAGCGAGTCTACGGCATCACTAACTCTTTATAGTATGTTCTACGCACAACTGGTGCGGCCTGTCGACTGGTGGACAATGGCCAACCGAGCCAGCACCTGCTGTCGCATGTTCTGGGAGAAGTAAGTGCTCGACCAGTCCACGGCATTGACGAAGTAGAGCTGACGATTGTAGTGTTCCCACCCCCTGCGACGAGTGGGTTGTCGACATGTGGTCGCGGTTGTTCTGGAATGCCGTCATGTTCGATGCTATTCTGGCGCAGGAGCTGAAGCTCCCTGGAGGCCAGCTCGACGAGCTCTCGCAGCGAGTCCCGTTGCCTACGTTTGTCAAGATCAAGCAGCCTGCATTCCTGCCGATGGAGTCGGACGCTGAAGAGGACGATTCATTCTTCCATTATCATTTCCTGGCGCAGGTCGCCCATCGGATCCTCTTGACGAGGACCAAGTCTAGTATATTTTTTACCAGTACGCTCTCTCTCTATCTGTCGCTGTCTCTGTGTTGGTTCTGACGTTACAGGTGAATATTCATCACAATCAGTAGAGGAAGAACTGTATCAACAGCTTGAGAGATGGCGGAACCAGCTACCCACGGGTCTACAGTTCGACGACGACCATCTGGCGCCATTACCTGACTCGCCAAGTGAGATTCTTGTCGTCTCCTGGCTTCGCTTCCGGTATATCATAGCCAAGTTCCACTTTGGGAGACCGTTACTGTAAGAAAAGCCTCCATCACACTACACTTCCCTTTACTCAACCGTCACAGTCACAAAGTCATCAGCCGGCCAGAGGACGCGACAGACGCAGAGTTACGCAGATGTGCAGAAGTGTTTGACCAGATTTTCCAATGGGAGCCCATAATGAGAGTGATCGCAGTGATGCCCAGCTGTATGCCGTTGAAGTTTCAAATGTCCTCACAGTATGTTCTTGCCCTGCCCCAGCGTGCATAGTGTTGCTCACCAGCTGTAGACTCTTCGGCCACATCATACTGGTATGGTGCTTCCGGCACTGCGGCGACCCCAGAGTACCCCAGGTTGTGCCCTCGCGATATCGATCGTGGTGTAACTTTGCGCTTGGATTCTTGCAGGAGACTGCGTACACCGGTCCCACGCTGGCGAAGGATGCAGAGATTGCGACGATTTTATGCCAGGATTTGATCGCCTAGACCGAGATACCTTAATAGCTTATGAACTGACGGCCTACCACATTGTTTTATGCTAGCCCTGCAGTAGTCTACGCCGTACAGTGGGAGGTCTCAGGCCCGTTCCACGACGTTATGATAGGCAAATGTGCACCGTGTAGATACACCGTATACAGTATACACCGTATATCGGCTTCTAGCGTCGACTATCTGCCGAGACGACCCAGACTCCAGCCAGAGTATCTGTAGCTCCACCAGCTCGGAGGGACTCCGGACATGGCGTCCACCCGGAGCTCCCTCCAGCACGTCCGGACGTCCACACCACGCGGCAGTCCATGCATCGATTGGCATTCCTTGGAATTCTTGGATAACGTCTATATCGGGGGACTTCCGACCTACGCTTTGATCAAAAATTGCAAGGCCGCGTCGCGCGGCCAGTGCCACGAGTTCGTCGAGCTGCCAACCTGCCAGACTTAAGACCCTGACTGGTCGCATTTCCCTAGCACTGCATCGTTTGTTTTTATCGATATCGCATCATGTCCTTCGCTACATACCCCGACCTCAAAGACAAGGTCGCCCTCGTCATGGGCGTTGGCCAGACTCGCATCCCCGGCTCAGACACATGGGGCAACGGTGCTGCCATGGCGCGACTCCTCGCCTACAGCGGCGCAAAGGTTGTCGGCTGCGACCTCTCTCTCCCGGCGGCGGAGTATACAGCGAGTCGAATTCGAGAGGAGGGCGGGGTCTGCGATGTCATGCAGGCGGACGTCACCTCATCCAGCGACGTGCAGAAGGTCGCCGACGCTGTCGTGGCGCAGTATGGGCGAATCGATATCCTGATTAACAACGTCGGGGCCACTGCGACGGGCGATCCGGCGACGATGCCCGAGGAGCTGTGGGAGAAGCAGCTGCAGATTAATCTTACGAGTGTCTACCTGGCCTGCCATGTTGTGCTGCCGATTATGGAGAAGCAGGGGTCTGGGGTTGTCATTAACAACGCGTCTATCGCGGGCATGCGGTATATTGGAAAGCCGCAGGTTGCGTATTCGTCTGCAAAGGCTGCAGTGATTCATTTTACAAAGGTCACTGCGGTCATGTATGCGCCCAAGGGCGTGCGGTTGAACTCGATCGCCCCGGGGCTCATGTACACGCCGCTGGTCGAGAGCCTGAAGACGAGCGGGCAAGAGGAGGCTTACAAAAAGATCATGCAGCAGCCCATTCCGATGGGCAGGATGGGCGATGCCATCGACGTTGCCAATGCGACTGCATTCCTGGCCAGTGATGCGGCCAAGTATATTACGGGGCACAACCTGGTCATCGATGGGGGCTTTACCAGCAGTGCTGTGTCGGTGTTGTGATGCTATGAGCGATGATTTTATTTCTGCATAGACTAATTATCGATACCATTACTTATTCCTCTGTGATGTCCACCTGCTTTTTATCTACGTGTTATGTTAGCGTGTGCAAGAGAATATTGTGCAAGAGAACATTGACAGCTGCAACTCACCAAAGGCAACATGGTCCTTGATATTAATAGCGGCTTCATATGGCTCTTTATAATACCAAACAGCATTCTGGTTTGTGTTTCCTGATACATCATTAGCTGGGCAGTGCTTATATGGTTGTGCTGCCTACCGTCGACAACTATGCTCCAGTACGAAGCGTAGCCTTTCCATGGGCAAAAGGTGGATATATCAGAGGGTTGAAGAATATCCTTATTCTTGATAGAAGACTCTGGGAACTGTATGAAATTAGCAGAGTCCAGTAGAGAGTGATGGACATACGTAGATATTGCCCTCTACAAACTCCCACGAGTCCGTCTCTGCGATGACATGACCACCCACTTTTGCTACAGCATGAGGCATCTTGTTGGATTACTTCTTTACCGTAATTTGTATAAACTGAGATATACTGACCAGAATATCCCACTGGACCCCGCGGGGTTATACAGGTTATATACGAGCAGATGCGGGGAGACGATTACTAATTCTAATCAGAAGGCGTCATAAGCTGACAATTATTGAGAGTTGATGTATTCTATAAATACATTTTACTTTATCTCAGGATATATTTCTCTCAGACGATGCAGACAATGACTGATCTTTGGATGACAGGTCAGACAGTAAGGATCGTATTGATATTATGACAGGAGCATCACCCGTAAGTCGAGAGCAGGGAATGATGACGGTGGTCTTCGGAGCCCGACGCAAGGGCAGGGATACTGCAGCAAGGAGATCGAGTCCAGTTCGTCTGGCAGAATCAGGCCCGTGTAACAGGGTTCACGGTCTGACCGGCTCTTATCATCACGGCGACTGAGGCTGCTGACAGTCTCTGTGTCTGGAATGATCCGAGCCCATATTCAACCATCCACCAACCTCAACTTATAGGATCTTACTCGCCTAAATATGAAGGTTATCATCGTGGGAGCTGGAATCGCTGGTCTTGCTGCCGGAATTGCTCTCCGCCGCAAGGGCCACGACGTCAAGGTGCGCGGCTATTTCATAACTCAGACACCGCTAGAGATAACGCTTGACAGATATTCGAACGCTCGAGTTTGCTCCGCGAGGTTGGAGCAGCAATAAACGTCTGCCCTAATGCATCCCTGGTCCTTGCGCAGTGGGATTTTGATGTGGAGAGAGCGCGCATGGTAGAGGCACGCCGGCATATGTTCATCTCAGGCACCTCACTCGACACTCTAGCCGGAGTGCATTATCCCGACTTTACTGGATTGTACGGTGGTCCGTGGCTGCTGGCGCATCGAGTCGACTTGCATTCGGAGCTGCGACGCGTGGCCACTGATCCTAAAGGACTGGGAAAGCCTGTGGATATTATCCTCCGAGCAGAGGTTGTTGACTACGATAACGAGAACGGGTCTATCACCCTCGCGAATGGCTTGATTCATCATGCCGATCTAATTGTGGCTGCAGACGGTGTGCATTCCTCTGCTCTCCGTCATGTTACCGGCCAGGAGACTCCTGTCATGGCTACAGGCTGGGCTGTCTTTCGGTTCTTGTTAGCTGTTGAAGAGCTGCGATCAGATCCTGAAATAGCTCCCCTGCTTGAGGATGGTGCTACCAAAATTGAGGACGGTCTGATGAAGTTATTCACCGTCGAGGGACACATGAGGCGCCTGGTTTGGTATCCTTGTTCTGAGTAGGTCATCCGCATATCATTTTCGGTGAATTCTGACGATTAACAGTAACACTATCCAAAACTTCGTCGCTGTGCACGAAGACAGAGAGACAGGAGACCATGAACGCGAAGGTAGACGTTCCCTTTTTTTTTTTTTTTAGTTGCTAAACTAACAATGACCAGATTGGCATCGCTCTGCCAGCCTAGAGGACGTGCTCTCCTACTTTAGCGACTTTCATCCTGATGTTATAAAGATTATCAGGTAACCTACCCATATTTGCCTCCAGACATAGCTAAACAAGCGTAGAAAGGCAACGGCCATCACGCGGTGGCCACTGTTGTACCGCGATCCTATTCCCACATTAAGCAAGGGCCGCTTGCTGCTCATCGGCGATGCAGCGCATCCTATGCTTCCCCGTATGTCTAAGGCATAAAGCTAGCAATATAATATACTGACCCAGTCAGATCAAGGCCAAGGGGGAGCTCAAGCAATCGAGGATGCGGCGGCTCTAGGCGAGGTATTCGCAGATCTCCAGACCGATCCGCCCAGAGATGAAATACGCGGGAGGCTTGAACTATTCGAGAAAATACGCATTAAGAGAGTCTCGGCAATGCAAATTCTGTCACTCGCTGGACAGGATCAGGCATTCAGGGTGCGTGAACAGGCGCAGCAGTATATGCCCGACGGTGTTAGTGTGCCAACAAACCAGCCGGAATTCTGGGAGCATAATTTTGGCTACGATGTGATTGAGGATAGCAAGCGACAGTTGCAGTCTTATTTGAAAGACAAGTCTAATGGTGCTCCGTTATAAGCATGGTTTTTCAGAACTGGACTATGCTTGATTAATAATTCACCTTTGAATATAACTATTCAAGACCATCATTTTGCCAGAGTCGCAGGCACATGAACCCTAGAGTATCAACACACTCGGTCATCTTATCAGACGCGAAGTAACTGCGCAGGAAGATATAACACGAAGTCACCCGGTACTCGGGGTGAGATTCCCAGTAGCCCATGCTATCAGTAGATGAAATATCCAGCTGCTCGTGTTTGGACAATGGACGCGATAGTTTCATGCTCCGACCTACCAGGGGCGTTTGTGTGTCCTGGCCGTAAGGTTGTCTCAGGGGGTCAAAGGTTGTTATAACTTTAGTGCCTGTACATCCGGTGTTCTCCCATACGGTGATGGAGAGTGGTTCATACTGTAGATTGCTGTCAGATCTCATCCAGAATTCTAGTATGTACTTACGGGATCTGAGGTAGGAGAGGCCACGGCTCCTAGAAGGAAAACAATCCACAACATCGTGGAAGACCAGCTTCGTGTAAACATTGTGAGAGATAGATTGTGCCAAATAAATTGAAATGAGTTTTAATGAAGGGATGAATGACTGATATACAGAATGGCAACAAAGAATCCGCTTGCCAAGTCAAGAACGGCTTGAATGAAGCTATAAAGGATGTGATATGAAGAGAACGTTATATCTGAAATAGATATAAAGCATTCCATATTTAATATCTTGGCCCCGTACCACCAAACTCCTTCTATAGCCACTTTCATATATAAAAAAAAAAAGGTTGTAATCTAGTTCAGTGTGAATGAAACGAGGGAGACTCCCTCATGCACACGGAGGATACTATCGCCAACAACCTCCACATCAGCAGACTCAATACGCTTATTCACCACCTTGATCTGCATGGGTGTGGCAATACTGCCCTGTATAACCTCAGCAGTGGTTCCTTCATCTGTGTCGCGGACTCTCAGCGCCAGCTTCACCTCTCCAGAGCTCTCGTAGTCTGCAATGCGAGCTGTCGTGTCCATTCCCTGCACCCAGTTCACCAGGAGTATCACGTCCTTGCTCCAGTCGTAGACCACGCCGCTCAAGTCCGTGCTTAAACTGCGGAATATAGCATGGCCCGGACGCAGGAGTACGGGCAGAGAGAAGAAATCGTGCTTCTCGGTCAAATAGCCACCACCAGTGCGCATCTTTTCGTCTAGGATACCATACCAATCTCCCTTGGGGAGGTAGTATTGGATATCGCCCTCCGCGTTGAACACCGGTGCAACCAGCAGGCTATCGCCCAAGAAATACTGCATATCCTGATACCAGGCTATGGGGTCGTTGGGGTACTCCATGAATAGTGCACGCAGCATGGGGACTCCAGTTTTGTGTGTTTCAATAGCGCTGTAGTAGAGATACGGCATGAGCGAGTGCTTAGCGTGCACGAAGTGCTTCAAGACTCTGTCCGCTTCACCAGACTCGTCAATCAACCAAGGGACCTATTTCCCAGTCAGCGTTTTCCGGGATTTCGGATGTTTATCTTACTCGAAAGCTACCACTGCCATGTAGCCGGGAATGGCTGGAGAATAGCCCAAATGCAATCCACCGCTTGAACAGAGCAGGATCAGGCTTGCCCTCAAACCCACCGATGTCATGAGCCCAGTAGCCAAAGCCAGAAAGTGCCAGACTCATTCCACCGCGAAGGGTTTCGGCCATGGCCTCGAACGTGCTGTAGGGATCGCCGCCCCAGTGCACCGGGAATCGCTGGCAACCGGCTGTTGCAGAGCGAGCAAAGAGAGCTGCCTTGTTCGCGCCAAAGTTCCGCTCCAGGACTTCGAAGGTGACCTTGTTGTAGAGGAAGGAGTAGTAGTTGTGCATCTTCTCGGGACTAGAACCGTCAAAGTATACAACGTCGCCTGTAGGGATGCGCTCGCCAAAGTCGGTCTGTCAAGTTTGATTAGACACATTATTTAATACTAGTGAAGGTAGGTTACCTTGAAAGAGTCGACGCCTATATCAATCAGTGCTTGAAGCTTGCCCTGATACCAGTCACAGGCTTCTGGGTTGGTGAAATCAATAAACCCCATGCCAGCTTGCTAGTCTCCAGTGTAAGCGCTATATAAGATTTAACAGAGTAGATTCTTACCCAAAAGTCGTATTGCCACACGCTGCCGTCTGTTCTCTTGAGGAAATAGCCTTTATCTGCAGCCTCCTCGAATATAGAGCTCTCTTGCGCAATGTAGGAATTTATCCATACACAAATCTACATTCGGTCAGTGCTGATGAATACTTCAGGCAATAACCACGTACGTGTATTCCACGGTTCTTAATGCGTTCCAGCTGCCCCTTTGCATCCGGAAAGTAATCTATGTCAAACTCATAATCACACCACTTGAACCCGGGCATCCAGAAACAGTCGAAATGGAACGCGCTGACAGGAATGCCACGCTCTGCCATCCCATCTAGAAAGGATGTGACAGTAGCTTCGTCATACTCGGTTGTGAAGCTGGTGCTCAGCCAGAGCCCGAACGTCCACGCAGGAGGGAGTGCCGGCTTGCCTGTAATGGTCGTATATCGCTCTACAATAGACTTTGGGTCTGGTCCGTAGATCAGATACATTGCGAGGGACTCTCCAGGGACAGATATGTTGACTCGCGTTGTCCGCTCAGACTGGATCTCCAAAGAGATGAAGTTCGACGTAGGGATGAAGACGCCGTATCCAGCAGAAGTGACGAAGAAGGGGATGTTCTTGTATGTCAGTTCTGAGCCAGTGCCGCCGTCTTCGTTCCAGATTTCAATGCTCTATGGGAATTAGCTGAATATAGAAGTGCGGTTAACCATGCCTACTTGTCCATTCTTGACGAAAGGCCCGAAGCGCTCGCCTAGACCGTAGACCTTGTCACCAACCCCGAGCTGCAGCTGGTAAGTCACCCATCTCTGGCCCTTGTTGGGATCAAGATAGCTTGCTCGAGGGTGCAGTGCTGTTGTGCCCTGCTTGACATAGCCAATTGAGCGCCAGCCCAGCTTGGTGAGGAGCCTACCATTTGCATGGAAGCTGACATCGAACGACTTTGGGCGCGTATCCACAGACACAGAAAGACTGCCTTCTTCCAGGCTCAGGCCCTCTGCCGATTTGCTGGTGTGGACAGCAGATGTACGGCCTGGCTTTCCTCCAGGAAACAGCTCAAAGTGCGGTCCTTGGGTGACGCTTTTCTGTCTCGTCCAATGGGCAGAGGACAGATAGAGGACACGGTCGACTGGAGAGCTCAGGGAATGGGTCAAAGTCGGGTTGTTCAGTGTATCCCCGCGGTGGTTAATTGGTTTAGAGGACTACCCTGGTCAGTTCACGAGCTATATGGATCGGTTTATGCCTGTTCATACCGTGACAAAATGCAGTTCCTCGCCGCGAGTTTCAGCGACAACCGTCTCGACAGCCCAGTCGATGAGAGTGTCTGGCGCTGGATGCCAGCAGCCATGCGAGAAATTTACCATATTGCGAACTTTGACTTAACGGCGAGACAGTGAACGTGAATCTATACGTCGACGGTGATCTTAATGTATGCCGAGGACATCGCCGGCTTTCGGCTACCAGACCACCAGATATTGGACATGACGAGTCATTTTAGGCGACGGATATTTCTATCAGACACCTCTTTAGCCGGCTATCCAGTCAAGAATGAGCTTACTGGTCTTTCCTTGTGCTTGACTCCAACATTCGGTCCTTCGCGTCTGGGCGGACCGAATACCAAGACCCCGCGTGGGGTCCTGGCCTTGGATCTGGGGTGCAGATATCGTATCACTACCTCCATCGCAGAGTCTTTGATCTCTCAGTCTGGAAACATTCCGAACTGTCTTGCTGGATCTGATCGGACGACTCCAACTGGCCTTGGATTTAGCCTGCACTCGCCGGCGAATCCTTACGAGGGCAAGTTAATGTCAGGAGAAGCTTTGGTATTCGTACCGGTTATTTAAATAGACATATAGTATCTTATATCCCATACCCCGTCAAATGCAGCGTCATCTTTTTCTTTTATCAGCACTTGAGGCTGTCAGTTAGCTATGACGGCGCATCTAAGCATCAACGCCTACACATGGGCCTGCGGTCTTTTCGCTGCGGTAGACATCCTTAATACTTGAAGCTTTACACATTTGGACTCTATGATGCTAATTGCATGGTATGTGTAGGTTGGCTCCCTATTGTACGGTATCGACTCGGGCATTGTATCGACGGTCATCGCGCAGCCAGAGTTCTTGGATTATTTTGCGCCATTTACGCGTCAGTTTGCCTGTATCACTCTGCCGTCATGTCTAACAGCCTTTAGCAAGCATTAAAGGAGCCGTCGTGAGCACGTTTGGAGCAGGCACTGTCTTCGGCGTGTTCTTCGCCGGCTGGAGTGCGGATGCCCTGGGACGAAAGAAAACCATCGCGATCGGGGCGGTGATTGCGCTGATTGCTGGAATAATTCAGGCCGCCACCGTCCACGTTGGTATGCTGATCGCCGGACGGATTGTGGGCGGGTTCGCTGTTGGCATAATGAGTGCGTGTGTCGCTGGTGGCATAGCAGCAGTAACTGACCAGTGTAGACATGACGATTCCAATTTACAACTCGGAGATCGCGCCGTCACATAAACGCGGTCTGATTGCTGGTCTGCATGCGCAGTTCGTCGGATTTGGATTTGCTGTTGCAAATGTATGTCCCTGCTGCTTCTACTTGGTGGTGTATCTGACTCTGGTAGTGGGTAGGGTTTGGCTGCTCGTATGCAACCGGCGAATTTCAATGGCGGTTTCCTCTTGCTTTCCGTACGGTTCTAGCCAGTATGCTATACGATAGGGCTAATTGGCTTCAGAATGTCTTCCGGCCCTGGTCATCCTCGTGGGTATTTTCTGGTTGCCATATTCGCCCCGCTGGCTGCTCGAGCAAGATCGCGACGATGAGGCCCTCGCAGTCATCAAACGCCTCCATGGCAACAAACATGAAGATGACTCGTCAGTACGAGCAGAGTTCCATCAGATGCGAGAGCAATTACACTTCGAAAAGGCCCAATACGTTGCTGGGTGGGCAGACCTCTTCAACCGGCCCAGCAACCGAAAGCGCCTGGTCCTCGCTGTCCTCGTTCAGGCGTTCACGCAGCTATCGGGAATCAACGTGATAAACTACTATCAGACAGACCTTTATAAGGGACTGGGGATGGAGGGACACAATGTCACAATGCTTGCGGGGTATCTATCTCTCTACTTTCTTGACTTCAGCGCACTGACAGTCGCAGTATCTATGGCCTTGTCGGACCACTGGCCAACTTGGTCTGTCTGTATTATGTTGACACTTGGGGTCGCAAGAAGACCCTTTGGATTACGGGAATAGTTATGTCGCTGGACATGGCTCTCGTCATGGGTCTCTCAGGCGGCTTCGTGGGTAGCGATAACATGGTTGCCAAAGGGTTCACCATTGCGTTCATCTTCTGCTTCTCAATGATGTATGTATAAATTCAACTGCAGCTGTTGCAAGAGCTGACTATTTGCAGATACTCCCTGGGATACAACTCGATCCACTACATCTATGTCCCCGAAATCATGTCGATGGCCATCCGGGCAAAGGGCTCGTCCATTTCGGTCGTCTGTAACGTCCTCATCAACATCATCTTCAACCAGGTCTCTCCGGTTGCGTTTGATAATGTCGGATATAAATATTATGCTCTGTTTTTATGTACGAATATTGTCGGGGCCATCACGGTGTTCTTTTACTTCCCGGAGACCAAGGGCAAGACGTTGGAGGAGATCGGCGAGATCTTTGGGGAGGACGTCGTGGTCGCTGATCTCCAGCAAATGCGCGAGAAGATCCAGGCTACTGGAACGGTCGAGCGAGGGGAGCAAGTGGAGGAGCAGGTGGAGGAGCGAAAGTGATGCTGCGACGTTGATGGACTGTGCCCTTGCAGTATGTAAACGAACCATTCAGGCAGGCGAACACGCGAACCCACAAATCCCACAGGGAAATCACATCATTCAATAATAATACACATGTTCGATCTGAGTGATGCTTTAATTTTGATCTCGCTGGTAACGATGGGTCGCCCGGCCAGGGACCGGGCACGAGTGGCGGGCCCCTGAACATGCCAGCATAGCCACGCTCACTGCGCTATTTCTGGGTGTGAAATTGCAGCGGCAGTGACAGGTCATAACCGCTGATGCCGCATGAATTGTTGAAAATCAAGCTCGTGCTCGTGTCGATCATTCGGTTGAGGGCGGGCATCAAACGGGATAGGGCTGCCATCGCGACATCTCGCCGGCGATGAGATCTTCTCTGTTCGCGCAGGGTCCAACTTTGGGGTTGTCATTTCTCGGCTCGACCCTTGACAGACGGGCACCCCCGATGCCGTTTCCTGGCTGCGATCTACTCCGTATTACGGGGCTGATGTGGATAGGGGTATCAGCTCGACCACAAACGATGGAGGATATCTCCACCTTCATAGTCTTAACACCGCAACATCCTGATTTCTCTATCTATTTGGAACCAGAGCACTGGGACCGCACTCGCAATCTCACGCCGCGGCAATCCGAGGAGGAAGAAAAAGCAAGCAAGCGCCGGCAGTGGAGCTGTTGACGGGCTATCACAGCCGCTGCTGATGGCGTAATAGCGCTCCAGATCGCACAATTGCTGCGAAGTACAATCCGATCTCTTTGCTTTTCTCTGTCACTCGCGCCATCTCAGCCATTCTGTCACGATGTCTCTGGCCGGCTTGCTGCACCTTCTTGCCATAGATATGCGACATCTGCACGTCTCATGGATCTCGTCGGACCCTTGATCAGGGCACAGTATCCAAGATCTATCGGTCATCGTCTGGTCCCTGCCAAGGGACACCAAGCTCACGATGAAGCTTTCTGACCACCAGCTGCACCGGCTGTCCATTGCTGGGCGGACGGCCTCTTCCCTGTCGCTCCTGGGCGTGGCCACCATCTTCGTGACCTTTTGCTATTCTCCGAACTTCCGCAGTCCGACGCATCGGATCATGCTCATGAATGCATTTTACAATCTGTTCGACTTCATCGCCACGATGATATCCGTCAGCGGGCCAATTGCCGGCGACGAGTCGGGGTTGTGCCGCTTCCAGGCGTTCTGTCTGTAGATGTATGCTTCCTATAAGTATCCAGGTAGTCAAACCCTGGTCTAACAGAGCAGGTTCCCCGTTGCCGATGTCCTTTGGACGCTCGCCATGACCATCGACGTTGTGCTCGTCGTCTTCTACCACTACGAGCCCGAGGCACTTCGCAAGCTGGAGAAGAAATACTTTGCAGTCATTACGACATTGACCTTCATTCCGGCATTCGTGTTCCTCTTCGTGCGCAATGCAGAGAACGGCCCCTTGTACGGAGGCGTGACGGTTAGTAGTGGTTATCCTGCCCCAGTCCAGTGTGCTGAGTGTTATTATAGTTCTGGTGCTCGATATCCCCCAAATGGGTGCTGTTTCGCATAATATTTTACTACGGGCCAATATGGTGGGCCTCTACACCAGTACAGCGAAATAGCAAAAACTGACCGGACCAGGTTTATTATCATTCTTTCCTTCGTGCTGTATCTGTTCATCGCTCGCGAGATATTCAAGCTGAGGCATGAGTTGATGCTCACTCGCAACGACTGTCTGGCCCTGTCGTCCACAGCCTCTGCAAGCAATGGCTCTATCGTGCGAACACAGGAGGATCATGATGGGAAGAGCTTTGAGAGTAAGATCACCCAAGTCGTGACTTAACACCGACTAACGGCATTCCAGCTCGTATAGTTCGTCGTCATCAATCGGGTGTATCTATGCGAAAGTTCCTCCTCATGCCCTTCCTCTTTTTCCTCGCGCTGTTAACAACCTGGGTCGCGCCAACAATCAATCGCATCTACGCATTCAGGTATCCGGGTCAGGAACCCTATCCACTTATGGTGAGCGTCGCTGCGCTTAATTCTCTGCGAGGGTTCTGGAACGGTATCATTTTTGTCTCATTGCGCTCCAAGGGGCGGAGATGATGTATAGCATGGTGGTTTATATTGGATATAAGGGTCGGCTGGATTCGGCTTGGATATGGTAGGAAAGGCGTTTGGGACTATTTAATAATGAATTATGGCTTATAACTTATAGTTCGGAAATACTATTCGGTCTAATTAAGTGGATAGACTTCTCACAATCTGTTACCTGTTTATACTAACCCGAAGCTACAATAGAGAGTCTCTCGGCCCCAGTAACTGCCTACCACTTAGGAATGTCTGTATAAACAACCGGCCCCTTCTCGCTCTCTTCCCCCGGTTCGTTGGATCGAGCGGCATCACTTTGACGGCCTTGTAGCAATACTGTACTGGGCCCTATGGTCCGAACGAACGACCGTTCTATTATTAATTCTCTATCTAGAAATACATGGTTTAATTTACAGCCAGCCCTTGGGTCCTCCCCACTTGCCACTCACCATCGACTCGTAGTAAACCCACGGGAAGAAGTGCTTCTTGAGCTGATAGAACTCCTTTCGCGGGATCGCCTGGTCGATTCCGAACCAGTTGCCGAATGTCTCCTTCGGGACCCCGCCGTACTTGAATTCTGCGAGGAGAACCCTGCCGTACTCTGTCGTGAGCGGGCATGAGGTATACCCATCGTACGCAGCATCGGGCTCCTTGCCGTCGATCGAGCGGAGCAAGTTCTGGACGAGAACGGGCGCCTCAGCCGTGACTGCGGCGGCCGTCTTGGAGGTAGGGAGACTAGATGCATCGCCAGCGGACCAGACATTGCCGTACTTCTTGTGGCGGGTAGTAGCGTCGTCAACGTCGACATAGCCGGCCGGGTTGGCGAGGGTGCTGTTCTTGACAAACCCGTGGGGGCCCATCTTCGGTACAACATGCAGGAGGTCAAAGTCCCTAGTGACACTGGATTCTCCGTTTGGCCGAGCAAAGGTGGCCTTTTTGCCTTCGATGGAAATGAGGTCGTGTTGGAAGAGTCCTTCAACACCACGCTCCTTGCGTAGCTCCTCGAGCTTGGCACTGTACTTGGGGACACCGAACATGGTTGGGGTGCCAGTGGCGAACGAGATCTTGATGGGCGACGCAGCAGGGTTGCTGGGGTTGTACAGACCAGCCTTCTTCCAGTAGTCGAGGGCGAGCCACATGATCTTCTGGGGAGCACCAGCACACTTGATGACACCAGCGGGCTGGGTGAAGATGGCAGAGCCCTTCTGCAGCTTCTCAATCGAGGGGAAGACATTGGCACATGTATCATATGAGTAGACGGTCGAGACTGAAGAGTCCGGGGCTGCCAGCGCCTCAGACAAGCCCTTGATGCTCCCAAAGTCGAGGGTGATACCAGGAGCCACAACGAGATGGTCGTAGTTGATCTTGTTGCTGTTGCCCAGCGTGATGTAGTTTTCCTCCGGGGAAAATGTGCCAACACTCTCGTTGTAGAACTTGAGCTTGGGGTCGATCAGGCCATGCAGCGGCTGGCGCAACTGCTCTCGGGTCTTCACACCACCACCGACCAGCGTCCAACCGGGCTGGTAGTGATGCCAGATCGCGGGATCAACAACGGCAATGTCATCCTTGACAAAACGACCGGAGCGCAGCAGCTGGTGGCTGATGGCCAGACCAGCAGTGCCTCCGCCAATGACGACGACTTTGTGGTTGCGCGCCGCAGAGGTGACGGGGGATGCTGTCGCGAAGCCCCGGTTAGCTGAACGGGCAGCCCGAAGAGCAGATGCCAATTGAGGGCGCATCATTGTGATGGATAGTCGTATACACCGTCTCCTTGCAGCGAGAAAAATCGATGCGTGATGCGAAATCGGGGATGCTTCAGTGGCGGGATGCTTAGTCAGCGGACTCCGATCGCGGCAGGCACCCCGCAGTCACGGGACCTTCCTAAAGCAGAAGAGGGTCACATGACCCTGTAAACAAATCGCTTGTCTTCACCAGGGGAAAGTCATTACTATTGCCTTCACTTGAACTATGCAGAAAGAGCTACTCAGACACTGTAACTAGATCATCCTCTGCCCGTCGCGTCCACTCCATCCAGCTTCCATCGTACAGTCTGCGCTCCATCTCATATCCACTCAGCTGCAATGCCAGGTCCAAAGCGGCCGCAGTCACTCCGGAATTACACGTTAGAATCACCGGTCGCTGCCCGTCTACGCCTGCACTTTGGAAGCGAGTTTTCAGATCCTCTGCCGGCAGTATAACCTTGTCCTCCCCGAGGATCGACGCTAGCGGGACGTTCAGCGCCGAAGGTATGTGACCGGACCGCAGGGATGGATTGAGCTCGGGTTCAGCTCCGGAGAACCGGCCTGGAATTCTCGCATCGATGATCTGGAATTCTTCATGCACCCTTTTTGACAGAATAAGGTCATGGAGCTCGTCGTAGGATATTACCTCTCGTGGATCTCTCTCGTTAACGGGATAGTCCGGTTGAGAACGGGGGAGTATAGCCAATGTCCCCGTAGCAACAGGAAACCCCTGTCTGAGGTAGCGAGGGAAGTTGTTTAGGACGTGAACGTCTCGCTGTCCAAAGTGGCGACAGGCCCATGCCACGCGAGGCGAGGAGTAGAGTCCCACCTCCAGTGTATCGTAGACCACCAGGATATCGTCCGGACGAAGGCCCAGCTCAGTCATGCATTTAGCGAAACGTGAAGCCGAGGGAAGCATTTGCGGATATGAAGATTCAATATCTTTTATCTCGTCCATGTTGAAGAATCTAGTTACCGAGTTAATGCATTTACGTTGGTGCTGGAGGAATATATATTTACATCGACCCCGGTATGTGGTGACTCTGGTACGAGAAGAGATGGGAAGCTGAGCCAGCGGCGACCGGAATAATGCGCCGCGGCGACGAGCCTGCAAGAGCAGAGTGCAGCTCATCTGGCGAGACCAGCAGAGAAGGAAAGGGAGTCGAGGCGTCCATTGTGTGTGTGTTGTGTGGTGGTTGCTGCGAATTCGAATTTAGAATTGGATGTGGATTTGTTGGTATCGTTACGATACGGTACCGTACCAAGCCCAGCATGCAAGCAATGTATTAAACTATACAGAATCATTGGATATTTGTCTCAGATTTGTATATAAAGCTCCTGTTCAAACTCGTTATCATCCTCTATTCTCATTCTTTTGTCCCTATCTTCGCCATGTACTTCGCCTCGCTTGTGCTCGTTCTGTCCAGCATTGCTAGTTAAAATTGACTGTTATATCGAAACATCAATTCCACCAGCTCTCGTGCCAGTTCCGCCAGATGAGCTCGCTCTCAATCGCCCGTACAAACTCTACCGGTTCCGCCAGCGCCTGCGCGGTCCCAGGCCTGGCTGGGTCAGGCCCGTTCCAGTCAAGGGCAACCTGGTGTTGAAGCTCAAAGGGAATGCCGAATGTATCATCAAGTTGGTCCTCCGCTTGCAGGGGGACGTCCGCTGAGAAACTCTGCATTGACTCGAACGGTGGAAGGGGGAGATCAGGGCCGGGCTGGAGAGGAACTTGGCTATCACCTTGACCATGAGTGTTGGACGAGCCAGGATCTGTCGCTGCCGGCTGCGGCCCCTGAAAGACCACCGTGAGACCCTGCGCAGGGGCTCGACCGGAGTGCACTGCCCGTGAGACATCATTTAATGCCCCCAGAGCATTCGCAATTGGGGCGAAGTCGGGCCGGACAGAAGCGATATCCCCCATGATTCCTACAAGAGCCTCCAAACTACAGATGTCGCTTTCACACTCGGCGAGGTCGGTCGACGAAAGGATATGGTAGTAGAGCGTGAAGAAAGCGCAGAACGGGTAGAATGAGATGAAGCTTGTTATGTTAGGTGCTATAAGCAAGAGAGCCGGTCTTGGGGATTACACTTACTGCGTATTAAAACACCCTCCATATTCGGCGAGATCTTTCCGTGACCACTCGTGGACGATGCTGATGATTGCCCTGGCAGACTGGACTGCCTGTGGGTGTGTTGCCTGGTCTGCTGCCATGACCTTGCGCCGCATAATGATGATGATGCTGTGGAAGGAAATGATAGTCTCTGCATACATCCAACATTCGAGCGGGCCTAGCCTGGATGACCTGGCCACCGTTAACAGATCCCAATCGTCATGGAGCTCTATCAGCTGGTTACAGTAGTGATCTATCTGCCGGGAAAGTTCTCCTTGCGTGACGGTCTCGACAGTGTCGAAGTAGTCGTTAAGGATGAAGAGCACCCGCGACCACACGATGAAGAGCGCGCAGTCACTATGCTTTGGCTGCACAGTCGCCGGTGAGACGATAGCAGGCAGTCGGACTTGAGTTGGTGGACAGCGGAGGGCCCTGGGCTTGTCGTACCAGACCCGGAAAAGGAAATCGATTTCGGCCAAGAACCAGTGCAGTCGGCGCTGGGTTTCTTTTGCAGTTTCTTCCTCGGGCGAGCAAGCTGGGCTTAGGTCTACATTGTGAATCCCCAGGAGGTCGCCGAATCGACAGGCCTCGCGGTGGAACTGCCATGCTAGATGATAGTCAAAGTTGTTGATAGCCAGCCACGCCTGGATCGATCATTAGTAGGGGGTCTAGAGCCAGCCTGGATAAAACGAGCTTACAACCACAGAGGCAGCAAGGACGTCCAACTGCGTTCCTTTCGCGGACTCCAGCCATTTGGGCACCGACTGGAGGCACAGGTAGTAGGTTCTTGTCCCCAGTCGTTTCTCGCCGTCGGTCCCGACACTCTGGCCGAAGTAGATGGTACTGTAGTATATCACTCGCATTACGGGATCAACCTGAGCATATGGGGAATCGACTATATGGGGCATTGCTCTCAAGAACTCTGGATCAACGACGGCCGAGAATGAGTGGAATATGGAAATGTGCGGTAGGACCATAACTAGAAAGGCTACGACCGTCAGCGGTGGCTGTGTTGTTTAGCGACAAGCATACTGTCTATGTATCGTTTTACATCACCAAGCAGCAGATGGCCTCTGCGGCTGCCTACCACATCGCTGCCTGGTCGAGGGCTTGGAGCAGCCAGCTGGTCTAATGCCGTGTCCAGCCGTGTGATTGCATTAGTTACGGTGGACTGCACCCAGGGCGACGGGGGCTTCGAGGCCAAGCGATTCTGGTCTGTGAGGCATTCGATGCTGTCCTTCGCACCGCTGACCATTTTATATAAGAAAGCTGCCGCTGTCAGCGTCCGGCCGAAGAAATGGAACTGCACTCTGCATACTATCATGGCTCGGCTCCGGTTCGAGATTTGGTGGAGCTGTCTCACTGCGCTGTGTTGATGGCGAGGCTGTCTTCAGGCGCTCCTCCAAGGCCTCCAGCCGGTGGTCGAGACGGTGGATCTCGGTCCTCTGTCTAAGGTATAGGGTTAGACTGTGAATATGCTGGAGGAGGAGACTCACCGCGACCCCCGGGCCTTCCGCTTCTCAGGATACAGGCACTGCACACCACTGGCCTGGCATCTTCTGCATTCTGGCTCCCCTCGATCGCATTTCAGCTGAAAAGTATCCGTAGTTAGTAGTCAAAATATCGTTGATCTAACGTCTAACGTGCAGACCTTTCGATCTCTGCACCTGGCGCACTATAATAGCGTTAGACCCGCCCGCTCATCTCACCATTACAGATATTACCGAGAGCTTTATGCGAAAAGAGGCCGCGTGGGACTGCATTTCCAAGGCGAGAACCGGACTCGGGCTATTGAGTGATTGTGAAAGAGGGCATCGGACTGATATTAGGCCGCCTGGCCGCGAAGAGCAGTCTCGCGCCTAGAATACTCGGATTTTCGGGCTTTCGGATTACTGGACTTGGCACGAGAGATCTGAGCTAATTTTGATTCCATCGTAGTTTATTATTGGGCTACAAGGGGCTGGCTTGGGGAATGAAAGGAAGGCTGAGACTGCTCGGTGCGCGCGGGCCCCGACCAGATGCTCGGCGCAACCAGAAGCACTCTCGCAATGGAATGCAGAGCTTGTTTGCGGACATTTAAGGCGCGAGACACCGAGGCCGCGGGACCCGGCTGACACGAGAGCTGTATATAATAAAAGCGATGCTTTCGCAGCCTGTTGTGTCGCCAGGTCCTCATCCTTAGCATGGCGTCCACTCCCACCACAGACGGCCGTGCTTTCAGCTCTGGCAGTCGCACTCGCGCCAACAGCTGCGACTCAGACTCCGAGGGAAGGGCGACTTTGACCGATAATCAAGCTCAAGGCGACCGCGAGGTAGCCAATTTGGCCCGCTCGTTGAGTGCACGCTCGAAACAGCCCCATCACCAGCCTCCCTTTGCAACAGACAAAGACGCTGTTCTGGACCCCCAGAACCCCAAATTCAACGCCAGAGAATGGGCAAAGGCCTTTTACGATGTTCGATACAGCTCAGATGGCGCACCTCCACCGCACGTTGCAGGCTTCGCGGTCAAGAACTTGAATGTGGTGGGCTATGGAAGTCCGGTCGACTACCAGATGAGTGTTGGAAACGCATTTCTGAAGCTGCCAACCCTCGCCCGACAGTGGCTCGGTGGGAAAAAGCAACGGATTGACATTCTTCAGGGCGTCGATGCGCTGCTGCTTCCAGGCGAGCAACTATGTGTTCTGGGGCCGCCCGGTTCTGGCTGTTCAACTCTGCTGAAGACGATTGCCCAGGAAACCCATGGCTTCGAGGTAGACCCGTCATCGTACATCAACTACCAGGGGATTACCCCAAAGCAGATGGCAGCGCACTTTCGTGGTGAGGCCATCTACACGGCCGAGGTGGACGCTCACTACCCCCAGCTGGCCGTCGGAGACACTCTGTATTTTGCAGCTCTCTCGCGCACGCCTCGCCAGATCCCCGGGGGCATGAGTCGGCAGGAATATGCATCACATCTACGGGACGTTATCATGGCTACATTTGGCATCGGGCACACGATCAACACCAAAGTTGGCAATGACTTCGTCCGGGGCGTCAGCGGAGGAGAGAGGAAGCGAGTCACAATTGCAGAGGCGGCGCTCAGCTACGCCCCGCTGCAGTGCTGGGACAACAGCACTCGAGGGCTTGACAGTGCGAACGCTGTTGAGTTCTGCAGGACCCTGCGGACTCAAGGCGATGTCTTCGGGGTGACTTCCTGTGTCGCCATCTATCAAGCTCCCCAGGCGGCCTATGAGGTGAGCCCTACTGTTGGTCTTATAGCGTACTGGGTATACTGACAAATTTAGATATTTGATAAAGTCACGGTCCTGTACGAAGGCAAGCAGATTTACTTTGGTCCTGCGCAGGCAGCCAAGGAGTACTTTGTACAGCTGGGATTTATATGTCCCGAGGCCCAAACCACTCCGGACTTCCTCACCTCCATGTCCAGCCCGATAGAACGCATTATCCGACCGGGATTTGAGAATCTGGTGCCTAGGACGTCCGACGACTTTGCGAAACGGTGGAAAGAAAGTGCTGAGCGCCAGGCGCTGCTACGCGAAATCGAGCAGTACACCACCGAGCACCCCTTTAATGCAGGGGATCTTGACCTCTTCTCTTCCTCTCGACGCGCTGAAAAGTCAAAGAAACAGCGGACAAAGTCCCCATACACCTTGTCATACTGGGGACAGATCCGCCTCTGCCTGTGGAGGGACTTCCAACGGTTGAAGAACGACCCCAGCGTAACGCTGGCCATGCTCATTGGGAACTTCTTCGAGGCCCTGATTATCGCAAGCGTCTTCTATAACCTCCCCGGGGACACCTCGTCGTTCTTCTCTCGTGGGGCTCTTCTGTTCATGATGGTGCTCCTGAATGCCTTCTCTAGCATGCTCGAGATCCTCTCGCTGTACGAGAAGCGAACAATCGTCGAGAAGCACAGCCGGTATGCCCTCTACCATCCGAGTGCTGAGGCCATCTCATCGATGATCATGGACATGCCCTACAAGATCACAAACTCCCTGCTCACTAACCTGGTCCTCTACTTCATGGGCAATCTCCGACGCGAGCCAGGCGCTTTCTTCTTTATGTTCCTGGTCTCCTTTTCCATGATGATGGGCATGTCCATGTTCTTCCGCTTCTTTGCCTCTTTGACAAAGTCCATTGAGCAGGCCCTAGCCCCCTCTTCGATCATACTGATGGGGCTGGTGCTATACACAGGATTTGCCATCCCAGTCAACTACATGCGAGGTTGGGCCTCGTGGATCCGATGGCTGAATCCGGTGTCTTACGGCTTCGAAGCGGTCATGGTGAATGAATTCCACGACCGTCCGTTTCCCTGCGTCTCGTTTGTCCCCTCGGGTCCCGGCTACGAGAATGTGTCCCTCCAGGAGAAGGTGTGTTCGACGGTGGGCGCGATGCCAGGATCGGATGTAGTTCAGGGCACCGACTTTGTGCGCTCTTCGTATCAGTACGAGAACAGCCATCGCTGGCGCAACTTCGGAATCATCGTCGCTCTCGCTGTCTTCCTAGGGCTTTGTCACTTGATTGCGTCCGAACTAGTCTCTTCTCAACGGTCCAAGGGCGAGGTGCTCGTCTTTCGCCGTGGAAAGGCCCAGAAGGCTCGGACAAAACGGCATCAGAGTGACGAAGAGCAGGTGGCATCGCCTGTTCAAAACGAAAAGAGTGCTGGCGTGGAAGCTGGCACGGTAGCTGGGGTTGAGAAGCAATCTTCCATATTCCACTGGGAAGATGTTACCTACGACATCAAAATTAAAGGCGAACCAAGGCGTATCCTTGACCACGTTGATGGCTGGATTCGTCCAGGGACACTGACGGCTCTTATGGTATGGACATCCTGTTCGCGGCTATATTGCAGCCCACTGACATATAATATAGGGCGTTTCCGGCGCCGGAAAGACGACTCTGCTAGACGTCCTGGCGAGTCGCACGACAGTTGGTGTCGTTGGAGGCAACATGCTCGTTGACGGAAGACCGCGCGATGAGTCCTTCCAGCGGAAAACAGGCTATGTCCAGCAGCAGGATCTTCATCTCCATACTTCAACCGTACGCGAGGCGCTGGAGTTCAGTGCTATTCTCCGCCAGCCTCCGCAGTACAGCCGTGCTGAGAAACTGGCCTATGTTGAGACCGTCATTGACCTGTTGAACATGCGGGAGTACGCCGATGCCATAGTCGGCGTCCCTGGTGAGGGTCTTAATGTCGAGCAGCGAAAGCGGTTGACAATCGGTGTTGAACTGGCAGCTCGCCCGAAGCTATTGCTATTCCTTGATGAACCTACCTCTGGTTTAGACAGTCAAACTTCATGGTCAATCTGCAATCTCATGGAGACCCTGACCAAGAACGGACAGGCGATTCTCTGCACCATCCATCAACCATCGGCCATGTTATTCCAACGCTTTGACAGACTCCTGCTGCTCGCAAAGGGTGGCAAAACTGTGTATTTTGGAGAGGTCGGCCAGGGAGCAGGCACACTGATGGACTACTTTGTCCGCAATGGCGGCTCTGCCTGCCCCCAAGGCGCGAACCCTGCAGAACACATGCTGGAGGTGATAGGCGCCGCACCGGGGGCCCAGACTGACATTGACTGGCCAGCTGTATGGAGGAGCAGCGCTGAGTATCAAGAGGTACAAAGTGAGCTTGCAAAGCTAAGGGAGCTGGCCAGCAAGCCTTCACCGATCTCGGATCCAAACGACAAGTCCAGCTATGCTGAATTCGCAGCGCCCTTTTCTGAGCAGCTCGTCCAGGTTGGGCGTCGTGTGTTCCAGCAGTACTGGCGGAGTCCATCCTACATTTATTCAAAGGCCTTGCTGACGGTTGGCTGTGTAAGTGTTCGTCTATATAGTGCTTGAGTATAACTAATGCGGTTTCTACAGGCGCTCTTCATTGGGTTCTCCTTCTTCAAAGCAGACAATACTCGGCAGGGCCTCCAGAACCAAATGTTTGGTGTCTTTATATTCCTCTTCGTGGTCGTCCAGCTCATCCTGCAGATCGTCCCATCATTTGTTACGCAGCGAATGCTCTACGAATCGCGCGAGCGGCAGTCGAAGACTTATGCATGGCAGGCCTTCATTCTATCCAACATTGCCGTCGAGTTTGTTTGGAACACTGTATGTCTGTCTTTCTAAATTCCAAATATTGTACTGACAGCTAGCATAGGTAATGGCGGTCTTCTGCTTTCTAGTTTGGTTCTACCCCGTGGGCCTGTACCAGAATGCGCAGTATACAGACACAGTGCATTACCGCAGCACTCTGACAATGCTCATCATATGGGCGGCTTTCCTTTTTGCCAGTTCATTTGCGCACATGTTGATCGCCGGCATGGACAGTGCGGAGATCGCATCGGCCCTGTCTAATATCCTGTTCATCATGATGTACGCTTTCTGCGGCATTCTCGCCGGTCCAGATGCCCTTCCTAGATTTTGGATCTTCATGTACCGCGTCAACCCGATGACTTATCTGGTATCGTCCTTGCTGTCTGCGACTCTCGGGGATGCTCCCATGCATTGTGCCGATAACGAGGTCTTGTCTTTCTCGACCCCGTCTGGAATGACCTGCGGCGGGTATATGGAAAGCTACCGAGCTGACAACGGGGGATATGTGATCAATCCGGATGCCATCGGTGGTGAGGCGTGCAACTTCTGCGCTTTGGAGCGTACCAACGATTTTCTGAGCGGCGTGAGCATTGAATACGGCAATCGGTGGCGCGATTTTGGGCTCCTGTGGGTGTATATCGTCTTCAACACGATTGCAGCTATTGTTTTCTACAAACTTTTCAGAGTTCCAAGGGCGAAAAAGGCAGAGTAGGGAATTCTATGGGATCATAATGTTTCATCCAGACTTTTCCGTCATCGGGTATGCTGTGGTATATAGTTAGATCTGGAAGGGACGTGCACATACACAGTCACTGTTAATATGCAAAGCAAATAGAGTTATAGATAGCCTTTTAATGGACATAATACAGCATATTTTTCTTTTAGACTCCTAATAGCACTTGTAAGGCTCGAATGGCCGTCGGTTATATCAAGTTGTTAATCACGGAGGACTGTGCATTCAACAGTGGAGTGAATTGCTACAGGGCAGCAATATACACATCTAAAGATCATGACGACATTCACTGTTTCAGCTACTCAGAATCAGAACCCAGAAAATCATATAAACCCACCTCGACTAGGCTCAGTCTTCATACTTTGCACAAGACAATGCTATCCCGCTGAGTCATCCGGATTGATGCCCCCACGTTCAGGCCATCGCACCTCTCCGCACCACGTTGACCGCAACAGCAACACCAGAACAACCACCAATTCTCCTCTACCATCTTCACGAACTACACAATGCATTTCCCAACCCTCACCACGATCGTCGCCCTCGCCCTCGCGGGCTTCACGCAAGCCGCCGACCTCGGCATTGAAACCACCCACGCCGTCGAGTGCACCCGCAAGACCGTGAAAGGCGACAACGTCAAGATGCACTACAGGGGCAAACTTGCCTCTGACGGATCCGAATTCGACGCGAGCTACAACAGGGGTACACCTTTGGGCTTCAAGCTTGGCTCCGGGAGGGTCATTAAGGGGTAAGTCTTGCTTGGTGTGGATGGTGGAGGACATAGACAGCTGACGCAGAGCAGATGGGACCAGGGCCTCCTGGATATGTGCATTGGCGAGAAGAGGAAGTTGACGATTCCTCCCGAGTATGGATACGGCGATAGAGGCGTTGGACCAATTCCAGCGGGCGCGACATTGATTTTCGACACCGAGTTGGTTGAGATCGAGGGCGTTCCCAAAGACGAGCTCTGAGCGATTGGTCCACTGTTATACCGTTGTCCGTGCCAGAACAAGGATAGGGGAGCGAAGGAGGGATGATAAATCAATGAATACTACGGTCGGACGTGTCACTTAAGGGCCCGATTTGGAGTTTACGATGACGACGCGGAGTTCGAATGAAGATATCCGAGACGCTGTTTATTGTATCTAAATGAGAATACGACACCAATTCATGCCATTATTACACATCTTAGACGCAATATCTCATGCGTTGACTGACGAAACCTTTGGCTTCCCCCGCTGATGCCAGAAATAGGATTGCAGGTTCAATGCCAGAGCCAGCACCCACGATGCCGCGGCCAGGGCACAGATGGCAGTCAAACCATGGTGATACAGAGGTTTATCGCTAGTACGAAAGATTTGCGACCCAGAAATCCCTGCGCAGTTTGCGGCCATGATAACCAGTCTAATTGGCGTTAGCATCCTGTTGGGAATGGGGACGGATGGAAAGGAACTTACGCCATGGCGACGCTGCGTTCCTGCGGCGATTTGCAGTATACTGACAACCAACCGATATTTAGAACGCTGGAGACTTAATTAGCGAGTCTGGTACGTTTTGCAACGGCATTGATGCTGGGTGTTCACTTACTGCATACTAGCGTAGGAAACATTGGCGACTGCAATGACTCCATACCGATGCCACCGGTCTGCAGTGGCCGGAGTGACTCGCAGACAGGCATATGAGATTACATTCCATGTGATGGCAATGAGGACGAAGGGGCCTCGGTGGCCGAGTTTGTCGCTTTCTTCGCATCAGCTCAACTCGTCATGCCTGGGAACAGGAGGCGAGGTTTTCTTACCTGAGATACGACAGTATCAGAATCCAGAACATGCCACAATACACCGGCACCGACGCCAAAGCATTTGCTCGCACTGCGCTGAAACCGAACGACTTGATCATGCTTGGAGTGTACTGTGTCAACCCCTGGAACCCAGACATAGCAACCAGCGTGATGAAAAAGTGCTGGATGATCCGGGGCTGTCGCACAGTATTCCAGATGTCACGCGCAGTAATCTTGAGATGGCCAGCATCTTTGCTTGGATCATCGAGGAGGACGCGCTGGATAGCGATATGGGACTCGCGAGGAGTGAAGTAACTCCAGCGACCAGCGCTGACGAGCGGTCGTCCGTCTCCGGCCTTGGGCGGCACCAAGAGGATGAATACAACCCCAATACCGAGCGTAATGACTCCTTCGACTAATAGTTTTGTTAGCTCGGCCGTCAGTGAGGTGGAAGGTGACTTACTGAGGAAAATCCATCTCCAGCCAGCGAGGCCGCCCTTACCAGACAGTGTCAGAAGCCCAGCTGAAATCAGACTGGACGTTGCGCCTGAAAACATCTGCCCGAAAAAGAAGAGGGTTATGCGAAGACTGCTCTCCTGCCTCTTGTACCATGTTGACAGGTAGTAGAGCGCGCCCGGGATAAACCCACCTTCAAGGAGACCAAGCAGTAGTCTTGTCACCAGATATGCCGGGTACGACTGGACGAATGCCTGGAATGTGGCCACCAAGCCCCAGGCGAAGAGCTGTGCTGACAGCCACCTTTGCGGACCCACGCGCTGTAGGATCACGTTAGATGGAATCTCACTGATAACTATGCCGGCCGACAGCAGCTGAGTCCCGACATTGATTTCATTTGTGGTGATGTTGAGGTCCTCGGTGATTGTGGATGTCAGGGCAGCGCTGATGTTCCCTCTGTCGATTTGGAGAGCGAAGAAGGCGAGGCCAAGTATGGGCAAGAGGATCATGTCGACCCTGCTGCGCATCAGTAACTGCATAGAGCAGGCTAGCACCAGCGACGTACTTGAGCTTGAGCTTCTTCTCCTCCTTGTCATCCCAGTCCTTTGAAATGGGACTGGCGGCGATATCCAAGCCATTGTGGTCACTATCTCCAATGACAATGGCACTCTTCTCGCTGTCAAGGATATCGATGTCCAACTTGGGCTCCTTGATTGAAGCCATGGTTACCTGGTCCAGTCTGACAGGACATTTTCATTTCCGGCTAACCACGCGAGTTTATATATGCCGGCATTATCTGCGGACTCTACCGAGTTAACACAGAGATTACGTTGATTGCGGACATATCAGGAACCGTGCGATTTTGTCGACAACATATGGAGCTATGGCGCCATCATGAGCGACTCCATTGTCTCCTCGCTTAGGCTTAGCATGCTGGGGCCATGCTTGACTCGTACCATCCCCTCATATAGACTAGACTGTGGGTCTTCTACCGTGGTCTGGCCTTATCTGTCAAGTCTTGCTGCTATTATCCAAAACTCGTTTCCAATCTGGATGGACATACGCGGATGTGAACCGGGTCAGGCGTTATTCTTCTATATACATCTATGTAAATGTGTTTTATATCACGTCCAAACATCCCAATTCAGCCCATATCTCGAAAATGGCAGCGCCTTCTGTGGTCCCTCTAGATCGGGGATGTATGCATGTTCACAGCGATCGAACGAGACTCTGGCCTGGCTGGTGTAGAACGCATCATACAGTGGGCTCAGCGCATCCTGCAAGTTCTGCACATTGCCGCCTGGGTGTAGGACATTCCATGGTTTGATGCAGGTGGTGCCTTTGCAGGACTTGAGGACGAGGAGGACGGAGTCTAGTCTGGTGACTACCTGAGAGAGACTACGCCCCAGGATACTGGCATCGCTTTCATGTACAGCCTCTCTTGTATAGAGGTTGTTTAACTGGTACGGATCGGTCTGGAACGAGTCAGCAGGCTACATATGGCGGGGCTATTCGTAGGTATCGCACCGTCAAGTCGTAAAGTTCATGCTCGTTGGAGCACCACACGGAGTAGTAAAGGTTATACTGCTCGCTGATGATTCTCACAGATTTGTAGGTGTTGTTAGTGAAAATTGGCACTTTCGCGGGGTTGCCTGGGGAGGTTGTCAGCAAATTGATCCCACAGTCGACGTTTGCTTGCGTACTTAAGGCACCCTTCTCCCCCTCTAGATAAGCTTGCCCCCAGTACTCGACAGTAACATGCTCATGGCGTGGATGGACGGCATCCGACGCACCAGGCAGCGGAATCGGCGTCCCGTCAAAGTCCTCGCGCAGTGGAATTTGCGCAAGGTCGAAGATGGTGGGCGCGAGATCGATGTGCGTCGTGACTGCATCTTCAGTGTTATTGCTTGGTACACCAGGGCCGCGGATCAAGAAAGGCACGCGGATATCTTCTTCAAACCCGCAGGTTTTCCCTGGCGGCAAGCGGTGTTGGCCAATATGGTAGCCATTGTCGGAGGTGTAGATGATGTATGTATTGTCGAGCTGGCTGCTGGCCTCAAGACGCGTAACCAGCGCGTCAACAAGCTCGTCTACGCCCTGCAGAGCACGCAGTCGCTGGCGGTAGAAGTGATCGTGGTAGTCGACTGTCGCTTGGGCTTGTTTAGGGAGGGTCTTGACCCAGTCGACTCCACTCGGCTGAAACTGTTAATCATGGACAACAACGAGTGCTTTTGTATTCTCACCTGGTCTGGATTGAAATGCTCTGTGCGAGGGATCTTCACATCGCTGAACAAAGCCTCGTGGCGATCCAAAGGGATGGGCTCGGTCATTACTGGAGGACCTTCTCCTTCGAAGGTACCCCCATCGACATTGGAATGAGGCGCGATGGGAGCAACAGTGAGAAAGAAGGGCCTGTCGCCATCAAGGCCATCCTCTAGAAATCCCAGCGCCTTCTCGGTGATGACATCAGTGGTGTGCCGGCCCTCGTAGCTGACGGGGCCGTCGCGATTGCGCTGGTAGGTGCTGTTCAGGTAAGAGTAGGTGAAGGGATCCAACAAGAAGTCGGAGCCATTGAAGCCGTTGACAAAGGGGCTGTGATAGTTCTCGACAGTGTGGGCGTTGAACAGCTTGCCAGTATAGTACGTGTCGTACCCCGCGTCCTGCAGCCAAACCGGCAGGAAGTCGTCGTTGAAGCCGCGGTCAACGAACTTGGGATAGCCTCCTGGCAGACGGTGAGCGAGAGTTCATGATCTGGAGGGAGAGACGCACCGTATGGCGGAGAGACATCGGTGACGATTGTGTTATGGGCCTGTTGGCCGGTCCACAGGCTGACGCGCGACGGGCAGCACAGCGCGGTGGTGACGAAGTGGTTGCGGAAGACGGTGCCTTTGTGCTTGAGATGCTTTATCGTTGATGGCATGTAATCAACCGAGTCGAGCTGCAGGTCCTGGTCGTCGGTGATGATGAAGATGAAGTTGGGCGCTTGCTGTGTTGGGCCTGGTCCCAGGATTTGCTGCAGCTCGGGGAAAAGGCCGATCGCATCTGCTGCTGCAAGTAATGGTAAGACGCATAATGTGGGAGTAATCAATTTCATGATGGAAATTGGTGATGGAGAGGTGGTGAAGAACGTTGGAGTGTTGGCGAAGTGAAGCTATTCCCACTTTATTCTCCCGGTGGAGAATGTCGCCATTTTAGCCCGACTGATGCACCGACATCCAGATTTCAACCCATTCCAGCTCAGATGGCGTGCTTGATTTCCCTTGACTCATGCTTATCGCCGATTCCCGATTCCCGATGCCTTCGATCTTTTGAGCTTTTCGTGCTGACGCTGAGACCATGCCTGTTACACGACTCTCTGCACCATGGCCGCCCCCGACGAGACGACGCCGCTGGTTTGCGACACCACAAAGCAGCCGGCCTCGAGCCATGCTGTCGTCGACGAAGAGAGCAATGCCGCACTGCCGAGTCCTTCTAAGCCGCCAGTTGAGGTGTCGACCAGCGTGGGCAGCATCATTGCCGTGCTCCTTCTAGGTACAGCCGCCCTACGAAAACAAGAGAGCAGTATGCTAAGTCAGTGATAATCAGGCGAATTCATTTCCAATGCCGACTCGACGCTCATCATGACCGCGACGGCGCGCATCTCGTCCGAGTTCAATCGTCTACAGGGCGCTGCCTGGCTGTCTACGGGGTACACGCTCGGAGTGTGTGTTGCGCAGCCGATGGTCAGTTATGCCTTGTTAACCCCAGAGTGATATTGACAAGTGCAGTACGGTAAATTGAGTGATGTCTATGGCCGAAAACCGCTTCTTCTCTGGTCGTACTTCTTCCTTGCCCTGGGGTGTGTTGTTTGGTGAGTTTCTGTCCTGGCTATCGGGCATGGAATGGCAAACTCATCGATCCTGTAGTGGACTCGCACCAGAGATGTGGATTGTCATTGTGGGACGTGCTATCAGTGGCATTGGCGGTGCTGGAGTGATGACCATGAGTTCCATCATCATCACCGGTACGTTCTCTAGCTGTGCTGGTGCGACATCTACTGACTCTCTAGACATCGTGTCTAAACGAGAAGTTGCCAAATGGCGGTCCTTTGTAAATGTGTCCATGACGCTCGGCCGCAGCGTTGGAGGCCCAGTTGGCGGAGTCCTGACAGACACCATTGGATGGCGATGGTATGTCGGAAGTGGGTTGATATTGAGTCTGTATACTGATCACCGAACAGGGCGTTTCTCTTGCAAGCCCCGTTGCTCGGGTTTGCTGCCATTCTTGTTATCATTCAGCTCAAGCTCACTCGGCCTGCCTCCAGTGCACCGATGGATGCATCCAGAATTAGCCGCATCGACTTCCGGGGTGCGTTCCTGCTGGCCACGAGCATTGCTGCCATCATCCTCCTTCTCGACCAGGGTGGGAAGTCATTCGCCTGGGCATCGCTGCCCACAGCAGTCCTCTCCCTCTGCGGAGCGTTGACGCTTGCACTGTTTATCTACACTGAGCTCTATGTAGCAGTCGAGCCGATATTCAACATCCACATCCTCCGACGGCCTAATGTCGTACCCAGCTACCTGGTCAGTTCGCTACAGGTTGCCGCTCAAGTAGGCATGATGTTTACTGTGCCGCTTTACTTCCAAGTGACCGCGAGGGCATCTAGCACTGTCGCGGGAGCACATCTGATTCCAGCCGTGGCTGGTAATACCATAGGTGGCCTGGCGTCTGGGATGTATATTCGAAGAACCGGCAACTATAAGCCGGTGCTGGTTGCTGCAGGGCTCATCGCGTGTATTTCGTATATGCTGCAGCTTACTCGATGGAATGGACACACCGGACCCTGGGAGTCTCTGTATATAGTCTTTGGGGGCGTAGGCAGCGGATCTGCATCGTCTGCCGCATTCGTGAGCATGACGGCTTTCCTGGAGCCAGAGGAGATTGCAATGGCCACTGGAGGGTTTCTCCTGCTGATCAGCTTTTCGATGACCACGGGGATCACGTCCAACTATACGCTGCTGGGAACGGTGTTCAAGAGACAACTACAGAGCCAGCTGCATGGGCCGGGTGCACACAAGGTGAGCAGACCCGATGAAATATTGCCAAACTGATCATACTAAGTCGTGTTTAGATTATTCGCCGCGCGCTGTCGAGTATTGACTACATTGCGGGCCTGACAGGAAGTCTGCGCGAGGTGGTTGTTGGCAGTTATGTTGCCGGTCTGAAGCATGCCTACGGTAAGTCTATTGATGGTACCAAGAGGTATCCTAGCTAATAAGGACAGTTTTCTCGTTTGTATCCTCTCTGCTGGCGTCGGTGACTGCCCTGGCTGCACGCAACCATCGGCTGTAGCACTCTAATAAGTAGATCTGTCGTAGTTGTAGTTATTTATATATCTTGAGATAGTAACTCGCAGCTTCAGCCAAACTGCACAATTCGCGGGATATACAAGTCACTGCTATACCCTCCATTCACTATAAGTAAATAATGTCAATGCATAGCAGTACTCTACTGCAATATCTCCTGCAGTGAATGTACTGTGAATGTTTGGTGCTGTGGCGGTGCTGTGGCTGGTTGTTTGGTCTATTTTCGTCTTTCGCCTTTTCGTCTGTTTGTTTCTTCTCTTCTTCTCTTCTTTTATTTTCAACATGTCCAGCCTGTCCAAATCACGCTGGGCCCCGGCCCCCAGCGACAGCCAGAAACCGCCAGCCCGACGAGGCCTGCTCTCTGCCTCTGAAGAGCTGTCGCGCTTTATGAAAATTGTGGCGCGCCTGAAGTGGAAGCTCCCATTCCTGGCAGAGGGTTATCGCCTGGCGACGACGCACGACCCGGCCGTTGACATTGCCCACGCCGAGATCATGTTTAAACTGGACTTCCACGAATACTATGCGCTTCTGGAACGAGCCCTGGTGCACTTACTGGGCGTGTTTGACATCACGGTCTCCTCGGCGCCGCGCTACCAGGGCTCGCACAGCTACCACGCGAACGTGCTCGACGCGCTGGAAGCGAAAACAAGCCCTCTGCGCGATATTCTGGGGTCTGGCGAGAGATTCAGCCAGCTGAAACGCGCAAAGGAGCTGCGCAATCGCTGGAAGACGGCGGATCTGTCGCAGGAGGAGAAGGAGCGCGACGACTGGCGCTCAGCAATGAGAGGCGACCGAGTGATGCCTCTGGACAGCTACGATCTCGACAGAATCATCGCCGAGATTTTCGATGGCCTGGAGGATGCCTATCCCCTGGCTGAATCCCATGCAGCGCAGCACGACACCCTTCGCAACGGTCGGGGCTCGTCCGCCATGGACTGGGACTTTATCGTCGACGCGATGGACTGGGAGGCTGTCTGAGCCAACGGTCATATAACTAGTTATTTACGCAGTCTACGTCTGTACAAGTGCACAAGCTTCGGTCAACGAATCAACAGTCGATTGTGGTCGACGTCAGTTGCAGCTCAGGAACAGTTTGGGCTTCCCAGATCGAAGACGTCAGAGTGACAGAACTCGCCGGACAAAACCACACATCAATAACTCCTCCGACTTCACGCAATTCCACCCTCAAGTTTCGAAATCTTAAAAATCGCTCACAATGTTCTGTCGAATGTCCAGAACCGCCGCCCGTTGTGGCCGTTGCCAGCTGTACAGGCCCAAGACCGGTGGCCCCAACGCGCGTTTCCAGTCTACGTCTCCAGACCAGGCCTCATGGGGAACCAATTCCGCTCTGGTCGGGGGGATTGCAGGGGGTGCAGTAGCATTTGGTGCAGGCTACGTCTGGTACCAGGTCTCCGGGGCTAAAGCAGCGGTCAGGACTGTCAAAGAGACTCAGAACTATGCCGACTCCCTTAAACAAGGCATCATCAAGAATGCCCCTGAACCCGACAAGGCTTTGCAGTGGCTCCGTGATACCACCAAGAGCTATGCCGCCTTCATTCCGGGCGCCCGCGGTCATATCGACGCTCTATTCGATGACCTGGAAACGGTCAAGGGAAAGCATGGAGGCGAGTTCGACTCCATCATCCGAGACGCATATGCTGAGATGAAGGATCTGTCAAAGAAAGGTAGTGCAGATGTCGACACTGCGTTCCAGGGGCTTCAGATCCTACAGAAGCACCTCAACCGGCTGTTGGACCTGTCCGGCGATGCCGCGGGGGACATCATCAATAACCACCCCAAGCTCAAGGAGAAGCTTGGCGGCAGTTTTGATCAGCTGAAGGAGATGGGCGATGCCTACGGGCCGCAGGCAAAGGAGGAGGTAAACCGGACATGGCAGCAGATAACTGACATTATCAAGGGAGGCGCCGGAATGGCGTCTGTTGAAGAAATCCGGAAGCTGGTGCAGGAGAAGCGAGACAAACTGCAGAAACTGGGCGACGAGGCGTGGCAAAAGGGCATGGAGGAATACAAGCAGTACCTCGACAAGAACCCCAAAGTGAAAGAGCTGGTGGAGGACAACGCCGACGCATTGAAAACGGGCGACTTCTCGAAGCTCTGGGAGCTGGTCAGGGACAGTGCCTCCTCTGGCAAGACAGACGAGGTGGAGAGATATGTCAAGGAGAAAGCAGGCCAGGTCAAGGATACGGCAGGAATTGATCTCGACAAGTGGTCCAGCCTGGTTCCAGGTGGTTCAGACGTACTCAACGAGCTGCAAGCCCTGCAAACCGCCGGCGCAAAGAAGGGCAAGGATGCAGAGAGAGTTCTGCAAGACACCGTGGGTGAGCTGCAGGAAGTGCTGAAGAAGCGAAAGGAAGAGCTGGAGAAGATTGGCGATGAAGTTAAGAAAGCCAGTGAAGATAAAAGAAAGAGTTCATAGCAGCTATTGAACATTAGGATTGCTAATAAAATTATATGCCTTGTGGTATGTTTCCCGCAGTTGACTATATACTAACTACTCGCGCGGTTGGAACTCCAGCATCAACGACCCAACAGTGAATGTAAATGTGTCCTTCGCATCGCGATCAAATGCCTCGCCAGTCTCGCCAGGCGCAAATGAGAGATCGAACTGAGACGCAATTCGTGCTATCACAAGCCGCATCTCCATAAGAGCCAGCTGCTTCCCTACACAAGCGTAACGACCTGAGATGATGAGCTTAATTTCCCGAATCTTTTTGATAAATTCCTTACCTATCTGAAAGGGGAAGAAGGCTTCTTCATGCGTGATCAGTTTGTCCTTCGCGTCGAGCCATCGTTCAGGGATGAAGTCTGCCCCAGATGGAAAGTAGCGATCATCGCGCTGGATCACGTACTGGGGCACAACGACAATTGTATTCCCTGGAATCCACATCTCGTCGACTTGGAGCCCTTGAGGAGGAGTCTCTCTGGGCTGTCCACTGGGGACGGCAGGCTTCAGGCGAAGTGTTTCGTTGATGATAGCCTCCAAGTATGGCAGACGGCGGAGAGCTTCATTACTGAACTCAGACGTTAGAGCGCCCTTTGAGAAAGTCGCGTCGAGCTCTGACTGCAGTTTCCTATACACTGCCGGATGTTTGGCCAAATAGTAGAACGCGTTGGCTAAAGCCACGCCGGTGGTGTCACTGCCAATATCAGCCCAAGAAAGACAGCGAGCAGGATAGATGGAGACCTACCTCCCTGTGATGATCATGAGTCGACCGTCCTCATTAAGCGACTGCTCCCCAGGAGGAGCTGACTGGTCCTTCTCGTCGATGGCCTTGAGCAGCCAGGAAATGACGTCCTTGGGGATTTTACTTTCTGAAACTTTCCATTCCTACGCGGGTCAGAACTGATGCTAGACTTATACATGCAAGGCCACCTACAGCTTTCTTCTCTGCTATACGGTCGGCACAGTAGGTCATGAACTGCCCGTAGTTCCCAACAAGCCCCTGAATGGCGCCGAGTATCGTCAAGACCCAGGGCACTGGCTTCAAGATCCCCAGAATCAGCATCTGTCCGTGTAGCTCCTTGATCGCCGCGTGTTCAGTGCCCTGCTCGAGCTGTCGGAAATCCTTGGAGAATCCGACCATGCCCATAACGTCAAACGCCAGGTACATCGTCCACTGGGAGATATTCAAAGGTTCTGCGATACGGGCTCGGATCTGCGAAATAAGGACGTCCACTTTGTGCTGAAGACGGGGCTCGTATACGGGCAATGCTGTATCACAAGGATTAGCCCTGAGACAGAAATTACAGGCCATTGGATTTGTTACCTTTCATGCTGAACCCCCGGTCCCATGCTCTCCGGCGCCGACGATGGACGTCCGGGTCGCGGGTCGAGTTGAGCGAGATCTGGGTATTATCATCGGAGACATGGCTGTACCAGGTCGGCTTCGTACAGGGCGACTGAGGCCCGGCCATGAGATTAACTGCCGATGGTCGATTTATGGATATTTCTCTCGGCCCTGTGCGCACAAAGTCCCCGTACTTGCGATGCATTGTCTCCAGGTCGAGATGGTACTGCGTCCGCTCTGTGGCCTGAGTCACCGCGAAGAGCCGGGTCACCTTGGCCGTCCATGGTCCCGGAACGCGACGAAGACGGTGGAAGAAGGATCGATAGAGCACGATGCTGGCTGTGAGTCCACAATTGAAGAATAGCGAGGCCAGAATCGCTCCTGCAAGTGCCCGAGACCAGCTGAACGAGAAGAGGTAGACGTAGCCAGTGCACAACGCCAGGAACCCTCCCAAGTAAAAAGCTGCCAGAAGCCTGAGCCGATTGTCAATCTCGCCCACGCGGATGAATTGGTGGAAAGCTGCTCCAAGGGCAAGAAAAGTGAGCGCAGTTCGCGAGGGCTCGGGGCTGAGGAAGGCCACCAGGATGGTCGTGGCGCCCATCTTGCAACGGATCTACTGAGAGGAATTCCCCTCAGTAAACCCTGAATATCTTCCCTCAGCCTTTTTGAAAATGGGGCGTTGGGCGAGGAAAGGGGAATGAGGGGAAGGTGTGTTTTTAATGCACAGCAACGGTCATCTCCCCGGCATGCGAGGACTTCCCCACGAGCCCACCAGAACGAGTCAGCAATCAGACTTCAAGAAGACTTGGGCTGACGTGCGTGGAGCATGGACCGAACCGTCTCCAGCCCCTGTCATCTCGGCAATCGGTTTGAATCCGGTGGAGGGCCATTGGTTGTCTGGGCTCTTAGCAGCGCGCGATGGATCGGGCATCTCCAACAGGAATATGGATCTGCAACAACGGCTTACATCGTGCTTCCGGACCAAGGCCGCGAAACTGCTGAGCTGCTAGTGTCTCTATTCGCCTGTAATGGCCCGTCATGGCCTGTCAGCCAGCGAGTGGCTGGCCCAGACACCAGGTGTCGGATCCTGCAAGCCCGTTGAGACCAGGGGCCCATGTGGGTTGAATTATTGCGGATCAGTAAGTTCAGCAGTATAAAATGCCGTCTTTCCCGCAATACCGGGGCCAACAGGAGTGGAGCTGTTGACAGGTTGAGCAGCCCCTATGTTGAAATGTTGGAGACTCTCCAGCCATCTGCATATGGCGTCTCCTTTGCGTTCTTTGCGTTGTCCCTGACCACGACAATCCTTCGCATGTACTCGCGGAAATGCATCATCAAGAGCTTTGGCAGAGACGACTGGTGGATGCTGTTTGTGTTTGTATGCTCTCCTTCTCTTCCAGTGCAGGAGCAAGCCTCTCACCTTCACTCAGGCATTCAATACGGCCCAGCAGGGTTTATTCTGCGTCTTTCTATACTATGGCGGTGGACTGTTCGTGATGAGCCCTTTCATCACTGCGCAACATGGGCGACGTGCTAATCAAAGCTCCAAATAGACATACGACTGAGGTCCGGATGGAGCATCAGGCCATGCTCCCAAAGGTAGAGCTGCACTTTGGTAGACAGTTAACAGTCAGTCGCTAACTCTCCTTGTGAAGCTTCTCTTTGCAGAGGAAATCCTGTACATCTGGATGCATCTCATCATCAAACACGCCTTCCTCCAGTTCTATCTCCGGCTCGCAAATAAGATCTCGTTCACCTACAGCGTCTATGCCACCATGGCCCTGAACGTCGCGGTTGCGGTGGCCATTTGGCTCTTGTACTGCCTCCAGTGCCGTCCTCTGCCAGCGTTCTGGAGCCCGACAATGTACCCTGATGCAGTCTGTCTCGAAACCGCAGTCACTTATTATGTGCCCGCTTCGCTGGTATGACCTGGCCCTGTTTCGTACACTGTGAGCTAACCATTGATGGACTGTTGCAGAACATCCTCACTGACTTCATAATCCTCTCGCTCCCCATCCGGCCCCTGTGGAATATGCAAGCCAGTCTCTCGCGGCGCCTGGGTGTTATTGCTGTCGTCTCAGTTGGGAGCGTCGCCGTCATCGTGTCCTGCCTTCGTCTCATCGTCCTCCACGAGTTCGCTGTGAACCCCGATTTCTCATATATCCTCGGAAAGATGGTGATAATATCGGCAGCAGAGTTGAATGTGGCGATCATGGCAGCAAACGCACCTTCGTTGAAGGCCGTGTGGCTGAAGCACATCAGCGGATCTCTGAGCAATTACATGTCGTCGATGCCTCTTTCCTCGCTGTCCAAGAAACAGAATGCTGCACCACAGGCCCCAGTCAGTCGACGCCGGGATATGCCAAAGCATGATGGAGACTTCGTAGACTCCTCGTCGATGAACAATCTGGTCGAGCCTAGGAGCTACGAGAATTAGGTCTACAAGATGTGGACGCCTTGAAAAATCAAAAAAGTTTTATTGCTTATTATTAACGATACTATTGGTAATTAATGTGGATGAATCGAAAGAGTGCACTGACAACGAATTCAGGAGATGAGAGGGAGTGTGCGTAGAGACACTGCCAGATGATCGGGCTCAGACAATGCCCCTGCTTGCAAAATATAAGCTGGATATCAAGTGTTATTGGCACAATTATGCCCATTTTCCGAGGAGTGCCATGATGCCCGTTCCTAACAGCAGCGAAACCACCATGAACACCAGGCGCTTGTTATCCTGAGTGCGATGCGGGTCGAAGAGGAAGTCCCTGGCGAGCAGCTCGACAAGACCTGTATAAATCAAGATGCCCGCTGAGATGGCATCCAGGACGCCCGACACGACGTTCGCAGTGTATGACCCGGAGTTGTAGGTCGTGCGCACACCGAGTCCAATGGCAATGGAAATCGGAGTAGTGAGGCCGTAGAGCAGGCAGAGTACCCATGGAAGCCAGCTGCCCTTGCGGAATGGAATGGCCGACATCCTGGCTCCGATACCCAGGCCCTCGAAGGACTGATGGAAGACCAGAACGGGGTATAGGGTTGGGAACTCTTCGCCAGTGACCCCCAGGTTCAGGCCGATGATGACGGAGTGGAAGATGACGCCGAACTCGAGTATCAGAAAGGCTGCAATCTGCTGCCTGAAGGAGCGTTCGATCCAGCCTGAATCCAGCGACCGAGCCTCGAGCTCATCGTCCGTCTTTTTCGCAGTGCGATCGACCTGCGCGCGTACAGCCTCCTCGTTGTCCGCAGTGCTGGTCATGAACGTCTCCGGATCCTCCCTGCAGACCCCGTATCTGACCTCCACGTAGCGCTCAGCTCCAAAGTCCAACAGGAAGATGCCCATCACCGAGGCGAGCACGATTGCAGGACACCAAGAGTAGTCTGCCCAGTGGCCCGTCATGCCCACGCAGCTTGCTGGGCCGATCTCGTCGTATGCGGGATCGAGTAGATGGATGAACGCGGTGGCGACGATGACACCTGCACCGAAGTAGCGGGCGAACAGGTAGACATACTGGGGAATATGCAGTCGGGGGTTGCGTTTGGCGAGCACAGGGAAGAAGGTAACCGCCGTAGACACGACGAAGATGACGAAGATGGCAGAGATGCGAGCACCCAGGCGCCCATCGTAGTCGTTCTCGCCAGCGTTCAAGTAACAGATGATATCTCTTGGGTCCGCAGAGTCCAAGTCCACGGCGTTGGGGTTGAAAGACATCGTAGTGGGTAAGGAACTGACGGGAGCGAGCACTTGTTGAAGGATTCGCATACGGAATCTGGTCTCGGGGCTGATGCTCATACTTATAGGAGATATTTGAAGTGGGATACTTATCGCGCCGGTCAATCCACCTTGTGGCAGGCTTTTCTAGCACGAGGACCCTGGGGTCAAGCTGGTTGGATTATAACAACCACCATTCACTCTTAGCTTATAGCTATGCCAGACCAAGCACACTGACTGTGATGGGAATCTGCCGACAGGTTTACATGAACAGTAGGATCCCTCAATACCTTTGGTATCCTCCCTCTGCTGCAGTATTCCTCTGACAGTTGACCGGCGCTGTCGTGTCTCGCACGGGGTCGCCGATGATAAGAGTCGGACAGAAATTTCGAGACCCGCATGCTTGGCTAGCCTGAACCAAAGCTTGTTCGGCTGAACGAAGGCTTGTATCGAGCAGCCAAGACGACTGTTTGACTGGCTGGGTCTGGTGGACACCAGCACAGGGCGAAATGAGATTGGGGACCCTGGAGTTAGCCATGGTGGGCCTGGGCCGGCGAATTTCCAGATATCCACGCTCGGTTGACTCGATAACCATCCAGGAAGAAGCAAATGGACTGAGACTTTTTGTTCTGGGGACCGTCGACGCCCCTAGTGGTTTGACGCGGTATTCCTAACGTGTATGCTATGTAGGGCTACGCAGGATATATATCCGGGCACCTGATGAGTCACTGCGCTACATGAAGGAATCAGTAATATATTGATGAACTGACACACTGTCTGTAAGTATTATGTGCCATTATGGATGACAACTATCTGACATTGCATGGGTGACTGTTGCTTCGACGACAGATTACCCCCAAGAGCACCTAAACACCCCGCGAGACTCCTGATGCCGGCACAGAGGGATTTGGATTATAGTATACTTAAGAATCACCGTAGGGAGGCATCCCATAGCAGAGCTCAAAGCTGTCTTGAAACACCGGGGGAGATGACCAGCACACCACATCTAGCGTGGTCCCTGCCCTCAAAGGGTCTGGATTGTCGAGAGTTCCTTCATTCCCCAAGTAGAACCGGCCCTCAAAGTCGGAGAACTGGAAGGCCTTGGGGCGTTTTGCCTTGACGGTCAGCCATTCATTCTCGTCAACGCCGACTTCTCTACACCTGTCGCGCTCGATCCATTGAATCGACACCTCGTCACGATCGACCATCGGCGTCTTCGGCGAAGAATTCCACTGGTCATTGCCTCTGTCTGCGATAGAGACGACGAATCGTGAGCGTTTAGTAGTAGAGAGGCAGATGAGATTGCCGCAGCAGTACCAGTAGGTGCTGGGATAGCCCCGGCGGCGGATGAAGAAGCTGTACCCCGAGATATGGTCATGGTTCATGTCGCCGGTTGCAGGAAGCAGTTTGGCGCCCAGGTCAGGATAGTTCCCCATGGAATAGAGAAACATCTTTCCAGTGACAGGGTCGAATGCTGGATCGACGTCGTGGGAGGTATGCGGGCACACGGCCGTCCCCAGCGCAGCGACATTTTCAGGGCTCTCCTTGATTTGCAGCACCCAGAGCTTTGGTGAGAGCCTCTCGATGTCCACGGGCGTGAGAGATGTGTGGTCGAGTGTTAGACTGGGTACAGACAAGGCCTTTCCCTTGTTCTCCTGCAGGATGCGAAAGAGCGTATCGGCCGTGTTGCGATCGGGGGATATCGCGACCCATACGAAATGGGGCGAGTTTGTTGCCGAGTTAACGGGCCTTGAAGCAATATAGTGCATATAAACCATGTTGAAGACAATGGATGATGGTATGAAGCAGGGATACATTTTTTTCGTGGTGAGAAGCCTGGCATAAGGATGATGCAAGAGGCGACTGCGATCCATGGAAACCCTCGACCGACAGCCTACAAGCTACTTGGACTTATTAGAATAGAATAGCCTACTATAACACTCGCTCGCAAAAGAAAACGTTTCATTGCCATTTCTATGTAGCCGATATTAGCATCAGGTAATTTGTAGACTCTATACTTGTAAACTGCACCGTGGAAACACCATTGTAGCGATGTCATGGTATCAATGGCAAGGGTCAAAGGAGCAGCATGATGCAGAGCATGACGATCCACAGCACGGTGGAGGACATTGTGGAGGACATGGGTTGCAATACGGCCCTGGCATGGTGTTTACCACGAGCGTGATGTTCGACCCAGCGACGGGTGATGGCCCGCATCCTTGTATAGGAGGCCCATAAGCCAAATTAGTGCTACTCTGTAGATGCAAGTCTCCAGCGGAACCACCCACGGAGCCAAGGCTAGAAGGAGTGTAGCTGGACGGTGGTTGAGGCACCATAGCCATGCCCATGGGAGTGTCACTGTACGTGTCACTGTATGCCTGAGATGAACTAGCCGACTGCTGGTCAGAGTACGGGTAACTCGTCGGGGACCGGGCAGGAGGCATCCCAAGGCCTTTCGGGACCGCATATCGAATGCTGGGAGCCTGGGAGAGGCTACGCACACTGCTAGAGGATCGGCCATTGACATTGCTATAGTCATTCGACGTTCCAGACCCTAGGTCAGAATCGGCGCGGACTCCCTTAGGACGGATAGTGACAATGTTGGGGGTGCTGCTGCTAGTTGAGCTTCGAGAAATCACGTCTGACTCGGGCTGGTATGACCGGCTGCGACTGCTGCTCTTGGGACGTCTAGGATTGCCATATCGGTCCTGGGAGATGGATGAGCCAGCACCGACAGACTCCAGATCGTCCAGACGATTCCCGCTGGCCCTGTCGTATGCCATCATGTTGCTGGCCGTGAGATCCCTGGGCCGAACCGTATGGGAGGATCCAGGTCCACGGATGGTGGAAGAGGATGCTCCAGAATAGTAGGAGCTTTGGGAGCTTCGAGAAGACCTATCACTGAGGTATTCCCAGCCAGTTCTCGAGCTTGACCTGGAGGACGCAGAGGACCTTGAAGCACTGCTCAGAGAAGAGCCAGTACCCTTGGAAGAGCGCTTCGATGACGACGAACGACCGAAGCCGAAGACCATTGTTTCTAAGAGTATTGGATTCTGGTTGAGATACCGGCTGTTGAACAGTCTGCTTACCTGGTATAGATGATAGACAGCGGTCTTTATATAACTGGGGCTCTGGTTTGCATACCAATAGTGCTTTATATTGTCATGAAAGGAAGCCATTGTCTAGAGGATAAACATGACATTCATTGAACCACGCTCTTCAACGTGTAGTGCAATTTATAGTTTCCCCCTTGTAGTATAAAGGCCATTATTCGGATTTATGAAGGCCTTGTCTGCACGGTAATCAGAACCAAAGCATGTCCACCAGCGTGGAGGGTGACTTAGGTTATTAGTCTCAAGACTGAGGTTATTCATTGGTTGTATAATTGTGTAGCAGCAAGGGAGTACCTTTATTCAAGACGAATACGAACATGTTATTCAATATATACCATGCGATACTATATACAGAAAATACAAAGGTTCACTTAAGAGTAAGTGCAGGGGACGGGCTTCGTGCTCTTCTCGACGCGAGCGGCGACACCAACACAGTTCTCGTTGCCACCAGGGTTGGCCACTCCAGCCGAGACCCAGATGCTGTAGGCGCCGCCAATGCTGTTGGGGCAGGCAATGAGGCTTTTGCCATCGAACTGCAGGTGGTTGTTGTTGTCGGTGGCCCAACCGGTGCGCTCTCCATTGCGAGGGCCAGACTCGTCGCCAGTGGTGTATCCGAGCTTTCCTTGGCCTGCAGTCGGTTAGCATTTGATGTCCATGTAGAAGGAAATTGGGATCGTACCCATGCCGGAGCGGTCGACGTAAACTTGCTGGGTGCTGCCAGAGGGGCCGTAGAGGAACAGAGCCTTATCCTTGAGGTAGAAGGTGGCAAAACCATCATCAGCGCCCTCGCAGGTAGCGTTCTGGCCAGACAAACCCGCGAAAAGGCTGCCTTTGGCCGCGTTGAAGCCGGAGTTTTGAACACCAGAGCCAGAGTGGATGGCAATGAGGCCGAAGGTCTCGGGGGTGGCAGTAGGCTGCGCTGAGGCAGTGAGGGCCATGGAGGCAGCGACGGCGAGATAGTTGAACTTCATAGTGTCTGGTGTCTGATGTGTGGGTTGCGTGATGTGTGGGATGGAGGTGATGGAAATGGGACGAAGAGACTGACAGGACCGGGTATATATACTACAACAGACCGAGAAACCAGGGACAATCAAGACAGCAACTGAGACATCGCGAGAATTGCCTGACCAGCAGCTTCTGAGCAAGGATTGAAGCAATCGACAGCCCAGCGCTGTGACTTCATATCTCCACTGCTGTCTCGGACTCTCCACCAAACCAGCCAATTCGCCGCCCAAATCCATATTAATTGACAGACTACTCCGTATGTAGTTAGCGAGTACTTTTAGACTCGTGCAGAATCTAAAAATACAATCCCCTCCGGTAGTTCAATTCTGTCGTCTCAATTCCCCTGAAATTGGGCCCTCGATCTCCGCGCTTTCCCCTGAACGGGCTATAATAAGAGGCTGTATGGATACTACCATGCTTATAACACTATAACCCTCATCGGTATTGACCAGGCTGGTCCTGCTGCGGTGCACGGGGATCGAGTCTCAGTTGCCACTGCCCAGCATCTTGATTGCTGAGACATCGCCAGGCAGCCATTGGACAACGGTTAAGTCTGTAGCTTGACTAAATAAATTGAATAGATTACCGGTCTTGGTCGGCATAGTCTACCTGAAACCCCGCGGTGGCACTTGGTGGTGAAGCCACTGCATATTGCGTCTGTCTGTTTATTCGCCATGTCTCGGTCAGCGCAGTAATTATAGCGACATGCCATATCCTACCGACAGTCTTTGCGTAATGTTGGCGATTTAATGTCCCTGCTATCCCCTTCCCACTTTCTGTAATGTGAGCTGGAACTTTGACAGTCTGCTCACCGCTGTTTTACTCAAGCAGACGCCATTATCCATACAGTGCCAGCCTGCGGCCGATCACTATCACTGACCGATCCGGTACTTGGCTGGCGTGAGTCGACTGAGCTGACATGGGATGCCATGGAAACACCGTGTTGAAACATCAAAGCTTCCTTGCGGTTCGTCTCTGGGCAATACAGAGAGAGGCAAGACTCTCAACGGCAGGATGAGGACATATTCGACTTCTGCGGTTCAACAAGCAGCAAAGCTACACGGAATAAATATTCTATACTTCCGTGAGGAAGCCGGAGTTGACGTTTACTGTCAACATGCGATCCGTGACCGTATATATCCGGATTGTGCAGAAGGGTTGGCGGACCATGAGGATATCCAACCTCACAGACCAGATATATCGGAATTCGGATGTATCAGTGCAGCCAGCGACTGTCTACCATGAGCAGGAACAGCGACAGTCAGTAACGCCCTGGCAACCCATCTGCTAGCCGAGTTCGTCCGCAGACTCGCATTAGCCTGCGATCGAGTCAGTGATCGTCATCAGACGAGTGGGGGTCGGCTCGCACAGTTAACCGAGGGCCTGTTGAGCCTGTTAAGCAGTCTGCCCCTCGCAAACAGTTGTAATCATAGAGTCTGCTTCATTGCAACCATGGCAGCTCACCGGGATCTTCTCTATGTGGCCTCGAGGGTCCGCTCTCCCCCCAAAATCTCAGTCGATGGCTTCCACGCCTGGTACGACAGCGTCCATGTCCCTGACGTACTGAAGACATCGGCTGTCAGCACTGCGTACCGCTACAATGCCGCTACTGACACTACGCCATGGCCGTTCCTTGCAATATACCCCGTCCACGATCTGCCTCAGTTCGTCAAGGGGGAGTATGCAAGCATTCCAAGCACCAGCGATCTCTTGCCGGGACCCACGCACAGTTGCTTTGATGCTGCGCAATTCGACATCCGGGGATACCTCCCGGTCGCGAGTGGGAGCGAATCTGATATCCTGGCGGGTAAGTTGCAGTCGTCAAGGGAGCGCAGTGCCTTAACCCTGACGATGCCGCGTGTTGTACAGATGCAGCCTGCGACCTCCTGAGTGTGGAATTTAATCTGCCATCAGACGTCGACGAGTCCGACTCTGGGGCTATTCGGAATTGGTTTACCAAGAAATTCGCCTCTCTGCGCTTGCAGCGAGTTGGTATATACAAGTTCTGGCAGGTTCTATACCAGGACGAAAAGCTGGACACTCTACCGACATATCTGGCTCTGGTAAGCCTGCCGATGGCGACCGGGGTAGTTTATTCACTAACAAGGCGTAACAGGCTCAAATAAATGGCAGCGATGAAGATTACCAGAAAGCCATAGAGCAGATACGGTCGGCTATTCCAACTGCCCAGTGGAAATTGAGAAGGGCCTTTAGCTAGTGAATAGAATTGATCACGAATGTAGAACCAATTTAGCAGTTGGCTTAGGTTAATGCTGAGATCATCTGCCCAATATACGTAAAAATGCCATCGGGTCCAACCCCAGGAGTGTCTTTCAGCTCGACCAAGATATTAAACATGCGATAGACCGACACACACTTAACCTGTAGCTCCATTGACAACTGGGCAAGCTCCTCCCCAAATGCATGTTGTTCTGCCGTAGAAAAGACGAATCTCAGCTCGGGCACTCCTGCCAGTGCTGCCGCACACCATTGTAATATACACTTTACATATCTGTTCCCACCAAACGTGCCACAGCCCCAAAGGCCGGTAGATACGTGGCCGTAGGTGCCACTGCTGAACGCATTGTATGCTTTCAGGATCATATCCCGAGAGAGACGAGATGGAGGACAAATGTCCGGGATGGGACAGTCGCCCTCCACTGGCAGGGTGTCCAGCTCGAGGGCATCCATAAACAACATTGTCCGCATCCTCCACCACAGGCCATCATGGAGGGTTGCAGCTGACTGTGGGAGAAGGTCACCAAGCCTCGCATCACGACCGTATCCAATGATGGACACCATTGCCTCGGCGCCCCGACAGACCAATACCTTATGGTCGGAGAGAGGCGGTGCCAGAAGTACAACGGGGTATGCCTCTGGTGTGGAGCCCACATTCATCTCCTCTTGGGTACCGGAAGGGCCGTGTCCGAAGCATTTATTCGCAGAGATCACGCATGCTCCATCGGGATGGCCCAGCAAACGGGGTGTTGTCTGCGACTCTGGGAGGTTGACGACTTGGACACGCGTAGCTGAAAGCGTGATGTTTCTGGCTTGGGCGTCCTGTATGTGATGTATATTTTCGTTTGTCATTGTTCGCATGCTAAAGGTAATGGGCCATTCCTCTACGTCAAAGTCGACAATTGATCTGCTGTCCTGAGAATAACCGACTATTCTTTCAAAGTAAGTGAACAACGCGGTGAGATATGCATCCACGGCACCCCGGTGAACATTGCTGGCTGCAGAAAACCAGGGACTGAGATCAACGAAGGATTCCGTAGACCAGGGATGTGGCGGCAACGAGCACAGGAATTGATGGACAACGAGGCAAGCCACCTGCTTGCGTGAGAAGACGACCTCGATGGTTTCAGTGGCCGACAGCGATGGCAGCAAGCCCTCTGGGAAGAGATCCGGCATTTCCAGTGCCAAATCCACGAGCACAGGCCAGATATCACGGAAGAAGTTGGGGGCAGATTGCTCAGGGAAGCGCCGTGACATGAACTCTCGAAGTAGCGAAAAGTCCGCGCCAGCTGTGGTTCCTCTCAGGGTAACCGCGATAACTTCAAGAGCCTCTAGAAGAGAGGAAGTATCGTGAATCGGGGCCAGCTCGCTTCTAAGAACGGCTCTGAGAAGGTCCCAGAATGGCACTTCATCGTCATCACAGTCGAGCAGGCCGAATCTGTCTACTCGCCGAATGCTCGCACAAGAAGGAAGGATAAATTGAGGCTTCATCTGGCAAGGATCATTATCATGGATATAATGAAAACCAACGACGACAGGGTTCCACGCATATTTCAAGCGCCCGAGTGAGTCATTGCACTTCGTATTCACGAGTCCAGGTGGAGCCACTCTGACACAAGAGACACCGGAGACAAGTATATATCAGTCATTTCAATCACGATATGCAGGAGCAGTCTACCCCGAGAGAAGGCGTTTCTCTCCTCACCGGCCCATACATAATGCGGTTCCAGATATCCTGAATGGATTGGCAAAGATTCTTGAAGCCCTCATTGGTACGATCTCCTAGGCGCACGCTGGCCCTAATATGATCCCTCTAACTATGGAGCAATAATGAATCTAATATCAATGGGAAGACAGCAGCCTGCTTCAAATATATATTACGAGAGGACTTAGGGTTTTTCAGTCCACAAGACTGGGAGCAGCTGGCCCAGTGGAATACAGCCCTGCCTCGATCGCACGAGACTCCGCTGCATCAAATGGTGCTCGATGTCAGTCGCCGTCAGCCAACCCTGACTGCGGTTGCCGCCTGGGACGGGGAGCTTTCTTATACGGAGCTCGATAACCTCTCTGCGCAGTTGGCTCGAAGTTTGGTGGAACGGGACCTGGTTGGCGTCTGCCTGGAAAAGTCGCAATGGGCGCCGGTGAACCTGATGTTTTACGAACTAAGACCCATGAGGAAATCCAGATTTCCAAGACTTTTAACCGGCACTGCTGGCCCAATAGAATCAAAATATAGTTCCGGTTTCCTCTCATCGCAGGATGTGTATAGCCTAGCTCCTTCCTGCCCTCGTCCCAAAGCGGACCCTCATGCCCTGGCCGATGCATTACGACCTTGTCAGCCAGGGATCTCTGCCACCCCGCTGCCTTTGAGTTCCAATCTGACGCCCCAGGCTTACGCAGTTCTAGTATCCCGGTTGTGATAAGTACCCGTTCGTCCGTAATCCAACAGTGTCAAACATGGCTCAATCCCGGTTCGAAGTCAAGGCTGTTCCAACCAAGGAGGAATATGCTCGCCTTGTCGACGTCCTATGGGCGGCGAATTTCAATCCATACAAGTAGGTCCCAGCCAGTTCTATTTAATTGATGCTCCGACCGGTTTAACTTGTCTACAGCCCTGTTTTCACGGCTGTCCACCCAGTAAGCGGCCATACTCGCGAAGACCGCGCCCGAGACAAAGCCCTCGACGCCGAAATCCGCTGGCATATGAGCCAGGCAAATCCCTACTCACACCTAATATACGTGATCGATAAAGCAACGGGAGAAGTGGCAGGAGGCTGCGAGTGGTTTATTTTCCACAAAAACCCTTTCCCGAATGGACCGCAGCCTGTCAAGTGCACCTGGTATCCTGAGGGGACAGAGCGTGCCGAGTACGCAGAGTGTATGCTCTCCCAGGCGTTTTTTCCACGGCAATCTTGGTTTCAGCGCCCACATGCCGGTGTCAATGCTATGGGCGTCCACCCGAAGTATCGACGATGCGGTGTTGGGCGACTGCTTATGGAGTGGGGACACGCAATAATTGATCCCCTGGGCTATGAGAGTTTCATTGAAGGCAGTCCGATAGGACGCTGGTTGTATGAGGAGTATGGGTATCGGCGGGTGATGGGTTTGCATGTCGATTTTGACAAACCAAACCCAAGTGATGAATGGCTGCGGCTAGTGCACGAGTGCAAGCCGCCTGGTATTCTGCTTCTTTGGAGACCACCGCGAGGTGAATGGACCGAAAGTGTCCCTTCTGGTCCTTGGGCAGTGTCTGAGCGGACTTTCAAGTAGCGTCTGAGGGCTCTGTCTTCGGCTGTGATCAATCAGGACGTGGGCAGCGAGACCGGTGACGAATTTTGTAGAGAAGACTCCAGTGACGGGGCAGTCAAGTCAATCCAGCTGGTATATGATCTTATTTCTTGACATCGTAGGGCTTAACCGTAACCCTCTCCCCTGGATCCAATATCAGGGTTTGATTAAGGATCATCAAGTATTGCCCAGTCCCAAAGGCCAGTTTGATACACTATCTCTACAGGGGAATATCTATCCGCCGTATAGATCGTAGATAAGAAATAGATACTTCGATTAAATCTTGCAGTAAGGACTGGGATAGAACAAATGCGACACACCATGCGGCTCCAGGCATTTCAAAGCTTCGAGTGATAGTACGCGCTGAAATAAACTCCAGTTTTCTCGGAATATGCAAGTGACACATACTGCAAGAGCGTGGTGGTCACTGAAAAGTATTCATCGTGATGAGATTCTCATTATCAAACTAGTAAGGCAAATCCGACTATTTCAATAGCTACTAGTGGCGTGGGCAAAGAAGATTTCAAAGTACTAATAAAAAGCTAAAGAACCATTTAGAGAGGCTATTCTATTAGTCTTCTTCTATCCTATTAATCACAGACACAGTCGGGGCTCATCTGCTTGATCATGTTCAACAGGCGGCTTAAGTACGTAGCTCTGTTCTCCACACTCTGTGGTCGTGTGTCTCGTTCCCTTCGTCGGAGCGGTTGGTTATAGGATACAATGAAATCAAGTTGATAGGGGTAAGTAGGCTAAGTCTATAATAGAAGGGGAAGCTTCTTACCTGCTAGTTTATTTTTAACAGCCGAGCGCAAGACCACGAGATTACTATAACTACTATCCTTCTATGCTACCAACTACAATTTCACGAGTAATCTCTAGCAGCTACGGGGACATGTTTGTCCTGTTATCTAAAATATATATTAACTCATGGTTACTAGACTTTCTTATCTACTAGCCGTGCTTGGTTATTTTGTTTAATACTTCATTCCAAACAACAAATGAAGGACTAATGATGCTATCTATCTATGGATATGAAAAAGTAGATGATTCTTCGCTACTCGCAAGAAAAACATACAACAGCTGTATTATAAAACACCATGCTACGAACCAGCCGGGTGTGACTTAAGCGTGGCCAGAAGTCGGGTGGGAACTCCAACACCGTCGAGGACTGTATAGGGATATCCTACGAGGTATAACCAACTCAAATCCTTCAAGGGTTATCACGACAGAACGCCCTTCGGCCGGTACTACAGTGTTGACTTTCCCAGTAGTTCCCATAGGAATCCGACTCTCAGAAGCATATCCGGGCTTTATAGGGCGTGGAGCAGTCTATATTCAAATACAGCAATGGCAAGTGAGCTGACACAGCTGGAAAATTGACCCGTCTTTTTTCCGTCTGGCCATAGCCTCAATGTAGCCGCATCGTGATACTCAGCTCAGAGGTTGGGCGTTCTCACACCCTTTCATGGACCCCCGTCATATACATATTTCTATCTAAACCAACCAGTCAAAGGGCTCAAACCAGGTCCCCGCCCCATCTATCCCGCGTAATCCTCACTCTGACTTCACCTTTCCTCTTTGCGAACATATAATCTCCCCACTCCATATCCTCCTTGCCGGTATTGACAAGCTCCATATCGAACCGTGAGAACAAGGTCGCCAGGAATGTGTACATCTCATGGTACGCAAGGTCTATTCCAATGCACGATCGCGAGCCCTTGCTGAAAGGCACATAGTATTGCTCAAGCTGTTTGCCAGACTCGCCGAGCCAACGAAATGGATTGAAGGTCTTTGGGGAGGCAAATAGCTTGGGGTTGTGGTGTATGAGGTAGAGCGAGTGGGTTAGGATTGTCTATCGGATTGGGGAAGATGTTAACACTCTTTTTCCTAGGATTTACGATGGTAGAACAAACTGGAAGACTTACACCCTCAGGCAAAAAATGGCCATCGACTGTGATACCCCCATTGGGGACGGTCCTGGGGAGCGGACTCGGCACGGGGGTGAAAAGCCTCAAGGATTCTTTGATCACGGCGCTGAGAAAGGGCAGCTGCACGACCCGCGACAGGTCAAAGTCGTCCTTGATATACGGACTCGCATAGTCAAGTTCCTTCCTCAGTGTCTGCAGGATCTCCTTGTTGCTAAGGACAAGATACGTCGCGCTCTCCATCGTGTGCCCCGTCGTGTCACTTCCACCGACAATAAAAGCACACCCCTCGTCAACCAGCGCCGTCGGGCCAGGGATCTCGTGGTTCTTCTTCGGGTTCCTTGTCAGCAACAAATCCAGCACAGTGCCGCTATCGGGGTGGTGGTTCTTGCGCAGTCCAGCCTCTTTCTCTGTAATCAGAGCATCGACGCTGTCTTTGGCCCTTTCGCGAAACTGGAAGAAGCCCGGCATGAACTTCTTGGAGATCGCGTCGGGCATGCTGGACAGCATGCGCCGGTAGATGGGGAAGTGCTTGACGATGTGGAACTGCGCGGTGAACATGGACAGATCTACTAGTAGCTCTGGCATCTCGTCTTCCTCGTTCACCAATCCCATTGTGCGGCCGAATGTGAACTCGGAGATCACATCTACCGTCAGAGCACGAGTATACCGGGGCATGGCAATTCCTTTGCTTTGCGTAGTCTTTGCCTTTCCAGCCATGATGTCCGTGCACTTTCTAACGAGCTTTACCAGGCCAGGCTCGTAAGACGCGATGACTTTCGGTGCGAACCTCGGGCCTAGAATTGAACGGCGGACATGATGTGCTTTGCGATCTATAATTCCGCCAATGGCTTCAGGGAGACCGGCAGACGTGTAAAAGAACGGGCTCTTGATATAATTTGATGCAACACCAAAGACCCTTTTGTATACTTGCGGGTCATTGACGTGCACTTGGTTCGGGCCGGTGCGGACAATGGGCGAGTGGCATTCATTGTGTAGTGTTTCGATCCTCTGCACGTATTTCCCACCTAGCAGGACGTCGTAGTAGAATTCGTACCAGGATGTTAGGGCTGCGAGACGAGGGCCGGGGACGGAGGCAAGCGGGTGTGTGATAAGGCGGGCTACAAGGGCGTATGTGATGGTTCCTACGAGAAGGATGAGGATGCCCGTGTCGACGGCCTTTTCGAAGACTTCAAAGGTGATCCCACACGATAGTACAAGGTCGGTAAAAGTCATGTCCGCGGTTGTAGCTCAGAGCACAGCAGGCCAGATGAGCTGAACCAGGGGGGCACTCGAGCTAAGTAATTATGCCAGGGTTACAGCAAGATACCAGGGCAAACAGAGTTAGCGAGAAGCTCCAATATCTGCTGCCTGAGCCGTTGTATGGTAATCACACATCGCTGAGCTGGCTGGCTCGTTGCGTAGGCAAGTAGTGCTGAGGCTAGCGCCTTGCTGATTGACTTAGGGTTACACTAAGCTAGGAGGTACTCTCAACTTTCTCGGAGGTCGGTCTGCCCTAGCATTGCAACTTTAAGCAAGGAAGGGGTCTGTGCTACTCGCCCCGTGCCTCCTGAACAATGCCTGGGTTGCCTCTTGCCTTTATTGACCGCAAGTTCACGACGGGATGGCAGCGGATGCTTGTTGGGAATGTGAAACCAAGGGCGAGCACATTCCACAGGCCGAACGATGTAAGGATGTCGACTCGGAGCCCGTATGGAGCTTTGGAATCAAATTCGCCGCGGTTCTGCCCTCTAGGCACCATATCAGGAGCTGGAGGCTTTATCTGTCGAATGTAAAAATATTGTCATCCGTGTTGGGACCCACACCCGAATTTCACCCAAGTTATTAGACCATTTTAAATATTTTTCTATATAAATCACTGATAGTATTGAATTAGGAAGCCTTGGTAACCTTAAAAACATGTTAAAAACCTGATAAAATATGGTTAAATAGATGTGATATTGAAAAAAACAAAAATGTGGAAAAAAACTATGAAATTTAGGTGTGGGTCTAAACACGGATGACAATATTTTTGCATACGACAGATCCCTAACCCCAAGGCAACAAGCGATACTGATTTTGTTTGCGAATCTTGTTGATAAGATTAGTTTGTGTCACAGATTGTAGCTGTTCATTGCTTGCAGGAGGCTTAGGCAGCAGTGTGGATACAATAATGTAAATGTGGACGTAAGCAATATCTAACAAACAAACCAACATAACAATAACAGGAACAAGAGCAGAATTAGAGGATAAGACAACGGTCGAGGTAGATAAATTATAGAAACGAAGCAACACTCTCTCCACCCTTCCCAGGCTCACAAAGCCCAACAATTGTATCGACCAATTTCTTATGCAAAACGCTCGCCCTTTCAATTGTCATCATATTCGGGTTGACACAAAACTGCACACTCAACAGATCCCCATCGGGAAGACTATGCGGCTCCGTAAAGATAAACAGTTCGCGCCCTGGTCGGAAGAAGCCATTGAACGCGAATGCTGTTTCGAGGCCTTCCAGCTCCATCTTGTGCGTCAAGGGGATGTTTTGATGTTGCACGATTGTGCTTAGTGTGGTGGCAGAGGGCCAATCTGTACAGTTCGACACCAGGTCCGGGAACCCAATGTCGTCGTGGGCGACGGTCTGCTGGTACTGGGCTTGGGTGTGTGTTAGCAGGTCGGTGATGGTCCAGTCTTTGCCTCTACCTCCGCCCTCGACCTGAATGCGGACGAGAATAAAATTCAAACAGCAGCCCAGGATGCTGTCGATATCAGCGAGCGGCGCTGAACTTCGTCCGTTGACGGTCTGGCCAAAGACAATGTCCCGTTTCGGTTCCTTGCTACCGGACTCGGAGGCGAGGACGAGTGCCCACGCGGCTTTCACGACACTGGCCATCGTTATGCCCGCTGGGGGGACAGGGGCGGGGTGGAGGTTGATGTTGGGCCAGATCGTCTCGCCCTTGCTGAGGTCTAGTTCTGAGCTTGTTGGGAGGGTGGCAAGGCCGGCGAGAGGGGTTATGGTCGACCCGGCTAGGTACTCCTTCCAGAAGGTAAAAGACGAGGATTTATCTCTCGTGAAGCGGTGGTACAGGACGCGGGATAGTGGTGTGGAAGGGGCTATGGCTTGGTTGTGCCATGCCTGGCGGAATGTAGCAAAGAGCTCACCCAGAGAGACACCGTCCCATTGCGCATGGGTCATACGGAAGTACAGCTGTGCTGTTCGTTTCGCGGGGTTGCTGATGATGATAAATGCGAACACGGGGCGATCGATGAAGATGCCATGTGGGTTCTGCTTCTCTGCCAGCCGAAGCTTCTCGCCGAAAACTGCTGGGTCGGTGTTGTCGTCTGTGACGATGTGGTGGAACGGGAGAGGGAGGTTGTCGAGGACAAGTTGCAGGACCTGGTCCTGATATTTGGTAAAAACGGTCCTCAGGATCGGATAATGGGCATAGACAATCTCGCATGTCTTCCTCAACCTTTCCACGTCCAACCTGCCATCTAGCTGGAACGTAAAGTGATGTAGAGTCGGCCTCTCGAGGAAGAAAGCCTGGCCAGCGGACGCAGGGAGGACATCAACAAGCCTCGCAGCCAGAGAAACGATCCCCCTGGAACGCATAAGTGCTTCCCACGTCGGGAAGAATTCCTTGGGAACCGGGCTGAGCGAGAAGCGCGTGTATTCAAACTGATTCGCGCCTTCCTGTGTCTCTCCAGCGCGCGCCAGAGCCCCCAGTCGCGGGTTCGCAAAGATATGGGAAACCGAAATGTTCAGTCCGTGGCGGCGGGCAGTCGCAGCAACGCGCATACCGTTTACCGAATCACCGCCAAGCTGAAAGAAGTGGTCTTCGGCGCCAATGTGCTCTCTTTGCAAGTCCAATACCTCAGCCCAGATGGTCTGCAGGAGGTGTTCTTCGGGTGTGGAGAGGGCGACATGCTTGCTAGCGATGGGGCGGTAGGCTTGGAGTTCGGGACTGGTGAGAGCCGTGGCGAAGAAGCGCAGCTGTTTCCGGTCTGCTTTGCCTGATGCGTTGAGAGGCATTTGGTTCAGTGGGACAAAGTAGCTGGGGACCATGTATGCCGGCAGATGGTCGAGCAGGTGAGAGGCGCACGTCGCTGCCTGGGCGCGGAAGGAGTTGTCTGGAACAGCGACAAAGCCAGGTCTGCTCTCTTCGATGACTGAGCTCTTGGTGGTATCTGCACCCAAACAGATAAACGCATACAGGTTGGGTGTCTTGTCCTTTCCAGTGTACACCAGATCGACCACCACATCCTGGCTGCCCTTGAACGAGCTATGCACTTGATACTCGACCTCGCCAAGCTCAACCCTCTGCCCACGAATCTTTATCTGCGTATCCTTGCGGCCAAAGACTGTCATCTGGCCATCGGGACGGTAGCGAACCATATCCCCAGTTCGGTATAGGCGGTACTGCTTCGCATCACCGCGCAGCTCACGCAGCCACCCTGGGGGGTCAATAAACGCAGCCCTCGTAGCATCCGGTCTATTCAGATACCCACGCGCGACGATCGGCCCTTCAATCAGCAATTCACCGAGGGCTCCGATGGGGAGCGGTTGCTCGGGGTTCTCAGGGTCAATCACCCACGCAACAGAGCCGACAGGGCGCCCAATGTCCCCTGCCCGCGTGGCGGTCGTGATATTCCCCTGACATACAGCTTCGACTGTCGCCTCCGCAGGCCCATATATATTCAGAAGACTCAAAGGCTCGGCCCAGCGTTCAATATCCACCTGTGTCACAGCCTCACCGGCTAATCCCAGGACCCGCAAATGCGGCACTTCAGAGGGGAGGATCGTCCGTGAGACCGTTGGCGTCAGCAATGCATGACTTGCTTTGAAACTGGTCATACTCTCCGCTAGAGAGTCACGTCGTTCCTCTTCGGACAGAACGCATGTCGTGGCACCAGACATGAGAGGGACCAACATCTCAAACGACCCCACGTCAAAAGCATGGGATGCGAAGTGGATGAATCTGGTCGCGTGTGTGATCCTCCATAAATCGTGCGCTGCTTCAGCCATGGCTCCGAACCCGCCGTGCTCAACTATCACGCCTTTCGGCTTCCCTGTCGAGCCGGACGTAAAGACGAGGCAGAATGCAGATGAGGGCGTGCATTGGGACCTGGGCGCACAGGGGGTGGAAGCGCGCCAGACGTCGTCGTCTGCGCCGACTGTGATGACCCTCTGCGCCCAGGAGGTGCATCGACCGGCTTGTGCGCTTGAGGCAACAACGATGCTACTCCCCGTCTCCTGCACAAGGCTGACGAGGCGCTGGTCTGGATGCGTAGCGTCAAGCAAGGCAAATGCAGCACTGGCTTTCAGAATAGCGAGCATGGCGACGATGGTGTAGAGGCCCTTTTCGAAACACAGTGGGATGAAATCGCCGGGTCCGACACCGCCGCGGGAGAGATACCACGCGAGGGCATCGGAGAGCGAGCTGAGCTCTGAGTATGTGAGGGAGCCAGAGGAGGTGCAGATTGCTGTTTTGTTGGGAAGCTGGCGAGCGCGCTGATCGATGGCCTGGTGGATGCAGTATGAGGGGGTGGCAGGGACACGCTGGGTCCAGCCCTGGAGGAGGTTGTAGTGCGTGGCGCTGACGAGTGAAATGGCTGTTGCGGGTACTGTCTCATTGCTGATGATCTGGGTCACTGCATGTTGGAAGGACGAGGCGATGAGGGCTGCTTGCTCGTCTGAGACACGCGACAGCCAGTGCCGCAGGTGGACGACGGTCTTTGTCTCCTCAATGTCGATATTCACGGTGATGGCATATTCAGCCGGATCATGGCGCTGGACTATGTCCAGGCTGGGAGAGGAGTCGGATGTGCTGGCTTGAGCTAGTGTCCGCTGGATAGAAAGCACCGTATCAAAGAGCGACGTGGCGCTCATTCCCTTGCGATGCAGAATTTCAGCAAAGGGGAACGTCTGGTGGGCGCGGCCGGCCAGGTACACCTCAGACACGGTCTGCAGCAGCTCGCCCACCGTGAGATTGGCCAACTTCAACGAGGTCGTAAGGACATTGATCAGCGGCCCTACAATCTCCGCTGCGCCCTCGATGGGCAGCTCGCGTCCTGAATTGGCATACCCGAAGCAGATATTATCAAACCCTGTATAGGCGCGCAGCACCAGCGACCACGCGGAAGAGAAGATCGTTGCGGCTGTGAGGTTGCGAGCCTGGCAGAAGCTGTTGATGGCAGCAACCTGGCTTTCCGTCAACACTAACGTCTGCGTGTGGTTTTCGTCCGGCTGATCTGGACTGTGCTCGTTCAGGGTTGGGAACACGCACGGCTCGCAGTCGGTGAGGTACTCGTCCCAGAATTTACCTGCGGCGTGTTCGTCCTGCACGCGGAGGAAGGAGAGGTAGTTGGCATATGCTGGAGCTTTGACCGTACTTAGCTCACCCGCGTAGGCGAGCCTGAGCTCACTCTGAACGTTCTGCAGCGTCTGTGCATCACTCAAGGCGTGTGTAATGTCGAGCCGTATATACACCTGCTCGCGAGAAACATAGAGGGCGAAACGGCTGGGACACTCAGGGGCCGGGCGAAAGTCGGTTCCTGGACTTGGCAATTCACCGTCAAGATATATCACAGGGATCTCGTTCTGGGAAACAGCCTGCACGACCTGCTCATACGCACCGCCGCCAGACAGAGCAGGGATGAGCACAGAGCGCAGTGCGGCATGGCGGGCAACAATCTGCTCCACTGCTCCTTTGGCCTTTTTGATTGTATCCACAACAGACTCGTGGGCGCTGGCCTTGGTGTTGACATGCCAGGAGACGGCCACATGGTACAAAGCCGGGTTCTTTGCCTGGCTGAGCAAAATCCCGCGCTGGATCGGCGCGCAGGGATACACGCCCTCGATATTTCTCGTCTCAATTCCCGCCATATCAAGACTGTCGTGTAGGAGACCGAGCTGTTCATAATTCAAGTCCAGAAGCGGACAATCAGCAAGCGTCAACCTGCGCTCGAGTGCACTGAACTCGGCCGCCATGTAATCCAGCGTCTTCCGAAGATTAGATATCCAGGGTTCGAGTATCGCACTGCTACATCCCTTTGGCACCGTGAATGACAAAGTCAAGGAGCCGTCCATCTCAACAAGTGCATTGATATCGACCAGCGACCACCGCTTCAGCTGATCAGAGGCGGCATAGATATTATGGTCTTGCAACGAACAGACCTCGAAGAGTCCAGATGTGGCTGTGTGCGCAAGTTGCCCTTCGTAGCGGCCGGCGTAGTTGAGCACAACTTCCATTGGCGTCCTGCTGCCTTGCGTACAAGTGCCTTTGTTGTAGTACCGCGCTGTGAACGCCTCCAGCCCATTGTGCCGCAGACTTCGCCGCCCGTCTTTGCACAGCCGCACAAACGAGTACAGACCACTCTCATCCCCAGCTCTATTGTTTGGAAGCTGAATAGGCACGGGCACCAGTGTAGTAAACCACCCCACTGTCCGTGCAAGGTCAATGGCCGTATCCCAGGGTTCGCGGCCGTGGCCTTCGAGGAAGACTGTTGGTGGTGCTCGGTCAGGGAATGTCTCGTGGAATGAACTGACCAGCGCCGCATGCAGTAGTTCCACTGGCTGGGTTCCAAATGCCTGGTTTGCGTGGCCAAGAAGGGACCCTGTAGTTGAGGGGGGAATCGTCACAACCATCTCGCGCGTTAAGCCAAGTGTGTTACTGTAGCTGCCGTTGATGCCACTGGAAACGCCCCAGAAGGATTCCAGATCCAGATCAAAGGCACTGTTTGTGATCTGCTTTGCCGACTGAAGCGGGGAGAGCTGCTCCTTTCCGTGCTTTGCAAGCAAACTGGCCCATTGCTGGAACGAAACAGACGGAGCCAGAACTGCTTCTCTACGGAGCAAGCTCTCCAGATCCCTGAGAAGCACAGTCCAAGAAACCAAGTCCACAACCAAATGATGCGCAACGATAAACACCCACTGCTCCTGGGTGGTACCAGCAGTAATCAGATCCGTAGAGAAGAGCGGTCCCCTGGTGATATCAAGACTCTTTAAGCTCCGCGCCATAACAGTGTCAAGCAGAATTTTATCAGCGAGATCATGCGAGCGATAAGCTGCAGACCCTTGAGTATATTTGGTAATAAATTGTTCCCATTGCCCATCTGTTCGCTGGACGAATCGCGCTCGGAGTATGCTGTGCGTTGCTACTAGTTTCTCCATGGCGTCCCTGAGCTGGCATGGCTCGATACGATGGCCCAGACGGAGAAGCAGAGAATGGCTGAACTGGTTCTGGCCCCCCGGGTTGGTATCGAAGAAGAGGCGCTGGATAGGTGAGAGCGGAAATGGGGTATCCGGGGCACCAGGAGGTAACTGTAGAGTGTCTTTGACGGAGTTCTTCAGCGCCTGGGCAGCGATGGCGTGTATAGTGCGTAGACGGAGAATATCATCCACCGTCACCACTAATTTTAAAGGGCCATTCCGCGCCTGCGCCACGACGAGCATGGCTATGATCGAGTCACCACCGAAATGGTAGAAGGACTGGTTCACCCCGATGCTTTCAGCTGGGACGCGCAGAACGCGAGACCAGATGGCTTGAAGTTCGCGCTCGGCATCTGTTCCTGGGAGCTGAATGGTAGCAACTGCTGTATTGACAGAGGACTCATACTGAGCTAGCTCCGGGAATGTCCTGCTGGCGATTTCCTGCTTCAATCTGCGCCGGTCGAGTTTGCCTGATAGTGTGCGCGGCATGAAAGAGACAGCGAGGAGCAGGGTCGGGATCATGTACTCGGGCATCGTCTGTTCCAGTGTAACTCTCGCCATCTGCGCGCGGCGCTGGAAGGATTCACTTGGTGTTGTGCATACTGTATTCGCAGTCTTGTCTGACACTACACGCGTCTCCTCCGTCAACACAAATGCAACGAGCGCCGGGCGATCGTCCGCGCCCTTGGGAACCCCAAGAACAACAGCAACCTGGATAGCGGTCTTAAAAGACTGCAGCAACTGGTGCTCGACATGCGAGGGCTCGATGCGCTGCCCTCGCAGCTTGAACTGCTCGCCGCGACGCCCGGCAAACCTCAGTCTTCCATCCTCGTGGAATCTCACCAGGTCACCGGTCTTGTAGACACGGGACGAAGCATTCCCCCGGAACTCCTGTAGCCACTGCGGTGCCTTGATAAACACTTCCTCTGTTTTAGCGAGGTCCTTGTAGTATCCTGCACCCACTGTTGGCCCCTCAATGATAAGCTCGCCAACCACACCGATGGGAAGCAGTATCGTAACGTCGTCAGGGTCGCAGACCCACGCCACACAGCCCCGAGGGTGCCCAATATCGTGCGGGTGTATTTGTCCCCTGGATACAGCTGGCATGTCATAGTGCTGTGTTGTAGCGCACGCAGCGCATTCGGCTGGCCCGTACCCGTTCACCAGCCGGACGTGAGGCCCCCACAATGCGACGTCTGTGTCGAGCACCGCCTCACCAATGATCCAGAGTACGCGCAAAGAGGGAACAGTACTAGGGTCGAGTGTGCGTGCGTACGAAGGCGTAAAGAGCGCGTGGGTGGTTTTTGCTTGCCGCACGAAGGCTGAGATGTCGTCTAGTCGCTCGGTGGCAGAGGGCACGCAGATGGCTCCACCGACCATAAGGACAGGAAAGATCTCGACGTAGTAGGCGTCGAATGCGACAGACGCAAACTGGAGCATGCGCGTGGCGCCGTTGATCTGGATCTCAGGAATGTAGCCACGCGCAGACGCGATAAAGGCCGCGTGGTCGACCATCAACCCCTTGGGCTCGCCTGTGGAGCCGGAGGTGAAGATCAAGTAGAGAATTGCCGAGGCAGCAACGAGTGGAAAGGGACTTGTTGGTATAGACCGCCGCCAAAGGCCAGAGCCCTGGTTGACAATGATTGCCTTGGCCCCTAGCTCTTCCACGCGAGGCGCAAAGCACGCCGAGCACAAGATGACCGGCGAGCCAGTCTGGGCATGTATGTTGCGAATCCGGTCGCGCGGATACAAGGGATCTAGATGCACAATTCCGCAGCCGGCCTTCAGCGCCGCTAGCATGGCAACGATAGCCCAGCACCCTTTTTCAAAGTATACCGGTGTGATACTCCCTGGGGTGGCACCACAGCGCAGAAGCTCATCTGCCAGGATTGTCGCGTAGTGCTCCAGCTCTCGATATGTGATCGATCCATCAGATGCAGACACGGCCAGCTTGTCAGCAGAGCTTTGCGCGCGCTGCGAAATCAGCCCATGCACCGTTTCTTTAGTCCTTGGAGGAACGACAGCATTCCACTGGCGTATCTGTGTCCAGTCATGGGGACTGACGTGTGACAGGAGACTCAAAGGCTGGTGAGGCTGCTCAAGGATCCGACAGAGAACATACTCGAGATGCACGAGCAGTCGGCGCATTCTGTCTTTGCTGATTACAGTCTCATCAAACAGGGCCACTAGATCCAGCGTCTGCTCATCTTCCGCAAGATAACACTCCAAACACAGTGCGTACGAGGCAAAACCGCCCGTCGTGGCAGCCCCTTCTTCACAACTTCCAAAGAGATCGAGCCCTGTTACCCACGCAGGCTGGATGATAAGCTGGGACTGGAATTGGCACGCGGCGTTTGACTCGGGGCTGTACTGTCTGATGTTCTGTAACCCAGCCTGCTCGTATGGAATCAGGTCAATGAGCTGCTGTTGCACTTGGCCAAGTGCAGTAGCTGCTGTCTGCGATGTATCCAACTTGATCCGGACAGGAACTGTGGCGATTGTCGGACCCGAGAGCGTTTCCACGCCTGCTAGATGAGCGCCGCGCCCTGTAACTGTGGCGCCGAAAAGAACATCGTTGAGGCGCGTGTAGTGGGAAAGGACGAGGGCCCATGCAAGCCGGATATGGGTGGCCATTGTCCCCTGGCTACGAGCAACGCGCGAGGGGAGCTGTAGCGTGTATGTGCTCCGTTGGTCGACGTGTGGTGTGTATCCAGGCTCGGGTAGTTCGGGGAAGACTGTAGCCTCGAGACCGGCGAACTGGGAGGTCCAGTACTCCGTGACTTCATTCCGGGCCTTAAGGAGATGCTCGATGAATGGACGGAACGGCCGAGGGGTTGGTGCTGTAGAAGACCCAACAAGAACTTGCATCTGCTCGAGGAGAAGGCGGATTGACCATCTATCGCAGAGGGTGTGGTGGATAAAGAGGACCAGCGTCAGTGTAGAACCACTGATCAAACATCCTCGCACCAACCGTTTGCCAATTCCCATGGGCTCATCATTCATTGTCGCATCGTAGCGCTTTACTGTGGGAGCATAGTCCCAGTCAAACGCCTCGCGCACAACGGCCTGAATGGTTTGGGAGGAGGAGGCAGCCAGTCGGGTGCGTAGGATATCATGGCTCTCGAAGATGCGCTCCCACGCGGTCTTGATTGATGAGGCGTCTGTTCCTGGCTTGCACTCGCATACGACGCGAGCTTTATACGCAGTTGGATCACGCGCGGAGAGGGCACAGAGCCCTTCCTGGAGTGGCGTGCATGGGTACGCATCTAGAACCTGAGAGGCATCGAGACCGCATTGCTGGGCAACTTGGGCTTTGATATCAGCTGCACCAAGACCATCAATTAGGGCAAACGGCTGCTGAATCTGCGATGTTACTTGGACTGTCTTGACCAGCCCAGCAGCCAAGTCGGCCAGCACAGGCCGCCCAAAGACATCGCCCACGGTGAGCTTGAACCCATGCCGCCGAGCAAGGCCAGTTAACTTCATTGCCCTAACCGAGTCGCCGCCAAGCTCAAAGAAGTTATCAGCCATGCTCGGGGCCGAGACCCCCGCTAGCACCTTGCTGACCATATCACAGACCAACCGCTCGGTGTCCGTTGCAGGATCCCGATGTTTCAGCCGCTTGAAACCAGCCAGCAACTGCAGCTCGTCCACAGTCAACTGCTTCGCCACCTGGGCGAGCCTGTGGCGATCAATCTTGCCCGAAACCGTAGTGGGAAGCGCGGCAACAGGCAGCAAATACTGCGGAACCATGTAATCAGGAAGCCTGTCCTTGAGGCGCCCCCTACAAGCAGCAAGAGCCGCTTGGCAGTGGGTATCCATTTCCAGGAAGCGGACCTGCGTCTTGATGTCAAGCGATTCTGTAACCGGTAGGGGGAGAAGAGGAACGACAAACGCCGTAAGGAGCTGTCCATCGCCACCGGACGGGGTAAGAGCCATGGCCACAGCCCCCTTTGCCTCGGGGAGTGAAGCCTGCAGGGCCGACTCGACCTCGCCGAGCTCAACTCTCATCCCGCGGATCTTCACCTGGTGGTCCTTCCGCCCGCAGACCTCGAGCGCGCCATTCGAGTCGTACCGCATGATGTCCCCGGTTGCGTACACCCGTGTGCCCGCCGGAAGGGCCGGCCAGCCTCGCAGCCAGGGTACGGTCGTAGCACTTGAGAAGGCCCTCTCCGTCACCTCCCGGTCATCGAAGTACCCAGACGCCAGCCCCGGGCCCGAGATGACGAGCTCTCCCGGCGCGCCCACCGGCGCCAGAACGTCCACATTGTCTGGATCCACGAGCCAGGCACGCCCATCTACAGGTCTGCCAATCGTCGGCGTTCGCTTGCCTCTGCTCTTCAAGTGATTATTCTTGGAGGCTGAGCATGCCAGATCCCCCGAAACAGCAAAGATACCCGTCCATTCGGTCAACCCAAACGCCTGGTACACTTTAACTTCACCACTCGCCGCCCACCTCGCCAGCTGCTCTCCATTGAGCGCTTCACCTGCAATAATCAAGTGACGCAGACAAGGTAGATCCCGCGGCGACAGCGACCCAATTACCGTCGGGGTAAGGATCGTCCAGTTGACCTGCAAGGCGGACATACCCGCGGCCAGGGAGTCCAGGCGCTGGTAGTCCGAGAGCATGCAGATCGTTCCGCCAGCAGCCAAGGTACAGAACTGTTCGATAATGGCCATCCCAAAGGTAAACGAGGCGAATTGCAAGGCGCGGATATCAGGCCCTAGCTGAAGAGCAGGCACATGGTTGGCGATGCTTGAAAATGCGGCGTGTGAGATCTCGCATGCCTTGGGGATGCCGGTGCTGCCCGAGGTGAAGAGGATGTAGGCTGGCGACGAGGAGTCCCTGGGGGGTGTATACTTCAAGTGTCTGCAGTCAGTGTTGGTGTCGACCGTCTGACTCGATACAACCAAAACATCCACATCGGAAAAACGAAAAAGGCTCTTTTGCTTCTCGCTCGTGAGGATCAAAGTCGGTTTGACTCGTTTCACCACCTCGTCTCGCCGCTTCCCTGGGTGGGAGGGGTCACAGGGGACAAATGCGCCCCCGGCCCTGTTCACTGCCAACATGGCCAGCGTCGCCCATCCCGTCTTCTCAAAGCACACGGGCACAAGCGATCCGCAGGTGACACCCCGGGCCTGGAGTTTAGCGGCTAGCACAGTTGAGATTCGGTCGAGTTCGCGATATGTCCATGTTCCTTCATGCGATTCCAGTGCGATGGCGGTAGGCCGGTGCTTTACCTGCCGGGCAATATGTTGGAACAGGAAAGGCACACTTTCTGTGCTCTTTTGTTGGTTCCATGACTCCACAAGGTCCTGCTGTTTGGGACACAAGAGGGTGATTGTGCTGATCAGAGTTGGAGGATTCGCACGCACATAGGCCAAGGCCTGTGTGATTGCACCAGCGACTGCGCGCGCAAAGGTATTAGATAGAAAGTCGGTGCTGTATTTGATAAATACCGCGTTGTGGGTAGAGATGAGGGCAATCTTGAAGTCATCCAGACCGACGCTGTTTGATACACACAGTCCCTGCTCATCCCCATCCAATACAGCAACCGCCGTGTTGAAAGTAGTGCAATACCGAGCTCCATCTAGCGGCTCGGTCCTCGAGCCATTTGCCTGCACAAGCTCGCGAAACGTCAACTCGGGCGTCAAACTTGCAATGTACAATCTCCGGTCGTGGGTGTGCAGGAGGGCGAACCGCGCTTGGTCACCGCGTGTGAATCTCTGTAGCACAACCGCCCAAATGCCTGCCAGGACCAGATCTTTGGGAGCCTGGTATAGCTCTGCACAGTCCTGGAGATCGACCGCCACTTGGCTCTCTAGCTGTGTGGTTTGTCTCCTCGGTGTCGTAGTCGTAGCGGGAGACGTTCTGCCCGTGAGCTCGGGGAACAGGCAACCGCTGGTGTGATCTTGGACTTCATCTTTGGTTGCGCTTGCGCGAGTCGGATTTGTATTCCCAGTCAAGTTTCTTGCTGTCATATTCGTACCCGGCATCAAATTCTAAGTCAACAGATGCAGCGTGATGTCAAGTAGTAATTTACAGCGCGTAGCACTTAACGTCAACATTCAATGTATGGATTTATATCTGCTGAAGTTTGTTGGGACAGGGATAGCTATTCCTTTCTAGCACTGTTATGTTCTCCTTATTCCTTCCACTTTGGTAGAAAGGTCCAATGGTCGCTGTATTGCGTCAGATGAGAGAGGGAAAACAAGGGCAGTAAGGTGATAGGAGAGGAATATGCTCTGTTCTGCCCCGTCCTCTTCTCCCTGGCTTTATAGTCCGAAATGCAGTAGTGGTATTTTACATAATGGATCTTGCAAGGCAGCTCGGTGTCGGCCTCTCGACGACTTAGTGTCACACCGCAGCTTACTGAATCAGGAGTCGGCCAGCAAAGACGTTCCCGTGGCTTAGGCTGGACGCGTCGGAGTTGCCCTTGGTGTAACAGGCCTGGCCTCGTGTAACAAGTGTCCCCTGTCCGAGCTATAACGTGCCAAGGGGGTTGGAGTAAGGCGTCAGCCAGATAAGCCGAAGAATCTATGCAGCAGCCCCAACTGGCCTTTCCCTTCCGCCAGGCGTATCGGAATGTCGAACTCATGCGGCATATTTCAAACATTCCAGCAGCCGCTCAGACACCTGGTCGGAATACCAGCTTGAGATCTCTGCCCGTGCAGGTTCAGCCAGCCACAATACAGTGGAAAGCCCTGAACGTCAAGCGACTTCAGAATCCTCCTGCGGGAATTTACATGATCAACAAGCTTAGCCCTAGCCTACTACAGCTGCAGATTACGCCTGACGTAACTCCCAACCGAGCCGTCCACCCCATCCAGTCACTACTCTCCGGGACAGGTTAACCAAACGATAGCTAGACCAAAGTAATGAGGATCCTACAGTCTAAGCGTGATAGTTCATCAGAGTCTGTTGGTATATTGTTATTGGTGCAGGTGAAGCTGGGCAACGGTCTTAATTCAACTACTAGTAGTGTGCGCTCACTAATTCGGCCTGAAGCACTTGTAGCTTTTGATGACAAAATCGCGGGAGAATGTCCATGTTCCTTCGTCCATTGTCCACTCATGGGCGCTTCCTTGGGCTGCTGCTGCTTCCACTTGGCAGTGCGGCGCACTTCAAGTTCTTCGGTTAGCTCGCAAGTCGCCAACATACGGTCTGACTGTCGGACATACAAGTAGAAAGTGCACCTCACATGGGGCGAGGGCAGAGGAGGAGAAAGTGGAGTGATCACCACCTTCCCGACCGAATAACTCCCTGTCCTGTTCACTGTTAGTGCTGGTGTATACGACCAGAGGATATGATCAATCAGATGATGTAGGGCAAGGGCATACAGCGAGTCATATGCAACACATTCGTTCTCTCTTGGATTCTTGATGTCTGTTACCTGTTGACCCAACGCAGTCATTTCCACCTGTGTTGTGAGAAGCATAATACAAAGTATATAAGCAGCTTAACGTACAACGGCTATATCGTAGAGGTCATCCGGGCCTGCTGCCAGGGCCGACGAGGCGCAAAGCCCAAGGGTGGCCAAGAGTGAGCAGCGCATTATCAGGGTCCGGTGTGGCGAATATTAGTGGTCTGGAGGATTGGATGATGGGAGGGTCTGTCCATGTTTTAAAAGGATCAGATCACTCAATAAGGGATGCGATGGTTGGGGTCTTGGTCTCCAAGCAACAGGAGGAATGGTGAATACCTTTGTCATGTGGAGGCGCTCTCTGTTTGAGCCTTGGAATGGCACACCAGTGGCCAAGTCAAAAGATTGGCAACTGATAGATTGTCGACTGAAGTCCATATGGCAGGATGTAGTCGATACCAAGGCAGTCGAGAATGGGCTCGGCTAATAACAAGCAGGTAATTGGACAAGTACTCCTGAGGGTTACATAGCTACCGAGAAAGGGGGCTTATCCCTTTTATCAGCGGTGTGGTTCCCACCACGTACAACAGCAAGCGGATTGCTAAGGGCTCTTGGTAAATAACAGGGGCGCAGGAGGAGTGACAGGGCGGCGAGCCACATGTCAATGAAGCATAGCCTCTATCTTGACAGTCTGTGGTTAAGCATATCACATGGTTATCTAACTGCGCGGAATCAACTCTAGGACAAAGCAGCTAATGTCGAATCCTATCTAGAAAGTTCAAGCCATACTGTTCAACACCACAATAGTTGGCTGACTTTGAGCTGTAGGTGGAGCGAGCAAGTAACCTAGACCATTGTTGTCACACCTGGTCATCAACCCATTGCCCTAGTGCTACTTTCATTGGTATTCCAAGACACCTGGGCTGTATGCCTCCTCATGCCCCCCTTGCGTGATACCCAGGATTGCCACTTGCAATGTATTAATATCTCGCATACTTGAGGTGTAGACGATACGGCGATGGGAAATAGTTGGCCCGTAGCCTCTTTTGTCTTTCATATATATAACGCATGAGAAGTATCCCTGGGTCATACGGATGCATTGAGTCTTATTACAGATCAGTATCATTTGTTTGTCAATCAACAGAGAGCTCGCTTCCTCCAACATGACGATGACCTGCTCTGATAATCTCGGTGCGGAGAATTGCGCATCGCGAAGGGACTTCCGGGTGATTATTGTCGGCGGTTCCATTGCCGGCCTTACACTGGCACATTCTTTGCGACGATACAACATCGACTACCTCGTGCTAGAGGCCTACAATGATATAGCACCTCAATTAGGAGCTTCCATTGGCTTGGCTCCATCAGGCTGTGGCATCCTAGATCAGCTAGGGATGTTCGACGATGTGCTGCATGAGATTGAGCCATTGAGCCGCTTTCAATATTACACAGAGACAGGGAACAAGATATTCGAGGATAAAGGTGCAACTGTTCTACATGAAAGGTTAGTCGGTTGCGTTTACTATCGGCATAGGCCACCATAGTTAATGGTCCGTGAAGACATGGCTACCCGCTTTCGTTCCTCGACCGGCACAAGGTCCTGGAAATCCTATATGATCATCTCGGACCAGATCAATGCAAGGTATTCTTGAACAAGAAAGTGACGCATGTTAAAGATGTGCCCGGGGGGGTGGTTGTCCATTGCAAAGATGGCAGTCTATGGACTGGAAGCATGGCTGTTGGAGCCGATGGGATTCACAGTACAATCCGCACCGAGATCTGGAACCGCCTTGACAAAGAGCATCATCCCCGCAACCGTATCACTCGAGAAAGAAAGGGTAAGCGAGGTCCGCTTTTGCAGTTGTATGCTTATGTCCTAACTGGGCAGAAATGCTTGCTCGGTATTCTTGCATATTCGGCATTTCACCAGATATGAACCAGCTCGTAGCGGGGCACGGGTACCGCACGTTTGGAAAGGGGTTCACCACCGTGATTATGGTGGGCAAAAACCACCGGACCTTTTGGTTTCTGTTCGCCAGGATGGAGCGGACTTATACCATGGAGGACCTTCCACGGTTCACGGCAGAAGATCGCGAAACTCATGCGGCTCAATACTTTCCTGTCAGTATTTCCCCGGATGTTTCGTTTGGGGATCTGTATAAGAAAGCGATTCGCAAAACCTACGTGCCCCTTGAGGAAGCTTTCTACGAGCAATGGGTTGCAGATCGACTCGTCTGCATTGGCGATTCGGCCCACAAGGTGCGTGATTGAGCTTAGGTCTCGAGAGCGATGGCTGCTAACTTGACCCCGAGATGACCCCGAATATGGGCCAGGGAGGCAACTGCGCAATGGAAAGTGCAGCCAGCTTAGCCAATCGCTTGAAGACATTCGTCGACCTCCCGGGCCCGTCATACAGTATGAGTGATCTCCACGGTGCCTTGTCTGCGTGGTCGACGGCACGGCAGCCCCGAGCGCGTAAAATATGCCGCGCTGCCAACCAGATGACACGGGTTGAGGCCTGGGAAAGTGTGCTACATCGGCTGATGTTATGCTATGCGATGCCGTATATCAGCGATATTTTCATTGACATGACCTGTCTAACCCAGGTGGGCTCGGAAATCCTCGAGTATCTCCCGACCGGAAAAATCTCCAGGGGGTGTCAGATGCCTGCAGACGTCCGATATCGAAATCTACAGCAAATGTCCTTCCGAAAACGAGTTCTCTACACCACACCGTTAATTCTGTGCTACGTGGGAGCTTGGTACCTACAACCTGCGAAGCCACAGAATGCATATTACGTGCTTGAAGCGTCGTCTGATCCAGTTGCTCAGCTACAACAGCTTTCCTTCCTTGCAGACCTTGGCCTTTTGTACGGGATTTGGCTCTTGGAGAGCTACCGCTATTCCCATAGCTTAGCTGGTGTCATCCTGTGAGTGCCGTCTACCCGTATACTAGGGGATCGGATGTGAACTAATATAGGTCTCCAGTCCTATCTTGATGGCATTTGTGTCCCAGTCACAAGGCATCGGAGGAGCCGCCACCCTTTATTTCCTTCTGGACTACCTTCAATCGCCGTTAGAGTACATACTAGTGTCAAACTATTCTTCCATCAGACTTCCCGCCGCGAGAACGTTGCTGCCAGCATTGATCCTGGGTTACTACCTGCCTTTATGGGCAGGTTGTACCACCCTATCACCTGTGGGGAATCGTATATGTGCCTTTATGTGGCCGCTCAATGGCTTGCTGGTCCCCAGCCTCCAGTTACTGCTTGCCGCTTTCATTTCGTCGACAACGCCGACCAAAGAGAAGCGGCCGGATATGGTGCATGTCCGTTGGACCATCATCCTTCTGGCTGCTGTCTCTGGTCTTTTATTTTATCATGTGCGGCTGGATACGTCCGCGACTTCGTTTCGCGAGTTCCCGCTCTTCCAATATGACGCGCTATTCACCATGCTAAGTGGTATGACTTGGATCATCCTATCGTTTCTTGACCTTCAGGTCTATGGGATCCAGATTTCATTGCTCAAGGTTGCCACGGTCTTTGCCGGGACTGCCATTGCGGGCGGGCCGGGAGTGGCGTTTGCTGTTTGTTGGGCTTGGAGGGAGGAAGTTATTACCAATATTACCCGCAGACGATAGTGTTCAGCGGCGGGGAGCGTCTGCTGTGGGATGGGATGTAGCGTTAAGATAGAGATACGGGATGTGAAGCCAGATTCTCAATATTACTGTGATAAGGTATACCACGAACATTACATTTCCATGGATGGGAATCATCCGATGTGGACTGGGCCCACGATAGGATAGATGACAAGGTCGTTCTGTAAGAAATCAAGAAACAATCCCAATTGCCGGGCTTAGTATGGTTAATATCAGATATTGCGATCAAGCCCTGGGTGAGTGGATGAAATGGAATCGCTGACGTTTGCTTCATTCTGTCGTCTTGTTATATTACATGGGGATTCATGTTGGAGCTGAGCAAGAAATACCGCTACTGAACCTCGTAGTTCAGGACTGCGAGCCTAACATCGAGCTCGCCGACATCGAGCTCGCCGAAACCAAATTATGGCCGGCAGAAGGAAAAGCAGCACTTGAGCAAGAACGCGCCAAGTACTTCGCATATGATTTCTTCACGCCAAGCCCCGTAAAGGGAGCAACCGTCTACTGGCTGCGATATATCTTGAAGGTGGTCGATAACCACTTTGTCTATCTAATTGAATACTGAACAACTAAACGCTGCTCCCTCCTGTCACAGGCACGACTGGGCTGACGAATACTGCTTGAACATCTTTACTAATATCCAGCAGGCAATGGGCCCATACTCCCGTCTCCTTATCTATGAATAGGTTATAAAAACCACCACGCATGCCTTGACGGGGACCGCACTGGCACTGCTCCTAGCCAATGTAACATCGCGAAGCGATATAGCCATCAGCGCGATCTAGATATCATGGTAATTATCAATAGGGTTAACCAGACGCCTGCGCAGTTTGCGGACCTGTTCGACCGCGCCGGTCTAGTGTTGAAGTTCTGGCCCTGTCAAAGTTAGGTCTCTATTCTTGAGTCCATGCAAAGGTGTGATGCAGAACGGACCGTGGCCTTTTTTGGACTCCTCAAATAGTAACCGATCCTGAGCTGAGTCGGGTTAAGGTATTTCACTATTCATAGTGCTAGGATACTTCAATCTGCAGTTTTGTGCTCCCAAATAGGACCTTGAATCAAAGCTTAACATGGTTTATCATACTATTAGGAAGCCTTGATGTATCGCTCGTTATTTAAAATATGTTAATAGCTCTCTGGCCCAGTAACAGGATTCTGGTTGCGATACATATGTTTGAGTTTCGCAAGCTTCAGTTCTACATTTCTTATTTAGCAATATTAACCCAGCATTATTCATGAAGCTTAATTCCGGTGAGTTCCCTAATACCTGTTGATAGTGCATTACAAACAAGAGCATATGTGTCATAGGACATGTATATCAGAACAGTCTTGTGAAGTATATATAAGCGGCTCCATAGCTAAGCATACACTAGCTGAAGTCAGAGCTATTCTAAACGTAGCACAACTACTGTTACCTATGCTTTGAGAATAAAGGGAAAAGGTACGGGGCCATTTAGGCAGCACGAAACTTTTTATGCCAGCATGGAGTAGACTAGCGAGGGTCCGAACCCCCAAGACTTGCCCCCGAGGATCGCGAGACCAGTGCAAAAAGGATCCGGCATGACTCAGCTAATCAGGACAAGCACGCAAGAACTAGAGCAGAGCTCACAAGGATGTGAACTGCTTCACGGAGAAGACACTCCAACAGACAACTTCACCCATCATCAAGGAATGCTCCCTGCGTCAACAAGTAACCTGCGCGAGGGGGTTAGTTACACAAAACTAAACACAACAACGCCAGACAAATATTCGGATAGACGCATGTGGTGGTTTAGCTTACCTTACGAGTCTTTCCTTACTTCGCTGCAAGGGGGAGAAGGGAGCCTGCTAGTATGCAGCTCGTTGTTACCCTTGACTGATTTTATCCCTGCTGTACCACGTTACGGCAATCCCGCGTATCCCTTACGGGGTATCCACAAGCTGACGGATGGGATTTCTTGAGTCCATCCACACGTGGAGACAACACCCTATGAAGGACGGTGTCGATTGCTCAGTATACCCCTCATCACCCTGATCTGCCGTTCACTGGACAGGACAGGAGCCAGGGTCAAGAATGCTGGCCCTTTTGAGTCATGAGGGGATTTCCGTGGCAGGGAACCCGACAATATGCCGGCGCGTGCAGGTGTCGATGGCCAGAACACGACAACGCTTATCTTTGTTGCACGGCATGGCTGCCAATTAACATCTCCAATGCCCGTGTAGGGTACCGACCAAGGTCTCCATACACACAATCCTATTGCAAGAACTCGGCGGCCAGGCCGATCGAGCCTTAAAAGCCAAGCTTTGCGAATATCCCATCATTCCAAACACTGATGCAGCTTACTCGGTCCAAATCCAATTATATTCTCTTTTTCATTTCCTGGCAGTTATTGACATTTGGGTAGGAACTGATTCCGCATCTACCTGGCGACAATGACAGTTGCCCCGAACCCCTGGCGCCGCCTGAACGTTGACATTATCGGAGGCGGGATTGGTATAGTCTTCTCTCTGTTTCTTAATCTACCCCAATTGTACACCGAACCCCGCTGGGCTAAGAATAGCTATCAATACTCGATGGTCTGTCGGCTGCCATCGCTCTCAGCTGCGCCGGACACATCATCACTGTAATCTCTGACGATAATATATGTAGGTGGATGGTTCAGGGACTAGGAACAAGAAATAAGGATACGAGGTGAAACAGAACATACTAGATATAAAATTGGACGGCAAACATACAGGGCGTCGGTAAAGATAAAAAATAACCAAAACAACTCAATCTCCACAGCAGTCTCTGTTGTGACCAACTCTAAGCAACAAGTTAATATTATTAAGAAAACTAACTATATAGCTAGAAGATATATCTAGTAAGTACTAGCGTGGCACGTGTCCAGGGCTAGAGCTAGTCCCGTGACCTGGTCCAGCCTGGGCTGTGACAGTCTCCGTATACCTATATTGGCTGTCTATTATGGCAGTCGTACCAAATGATCTACAAACTCCCAGCCCTGGCGCTAGCAGCATTGTAGTAGACCGTCAGATATACACCCGCTTCCGAATAAGCGTATGCAGCCCATTTCTGAATTTTCTTGTTGTCCTTCCACGATGTGGAGGGCCTATTCATAGTTAGTAAGGGTGACACGTTATTAGTAGTAGAGAGTTTGGGGAACCGTTACATATTCGAAATCAGATCCTCTTTGAAGGTCGTGGCAATACCGTGCCACCCCAGATACTCAAAGAAACGGGCAATGGCACCCGACGCCTCCTCATCATCCACCCTGTGCAACGGGAAATAGATTTGAGGCTTCGGATGGGGCGAGCCAATCCTGAGCTCATAGTTGGCAAGGAGGGAGGAAATCTCCATGTCCACGCGCATGTGCTCCGGTTTATAGTTCATCAGGCGCATGAAATGCTCGGCGATTTCCAAGCCCTTGGCCGTCAGCGGGGTGTCTACCCTCCCGCCGAGCGTCCACAGGTCGCGCAGGCCGGCTGCTGTGAACTGAGGCGCCGTGACATACACTTTGATCCGGGACTTGGTGAATTCGATGCAATCCGTCCCGACCATCAACGGTTCGAGGCCCGTGGACGTGAGGAAATCGCCGAGGTTCGAAACGGCAGCGAGATATTTCGAGTCACGGCTGTACGAGTTTATGGTCCGAAGGGCGTTCAAAGCGAGAGCCGTCCTGGAGACGCCCTGGACGGTCGCTTTGGCACCAAATGCAAAGTACCCCTTGGGGATGATGTCTCCGTTTCGCTGGAAATTGAATCCTGCGAACCGCGCTTGCATATTTTTCTCGGAGACCGGTAGGGAGGCGGCGAGCCTGTACTCCTCTGGAGAGAGGCTGAAGCACGATTCAAAGTGGTTCAACAAGGATAGATCGACATGTGGGAAGTGGATTGCAAGTTCACCGTAGAACAGTCGGAGGACGGTTTGGTTGAGAGGGTCGCGCGATGTACCGGCGTGAACACCGAGGGGTTCCAGTGCGATACGAACCAATTTGCCACTCTTACTGTAATTGGTGCTCATTTCCAAGGGGTAGATATCTGGAGAGAGGCTGCGGAATATACTAGCAGATGCACCGTCAAAGGCACCTAGCGTGGCAAGGATGAACTGCTGGTAAAAGCTGAGGAATTTGTACTGATGGTGGATGCTGTACTCGGCTTGTTCTAGGAGACTGTTGAGGAACGGGGCCGTATGGAGCCACCACTTGTGCTGTTGCTCGGATGAGAACTTGAGGGATTGGGCCAGGGCCTTCCAAGGCTTCAAAGTTGCCTGGTCGTCACTGGGACCATGGGATGAGACAGTCATTGCGTGGGCTGGTTTGTGGAGAGAACCCGAGCTTGCGAAAAAAGCCATGAATAAAACAGTCAATTATCGGATGTGCTCATCCGGTGTCCTATTTATATATACTGACTATTTCACAGACGCCATGACAATAGTACGTACATTTTCTGGCTTGTGTACAGGTTCTCGTGACTGCGGTATAGAATGAAGGGTTCCGCCAATTGATGGAGAGGAATCAAGGGCGCATTAGGTTCTAGCCATGTCATACAAGCTCCCTTCCGTGTCACATCGTGGATTATCATCCCGTGCAGCCAGTTCTACCGAGTGGCTCATCCTCCATTCTCGACCAGGCAAGCCAGTGAGTCACTGGTCCAGGGGGGATGCTAATAGAACGGTGCGTTGTCCTTAGCAAGCTTTGAACATTCCCGGGCTGTCCCCCTCTGGGGATGATAACGATCGCAATCGCGAGCGCGAGAATATATTAGGGGTCGTACTTGCCCGTGCTGTTCTGAACAACACCCATCCTGAAATCATCTCCGGCGCGCCTTTGCGATCCCACAGAGGACCTATTCACGGGTTCCCTGCCAAGCACTACATCGCGCAGCGCTATCCGATACCCAGGCTAGGCGAATACCTTCCATTGCGCCGCCGACTTTTCCAAAATATGAGGTCCCTCCCGGATGCCAAAATCAGAATAATGATACTCAACCCCAGTGGCGGCGCGGGGTTCAACGACTTGGTGGCGGAAACAGTGATGAAATACAAGGACCCAAACACGCATGTCACAGTCGCCTCGCTCGCCGACCGCATCGGAGGCACCCAAACCCTGGCGTACCCGGTGCTCCGGCCTCTGGTTTACGGCGAAATGATACGGGCGTGTTTGCAGTGCCGCAAGGAGAACTACGATGCGCTCATCGTGAATTGCTTCGGCGACCCGATGGTGGACGAGCTCAGGCAGATCGCGGGTGATGATATGGTTGTTCTCGGTGCGAGGCAAATGGCCGTTCAGACGGTGTCGAGGCTTGGGTGCAGGTACGCCGTGCTGTCGCTGTACGACATGCAGGGCTCACAAGACCCGTTGCTTCAGCGCTGTCTCTCGGACACAAGGACTGCGGTCTCGCATCCGGTTATCGACATGGCGTTCAACGATGATCTTACGCCAATGAATGTCGAAGGTTTGCGCGAGAGCTTAGCCACGCAGGGAGAGCTAGCAGTCAGGCAGGATGGCGCAGAGGCTCTCATCCTGGGCTGCACGGCTATGTTCGGGTGCTGGCGGGGATTGATGCGAGCGGTGGGCGTTCCTGTTATTGACCCAACTGTTGCTGCCCTCAGAGGAGCGGGCGAGGCCGTTCGACTCAAACGTGAGTTTGGTTGGGGAGCTTCGACTAAGAGGGCTGGAAATGTTCCGACAGAGAATCAGCTGGAGTTGATTGCTGAACAGTCGTACCCCTATAGTGGAAGAATCGAAATCGAGTAAATCGCTATTCCCACACACATAACCAGGAGGCGTGGTATGGTTCTTGCTGCCTATACCTTGTTCTACATTCTCAATAATATTGTCTTTTCTGATTTTTTTTTTTTTTTTCTTCTCTTCTTAGCTGCATATATCTTAGGATTAGGTGAGGAAGGGCGTCTTCATAGGCCCGGTTAACCTGATAGTGCCATCGAACTGCATATGATAATGCGATTCATGTAGGCTCAGCTGGAGCGGAAGCCGGAACTACAAGGCTAGGATCGTCGCAATTCAGAGCCCTACGCGTAGCCATGGAACCTGGGCGGTGATCAGGGTTGATTTTCAGTCGCCCGCATAGGCTGGAATCCCAACTCACCCTTTGACTATGAATTTGGTACAGAGGTCATTTCCTATGCTGTTGAAAGATTATGCGCGTTTCCATGTATGCACTTTGCCGAACGCAGAATACATTTCATAGACAGCTACTATCCTAGAACCTGTAATTATTACAGAAGGCTGGCTTTATTGAAAGACAAATAGCTATGAGGTGAGATGTATGATGTCACCTGGCATTGGCAGCATGCGCGTCAATTATCTTGTACTATGATCTGCTATGTTGCATTCAAGGAAAGCATTGTCGTCGGAATGCAATGTTCTTAGAATCCGCCCAAGAGTGCCGGGCCCCTCAAATTGGGAAGTCACCTGCTAATCTTTCTCGCATGTGCACTAATCGTGCGGTGACAGGGAATATCTAAGCTATACAGTTGGTTACCGTCTGCTGCCTGATACTTGTTATAGAAAAGGCTGACCTCTTAATACCAAAGTGAAAAGTATTACCCAAATCACCTATACTCACCCTGTGAGCTAACAGTGTCTTTTGGTAAAGCAGTAGCTAGCCCGGGGCTTATGTACTGCTCGACCGTGTTTCACACCGGGCTTGGACGCGGTCAGAAATCGGGTAGGTGCTGTCTGGTTGAGACTATATCCTAGCCCGCAATCTGCTCCAGAACTCTGCTAAAGCCCGAGATATACTACTACGTACAAGTCGTGGTCACTTTGGCCTACAGCTATTGGTTGGACTTGTATATTACATGACTTTGCGTGGATTAAAGATCTCTGTGTTGGTGGTGTAGTAAGAAACTAGATACACTGACGCTGACTCGAATTTCAAGGTGCGCCATCATCTGGGGACGCAATCCAGGACTCGGCTTCTTCATAGCCTGTATCACAATTAGCAATGGAAGGAAAGAAGTACATGGATACCGGATCAACTTGCATTCAACGGGCAGGTTAGTCGGGACGTAGGGCTCCCCGGTTTCAATTGACTGGCGAACACGGTCGAACTCATCGCGAGCATACGCCCGGCAACAATGATTAGTAATCCAGTCAATCACACCAATTGCTGGGGCTGCATTTTGTCCCTTGCGAGTTTCCTCGGGAGACTCGAACCAGGCATCATTGACTCTCCAAGCATTCCGTTGGATGTAGGTTGCACGGTGTTTACTGGTTTTTATCAGCAGACGAAACGATATATGGTGGTTAGAACACCTACCGAAGCTGCCACATAGCTTGCAGTCCCAACTTAATATTGCTTTTCCCCGCCAGGTGCAAAGTCTCGGCGACAGTTGCCGCATCTTCAATAGCCTGCGAGGCGCCCTGAGCTGAGGTAGGGAAGAAGGGATGTGCGGCGTCCCCAATTAGGGCAACCCGGCCATTTGGGGAGACCCATGAATCCAGTACACCTGCGCGGACTAATGGGCAGAGGAAGAATTGGTCACTGGATATTTTGTCAATGACCGGGATAATTTGATCTCGGCACTTCCAGTCCTTGATGACGTCCACCATCTCTTCCTTGTCGACGGGGGTGGTCCAGGAGCCCTCTAGCGGCCTCGTATTCTGACAGAGTTGCTGTCAGTATATGTATAGTAAGGAATATAGCAGGAGGTGAGACTAGAATACCCGGGTGATCCCCACACAGAAGCATGCTTTCCCTTTGCCACAGGTCGACATCAGCATATACATGTTCGGCCCGGAAAAGGCTTGTGCACAGTCCTTTATATTCTGCGGGTCTAGCAGCCAGTTGCACCCCGGATCCTCCAACAGGGCTTTTCGATCTGCCTTTCCACGATAGACCGAGAAGCCGGATTGGTAGGGGTGAATATGCCGGGTTGAAACCGCTGCCCGGGCTTTACAGCTCGCCCCGTCAGCAAATATAATACAATCCCCTCGAATACTTTTATTATCGACTATAACAGCCGCGTAATCCTCAGTCTCCTCGAACTCCGTAATCTTGACCCCGAGTCGTAGATCCAGCCCTAGGGCTTTAGCCGTTTGGTATAGTCGCTGCGCCAGCCCCCCACGAGGCACCAGGCATGTGCCTGTATCAGATTCAGGGATAGGATGTTGGCCAACATGATGTCCGCTCATATTCATAATCTTGCAGTCCCTGCAAGTGTAAGACCACTCCTTGAGCCAATCCCTGATCTCCCCACCGTCAAGATCACTGATCACTCGGGCGCCGTTGGGGCTCAGCATAATGCCGTCTCCTTTATCAGGAAGGATTAATTAGTTATATCATGCTGCTACAACGAGCAGAGGCCAGGCTTACCATGTGGTTCCAGGCTCTCGAGTTTCTCGAAGCCGATGACCTGATGTCCTCGAAGGTGGCAGGACATCGCAGCGGTTAGACCGCCGATGCCAAGGCCGACGACGATCACAGTGATTCCCGAGGAATTTGGGGGACATACTGGTACATCTATACGAGTCATGATGCAGGGTGATGAAAGAAGAAACACGTCTCGCAGAAGACAGGTTGCAAAGAGAAGCAAAGGAGGACGATGGTAAGAATATATAGAACAAAAGCGCTGACTTGTTCAAGGACAGGAAGGAACTACAACCACAACGGGGGAGGACTGGCAGGCTGTTGAATGTTGAATGTTGAATATCCGTCACTAGATACTCCTCGCAGCAAAAGACTACCAGGGGTTTTATATATATATATTAAAAGATCTGTTGACTAGCTCATATAGCATGTGATTTTAGAAAGATAGTTTCACTGCATAACGTACTATACTAATTAGACCCCTCATACTTTAGCAAGGGATAGAAAGGGGCCTACTCTGCATATGCCCTTTTGGGTGTAATAACCCTTAGTAGAAGAGACTAGATGTAACGGAACTTACAAGATTTTAATGGTAAACGATCATAGTTTTGCTTCTAATAATCACATAGTGAGGGAATTAGAAACTCATGCAACATCCACTGTATCTTTTATATGATAATCTACTAGTTATAAAGCCTACATCGCTTACCATGCAAAGTTAAATATACTAAACCTTTGTATAGAGCTTGATGCGCAGTGGCTAAAGTGGGATATATCCGGCAGTAGGAATATGGCTACCCATAGCATCTCAGCCTGGTATGAAGCAGTAATTTGAAGGTCTGTGTCTCTCCAGGAAGTGAGACACGCAATATGAATGATCATTAATACATGCATATTACCGGCCGCCTCTCCCAAAGCGCTAGTCCATGCCGTAAACACACGGGCGAGGTCTTGATTTTCATTCCAGAAAACGGTCGCCCCGTAGGTTTTGGGCCCTCTTTGCGTGTATGTTGAGGGGATTACGCTAGGCTGGGAGACATGTTACCCTTTCCTGCTTCATCGCCTTGTTATAGTCCACTACAATCAGATCATGTTTCTGCTGTTAATAAGATAATTCCGGCATATGCGGCTTTGCTTGAATATATATTAGAGCACACTAATAATACTCTAACTCTTGGTTACCACGGCATGTATACAGGCAGGCAGTTAGTCAGGCTAAAGTATTATAACTCTTCCAGAAATCAGCCTATTATACCCTTGCATTCCAGGAAATAATATAACAGACCAGCGGGTATCTTGTAATAGACTATAATAAAAGTCGTAAAATCTTTAATTCTTGAAAGAGTCACGATAGCTTTTCAGATAACCAACCCCTGTACACCAGAGTAAACGCGCGTGGACTTAGACTTTTTTCCTCTCCTTGCTAACTATAAGCACAATATTTGCTATCCGTGTCCTGGGTGTCAGATCTATTTCTTGCTGTATAAGACGATGGATCGGAAGTTGCAATTCCAACTTCCTAAATAGGAAGGTGCCACGTATGACTAGCGGTCACGTAGGGTTTAGGTGCCTCTAGTCAGCATTAGGGAGCATCCCTTGCTGGGCAAGGGTACCCATATCCCTTGCATTTATGGTTCACCCCCCCCCCCCCCGCTTCACGTCCCAGACCCCAAGTCCATAACTCAACAGAAAGTAATTCCGGCCCATGGCTTGCGAACGTGGTTGGGCGATTCTAAGTCCCTGCATCATGGACTGTTCTGCGTGATGGTTAGCTAATTCAGGACCGATAATGAGTATGGTGCAGGTGGTTATGGTGGGACTACCTATAGGGCCAGTCATGATAAGCCCTATCCCATAACGGGCATGGAGTCCTTGAAGGACTGCCCGCTGTGGAGTAGTTAGGGTTTTACTGTGATTAGCTAAAGATGCCCGCAGCAGGGGTAGGACTCCATACTTTTTATAAATAGGACTCCATGTACTTTTATAGGGTGATTAAGGTCTAACCCACAGGCCCCGGGCCATCGACCCGTCGATGCCATTAGGGTTCTAAAAGGTGGGCCTGCACATGGGGATATGATTAGCTGCTGGTAAGTAGTAGTCAGGAGTTACTATTGTGATAACATCCCGAGATCGGTAAATATCGAAGTCATCGAAATGCTGAAGTGCAGCCCAAAGGCACACTTCTGGTGTTACTACCTTCTAAATCTATCTACTACCTAAGTATATATATAATCTACTGGAATATCAGTAATTGTCTTAACTAATAGTAGAATCACGGGATATTAATATCTCTAACCCACAGGCCCCGGGCCATCGACCCGTCGATGCCATTAGGGTTCCAAAAGGTGGGCCCGCACGCGGGGATATGATTGGCTGCTGGTGAGTAGCAGTCGGGGATCACTACCGTTAATTCAGACCCCTAATGCCTTGAGAAACCAGTAGTCTGATCAGGCTGAGATTTTCACAAGTTCCTAAGCAGCTATTTATTTATTTAATTCTCACTCTAGAGCTGAATCCTGCAAGGTTTACAGGTGTCAGTAAGTAGTAAAGATCATAGGTCATAAGGTTATGATGATTTTGATAGGATACCGCCACAGTAACCCGCCCATGTCCTGACCAGTAACTATCCACCAGCCAACCAAACCTGCCTGTTCAGTTATATATATATCTACATATATATATTTGCTATATAGCCCGACTTCACTCCAGGGTGGCCACCAGGTAGTTAAACAATACCCGCACCAGCCATATAGCCACCAGCTATTAGTAGCCTGTCTACCTATACCACGCTGGTAACGCGCTAGTATATAATAGAAGATTAAGAAGCTGTTCTAATACTAATCACCCATCCTATATTTCCCAGCTCTGACCTGTGATCAGGACTATTATAATAGACCGCTAATATTATACCAGCTCCTACTACGCACCCTGCGGCTACCTGGTGTAGCACTAGCGGTGTAGTATCTATATTATTAAGTAAGCTTTACCAGGCAAGGCCTTTATTTTAATCCCTAATCTAATCTTTATTCAGGACTATTATAATAGACTGCCAATCTTACACCAGCTCCTGCCGCCTACTCTACAGCTACCCGGCGTAGCCCTGGCGGTGTAGTATAAACACCTTTAAGTAAGAGTTACTAGTCAAGGCCTGTATTTTAATCCCTGCTCTAATCTTTATTAATATATAATAGAAATAATAGACTGCTAATCTTATACTAGCTCCTGTAACCTATCCTATAGCTACCCGGCATAGCCCTGGCAGAGTAGTATAAATATCTTTAAGTAAGAGTTACTGGTCAAGTCCTTTATTTTAATCACCACTCTAATCTTTATTAACAGGCGATAGAAATAATAGACTACTAATCTTATACCAGCTCCTGCTGCCTATCCTGCAGCTACCCAGCATGGTGCTGGCAGTATGGCGTCCATATATATTATAAAGTAAGGTTTACCAGGCAAGGCCTTTATTTTAATTCCTACTCTAATTTTTATTCAGGTCTATTAGAATAGACTACTAATCTTATACCAGCTCCTGCCGCCCATCCTACAGCTACCTGGCATAGCCCTGGCAGAGCAGTGTAAATATCTTCAAGTAAAAGTTACTGGTTGAGGTCTTTGTTTTAATCCCTACTCTTATACCAGCTCCTGCTGCCTACCCTACAGCTACCCGGCGTGGCCCTGGCAGTGCAGTATCAATATTCTTAAGTAAGAGTTATCTATTAAGGCCTTTATTTAGATCCCCGCTCAAATCTTTATTCAGGACTACTATAATAGACCGCCAATCTCATGCCATTTCCTGCTGCCTACCCTATAGCTACCTGGTATAGCCCTGGCAGAGCAGTGTAAATATCTTTAAGTAAGAGTTACTAGCTGAGATCTTTGTTTTAATCCCTGCTCTTATACCAGCTCCTGCTACCTACCCTGCGGCTACCCGGCGTGGCCCTGGTAGTATAGTATAAATATCTTTAAGTAAGAGTTACTGCTCGAGGCCTTTATATTAATCCCCGCTTAAATCTTTATTCAGGACTATTATAATAGATTACTAATCTTATACTAGCTCCTGCTACCTACCCTGCAGCTACCTAGCATAGCCCTGGCAGTGTAGTATAAATTACTTTAAGTGAGAGTTACTGCTCAAGACCTTTATTTTAATCCCCGCTTGAATCTTTATTAATATATAATAGAAAATCTTTCCCTTCTCTATTACCTACTCTATTTATCTATATCAGCCTTAGTTTATTTATATATTCTCTGTCTTCTATCTCCTCTATACTAGAATCATCCTCCCTGTCTTGCTCTATTATTATCAGAAGCCTCCCTGTTATCTTAACTACCAGTAAGCCTGCTTATCCTGTCTCCTACCAGCCTAGCGCTAAGCCAGTGCTATCCATGCTAATCTATGGTGGTATCCTGGAGTAGTGATAAGTCTATCTATTAATCCCCCCCCTGAAAACCTCGACGCCGGCGCGAGTGAAAGCCCACGGAAGAGAAAGAAGCACCTTAAACAGGAGAAAAGGTAATATAAACAGGCTAAGGAGACAGAATATTTAGAGGATCATATAGATAAGAACCAGGAGCCAGAGACAGCGGGCCCCAGTATAGATATAGATACTATACTATCAGCCCAACAGCCTGCATTACCCGTGCCTGGCCGGGGAAAAGGCAAGAGATACCAGAGTATAAGCAGGCATCCATGTATAGTTATAATTAATATAAGTCCCTTTCAACCCTCCTATCCTAATACCCTGCCTGATGGACTACCAGCACTGACCTGAAACCCAGGAGGATAACAATGCGGAGGGCATTATATATAAAGTACCATGCCTTCGCTATGCAAAGTCCAGTTGGGTCAATAATAAGAATAAAGAGGTAGTCAGACCATAAATCTACTATTGCCCCCAGGTAGGGTTGAAATACTTTTGGTATACATAACTACATAAATATTATGATATCATCCCTGGTCTATTTAAAGCCGAGATCATTATAATCCACAACCCTATAAATAATGATGATATTGATCTTACAGCTACTATATTAAGCTAGACTCTACAAGTTCAGACATTCCTGCGCAAGGTAAACGCGGAGCCAGAGATTAATTGGACACTATACTCCCTCCTATATCACATATTTAAACTGTGTAATAATATCCAGACAGCCTGGCGGCTCGGGTAACACCTACTACCTTCAGCAATAATTATATAGCTGGTTATGGATGGCAGTGAGAAGGATGATAAGGCAGATAGTGCATCAGCTGTAATCAATCAGAAAGTCCTGTCGGGTAATGAGTTCCAAGACTTAGTACTAGATAAATACAGCCTTAATCTATTTCTGTAGTACAGGGCCTGCTAGTATAATAGTTACTATCTTCTATCCTCTTTTCTCCTTTATTATTTAGTCTCCTAGGATATTAGGCTTCCCTTTCCTGTTATCTAGCAAGCAAGTACTTTATATTAGGTATAGTAATCTGTTTATTACCTATTTATATTATCAGGCACTCTTAGTCCTTAATAAATAGTGATCTAGTCCTTTTCCAGTTACTCTCTATTATATACCAGCTCTTATTCTGCTTGCTGGTATACTATATATAGATTACCAGACTAATAATAGTTATCCCAGTTTTTAGTAGTCTACCCTTCTACTCTAGAAGGATCTGAGATAGATAATCAGCTTAAGCCAGCAGGGCATGCCTTATTTATTCCCGGCTAACCAGAGAAGCTGCCTGTTTAATACAGGGATCCTACTATAATACTACCTACAGCCTGATAAAGGAACTACTAGGTTATTCACTATTTATTTACTTAGATACTAGTCATAAAGCTCTATATCTAGCTCTTTACTAATAACTATCCTGCCTCTACTCCAGCCTCTGCTACCATCAGGCAATAAGAGGACCCAGCCTTAATAATCTCTGGTAGATACTTCCCTGGAGCGCCGGATTAACACCAGTAATATATATATACTATACTATCCAGCTATAGAGGGTTGAGTTTCACCAGTTCTAGAAATATATCTAGTCCTACCTCTACCAGGCTGGAAAGGTAGTTTTTTTCCTAATACTAGACTATCTAATACTAGACCAGTACTATACTATATATATCCTATAGCCGCCATAACTACACCACTACCCTGCTGGCTTCCCGCCACCTGTCTTTCTAGTATATCTAGCCTAGACCGCAGAGTCTTTCTGCTATAATAGGCAGGTAGAAGCTAGAGCCTGAAAAGAAATATTTCTAGAATTAGAACTTAGTCTGGGTAACATACTAGTATCTTTAAATATAGATCTAGCTATCTTTTACTAGTCTTATAATTATCTACCAGCAGCCTACTAGTGGTCTACTTAATATCTATCTAACTAGTTATCCAGGCTCCAGCCCACCCTGCCATGTATAATATAATAGAAAGACTTAATAGTTAAGAGAAGAGACTCCTTATCCTATATCTAGACTACCTGCCAGTGACCTGCTAGTAACCTGATAGGTTAACCCTGTCCCAGGCAGGCTTTCTATTCTCCTGTCTATTACTAGCCTGTTTCTTTAGCAGGATAGTTATAATAGACTGGTAATCCTATTACTACTTCTATTATCTACCCGGCAGCTACCTGGCATAACCCTGGCAGTATAGTATCTATATTATCAAGTATAGTTTACTAGGTAAGGCCTTTGTTTTGAACCCCGCTCCAGCCCTTATTAATCTATATCTAAGAACCTTCCCTAACCTCTCCTGTTCATTAACTCTAGCTTTATTTATACTTTCTCTTTCTTTCATCTACTCTATATCTCTATTGTCGCCTGGGTCCTGCATTACCATTACTATTATTAATAACATCATCTTCTCCCAAGCCCCTGCTGTCAAGTACCAGCAAGTACTAGCATCTATTCACAGTACCACGCCAACCTCCTAAACTATACCTGACCTCATAAAGCTATCACTATATCAGATATTTTTATAAGCTTGCTTAACCCCTGTCCTGCCAGCCCAGCACTAATCTAGTATAGACCTGGTATAGTCTATACTCCTCTCTACTACTATTATAAGCAGTCATGAGTCTCTTCTCTAAATCTCCCCTGCCTGGCAGCCTAGTTATCAGCCCTAGGACAGGGATAAGCTTCTAAAAGCATAAGCACTGCCTTAAATATTAAGAAACTAATCTAGATACTAGATTAAAAATATATATATACTAATAAGATAAGTCTAACCAGCCTAGTCTTAAGACTAGGACTAAAGATGACCCTAATACACCAGCAGCCTGCCAGTCCCGAGATATAATCCTGAAGGAGAATAATCTATTATATCCCTATCTCTAGAGCTATTATAAGTATAGAAGAACAGCAGTATCCTATACTAAGTCTCTAGCTATTACCTCTATTAGCTGTAATAAAGATAGGAGACGCCAGAAACCTGATACCTGTCCAGGAATATTAAGGTATAATATATACCCTCTATATCCTATTATATCTCTCTCCCGCCTGCATGATAGTAGCACTAACCTGGTATTTTAAGGGCATAAGTAACTAGATAGTATCCTATATTAAGTACCATGCCTCTACTATACAGCTACTAGCTAGACACTTATAGAGGATAGATATCCTATTAGCCCGCAGCCATGCTACCACCTGCGTGCCGGGCTAAAGTGCCTCTACTATGCCTGACTAGATCAGAACTATAAAACCATCCCTACTCTATACAAGGCTGAGATTATGGCTCTAAGAGAGCACCTGGACTATAATATTAATCTAATTACAGCCACCTGCAGCTGGACCCGGCGGGTCACAGCCTTCCTTTACAAGGCTGGTAAGGAGCTAGAGATACTCCAGACTATATACTTCCTTCTCTATCACACCTTTAAGCTGCGGAATGATATCCGCCAGGGCCACTATATTGCACCCCACCTCCCGCCCTCTACCAAAGTTATATAGCCTGTTATTAATAGCACTAAAAAGAAGGACCAGGCAGATAAGACTATAGCTACTCTATAATTTTAATTCCTATAGACTAGTTTTTAATATATATATCTAGTTTTCTTATCTATTCCTGTTTCTTTACTAGAGACTCCTCTTCTGCCTGCTGGTATACTGTATATAGATTACCGGGTAATTAATAGTTAACCTAGTTTCTAGTAGTCTACTCTTCTACCCTGGCAGGGATTAGAGATAGATAATTAACTTTATATAGACTAGCAGGACATGCCTCATCTACTCCTGGCTAACTAGAGAAGCCGCCTACTTAATATAGGAATCCTGCTGTAGTACCGCCTGCAGTCTAGTAAATAAACTACTAGATTATTTACTATTTATATATAAGTTTCTTACTCCTAAGCTAGATTAAGTAAAATTTACTGGTATAGATAGACTATAAAGATTATAAGTTCTAAGATAATACTTTTAATAGTATACTGCCCGGGACACGCCTGTATTATATCCCGTGTATATCCAGGGACAACCTAAACACTGCCTGTATTAATATTTTAATTAATATCTCTTTATTCTAATCCTTTATATAGTATTACTAATAAGTATAGAGAACTAGCTATTCAAGAAGATCCCCAGCCTGCAGGTAATTATCTACTACCCCTGCTAATAAGGGGTCTGACCAGTAAAGATTAAGCAGTATCTAAAAAAATAATACCAGCTCTAGTATACAGACACGCTTACTATTCACTAAGTAATCCAGTAATAGGACAGGATCCAGTAGGACTCCCGAGCAATTTAGATTCTATATAAACTAGATAAACTGCTACCTATTATACTATATAAGCCTAATAGCTTGTAGTACCGCCGGCTGGACCTACTATATCAGTACCTAGTATTATCTATAAAGGCAATGCAGAACCACTAGCAAGATATTTATAGCTAGTCACAGTACTCCTATAGTGGCTGAGCAAGCCAGGCATAATAAACAGCCAGCCAGGCAGAGCTTGAATAGTTATTCTAGTTAGTCTCCTAGCAGCAGGTATTCCGTGGGGGGAATAGCTCCTATTATATATATATCTACTTCCCCAACAGGTGCCCGCCACCACCTACCCCTACTGCGCAGATCCACCACACGGTTAATCAGATGTATAACACCTGGCAAGCCCGGCAAGCGCAGGAACAGGTAAAGCAGGTGGTCCAGGCTAGTAAAGTTACTAATACTAACCCATGGCTGTGGATAACCTGGTAGGTAGTATACCTAGAGAGTATCCACCCCCAGGACCTGCTGGAAATTTCAGCTATAGTAAATCTAGAGATAACTACAGCAGACCGCTTTAATCCCGGGATTAAAGTCATGATCTAGATACTGCAGCAGGCCATATACCAGCTAGTCTATAAGAGCCAGCAGACTGTATAGTCCTGCAGGTATATAATCTATATTAAGACTATATATACTAATACCAGCCATATACTGTACCACCTGCTGATAGTATATATAGACAGTGATTAGATCCAGAAGCATATCCAGCCCTGGCAGCAGGTACTGGGATTCCTGGCTCGCACGCAGGTAGACTGGCCATGGAAGGGTCAGATACCTGTATATAGGATAACAGCACGGCAGCAGCGCTACTAGCAGCAGCTGTAGAGATTAGCCCAGCAGGTAGTGGACAAGCGCGGCAGCTCTGATCTAATAGACACTGACAAGCTGGGGGATCTGGCATGAGAGATAACAGCTATTAAGAAAGCATGCCTGGAGTTTTGTATTGAGCTGCTGAACTAGTAATACTACATGCAGGAATAACAAAAGTGAAAAGAAGAGACAAAAATTTATACCAAGATCACAGTGGAGTCAACCAACTAGATGATTGCAGTATACACACGAGAATAATTAAGTGGGTAGTAGAAGTAGTGATGGACGAAAGAGGC